>VWZG01004017.1:107113-168273 GCA_013396735.1 Grallaria varia
AAAAAAAAAGAGTATGGCTAAAAACTAAGTGGTTTGCAGAGAGTTTTGTCTATCCCTGCAAGACAAGAAACTCTAAGTAAATATTTACAGTCTACTCATTAGGAGTTTAGACACAAACCTACTAGAGCTATTTACAGTCTGATTCTTAGGAGTTGAGATACAAACTGATACCAGCACTCAAGAATTAGTCACTCTTATGCAATGGATTCAAGTGATGAGTTTTCTTTTCTGATGTCTGCTGTGGAGAAGGTATGTTTAAGCTTGGGAGTAACTTAGCCAGAGATGCAGAGTTCCCACCAAGGAGGTGCCATCTCATCAGCATCCTAGGCAGTGTTGTGTGAACAGTCTGAATCCTTCAAAGTAAGTGTTTGACTGTGACAGATCATCCACAGACCTCAGTGAGTTGCTTTGGTCCCTTTTTTATGGGATTCATGTGGCTGAATTGAGAGTGGTTTGACAGAAGAAGAAACAAGCTGGAGGCCTTCCTTGTAGGCACCTGTTGTCCAAGGCTCTGCTTTCTGTGTCAGCTGTGTATGCACCAAATGCTCTCAGTTGCCCATTCTCCAGGCTGCTCAATATCTTCAAAGAAACCAAGCAAGCAATCCGGAAGCCATAGGTGGGTTCTCTACGCCTGTGCCCCAGAAAGCAGTACCGTGTATCACAGCTTGTACCTCACTCCTGCACGTGCATTCACCGCTTCACATTAACTGCTGCTGATTCTGCGTGTACTCACCAAGTATGTCGAGAAAAAGCCTTTGGAAAATACAGCTCCGTATTATAGAAAAGGGTCTGAAATACAACTATGAAAAGAGTTGCCTTTGTTTTTTTCCTTGCAGCGTCATTTATATTCATTTTTAACAAGGCAAAAACTTCTACAGGAATCACTCTGTTACAGGAAAAGGACAAAGAAGAGTGAGATTGAAATACTGCCCAGGCAGATCCATGTTACCCTCCATGCATGATGCTGTTTCCCTTCTTCCCCAGATCCCTTTTTTTTTTTTTTTTTTTTTTACAGAGTTGGCAGGTTGTTTTCTTAGCATAGCTGGAAAGTGAGGAAATTGTGATCTGAAGCAGGACAACTTTGGGCAGCCATGAGTTAAGAATTAGTTAATACTAGTTAAAGTAAACAGTGCTATTAGTTTTACCTTTTCAAAATGTGATAATAAAACAATAATGTAAGTCACCAATTCCTGGCCTTTCTCCAGTATTCTGAAGTTTTGTTATGATTTACTGGATACAACAATGTCAGGCAAATCTATTATCTTTCAGATGGCTGTTTATCTCAAGCCTGGTCTCCAGACCTTGCTTTATTTTTTGAAGGCATGCAGCTTTATCTTGAATTCGCAGAGACTGACCTGTCTGACTCCTGCTACAATATGCTGTGGTTACGTTCCAAACTATACACAAATAAATACATAAAAAAGTTTTCAATTTATTTTACTTTTTATCTCTCTGATGGAATGAAACTGGTGGTATACAATAGCATACCTACATCAAAACATTGTCAGATATATTGAGTGATAACATTTTCATCTCTGATTCCACTGACATAAACTCCAGAGTGGATATCTTTCTCCTCTTATTACTCATTAAACGTTCCACTTTTTCTTTTGTTTTGTTGTGTTGGTTTTTTGTTTTGTTTTGCTTTCTGAGATGCCAAACCATCCTCAGTAATTTGTGGGAAACAGAGGGTTACCCAGAGAATTTGTGGATGCCCCATCCCTGGAAGTGTTGAAAGCGAAGTTGGATGGGGCTCTGAGCAACCTGGTCTAGTGAAAAGTGTCCCTGCCCACAGCAGGGGGCTTGGAACTAAGTGATCATTAAAAAAAACCATTCTATGATTCTATCATTCTCTGATTCATAGCAGTGAGAGGCCTAACTCAGGAGCTGACAATATGTACATCTGCTGCAGGTGTTGCTCTGCTCAAGAACATCTGTTCTGCCCCAGTTGCTTCAGTAGGGCTTCCCCTGAGCTCTGAGCAGGCCAGTGGAAAAGGAAATAGTCTGCCTGCAGCCACATTACCCAGTCATTCGTCCCACTATCTGTATTAAGCCAGAAATGGTGTGGAAAATGTCAATGCCATTACCTACTTTGCTCACCAAGCTCCTTTGACTGGGAAAATGCGAGTCATTAAACATCCAAGACTGCAGCTGAAGGCAGTTTCAGCCTGGCCAGGAACTCCAGAAGCCCCTCGTCAAGTACACCAATAGACACAGACGGCTGGTGCTGAGGACCCAACCACTACCCTATGCACAGAATCGTAGAATCATAGGCTGGCTTGTGTTGGAAAGGACATCAAAGATCATCTCATTCCAACCCCCCTGCCATGGTCAGGGACACCTTCAACTAAGCCTGAATATATTCCACTAAAACCAGCAATAGATTCAAGATAAAGTATTACAATCATTGTGGTAATGAATTATAAAGAGACAGACATAGAGACACTTCCACTGATGCAGTCTTCCTTCAGTTCCTGAGTCCTGGTACTAGAACTAGTGTCATGCTTGCATTGGGTGGTTTATGAGCAACACCAAGCATTTTCTCTAGAAATGAAAAGGAGTCACAAATGGTATTTTGATAGAGCTTGTTCTGAAGTACTATTAGTAGATTCTAAATTCGCAGGAAAAAGAAAACACTTATCAGACAATTAGGTTGGAGCTAAAAGTTCCCCTCTGTTGTCATTACAAAGGTAATTTTCTCTAGTTTTCAATGAAGCCTCTGTTACCAATCCAGCAGCTTCCTGGCCTGCCTGTGAGATGCAAATGGCTGCCCTTGAACTCCTGTCTGACTACCCAAGGCTGGGTATCATGCTGCCATGTGCGTTTGCAAGGCAGTTCACCCAGATATGCAGTCATGTCTGGCTGTGAATGCTGCTCACCTGATCACAAGCCTTGAGGGGCATCCCTACTTCTGCTCCTTGAGGGGCATTAAAATCTGACCAGTTTACCCACAGCAAAGTACCCCTGGCTGAACTCCATTTGTTGCATCTTACTCTATATTTGATTTTGTTGTTGAACTGTGATTCTCTAAACCAGTCAACATCATCTGGGAACGGCTGCAAACACCAACATTTTTAAATTATATGCACACATAACAGTGAACAAAGATTTGTCAGTGATCGTCCCATTGGCACATCTCTGCTCAAAAGGAACGTCTGTCTTTTAACCGTACCCCTCTAAGCCTTTCTTTTATGAGGCATCCTGTTATGCAAGACCTTGGCTGCGATCCAAACCATATTGGGCCCCTTTTAAGCATCCCTTTTACAACCTATCCTTTACAGTAACACACCAGTCCCTTGTTTCCCAACAACAACTTTCTGTACAGAAAGCTTTCAGCACCAAAGAAGCCTTTAAACCCAGCGGTTGTGTGATTTTCACCATAAATAACAACTCTTATTAACCAGCAGCATTAATTTATAAAGGCATTATTCCAAAAACTAGCAGCTTTACAGAATTTGCTGAGAATGTTACAAAAAGAGTAACACATAGAAAATCTCTTGGATTTAATTAGTGTTGCATTTCTTTTGGATTGTAATGTTCAGTGCTGTTAAGATACTATCTCTCAGTCATCACTTCAGTTGACCTATAGGACATTGGGTATACATTATCCATCGTCCAGTCCCCAGAGAAATTGTCTTGAAGTAATCACTGAGCCCATTATGGGTTTATTTCACAGCAGCTTAAAAACTGAGACTGAGGAGACTTTGATACCCTGTTGCACACCCTCCTTGATCTGCCATCTAATTAACAAGTTACTACCTGGGAAATAATTCATCTATCTGTAGGTCTCCATGAAGAAGGCAAAAAGAATGAATTTCTGAAGAAATCAAAACAGATTGTTACTTAGATATGGAATAAATCAGAAAGAAGGAAAGCACCATCAAAGGCTCAGATGTCTTGCTATAGACTGAAATGTAAAATTTAGCATCTTAGTTAAGATACATTTCTGTCCTGTAGACAGAATACCACCTGTTCATTACAGAGGGGCTCACCTCTAAATAATGTGAATGAGTTTTAAACTCTTAATATTTTGATTTTTCAAGTCTTTAATTTAATTTTTGAAGCATAATGCAGTAATAGATGCTTTCCAGGGAAATTACAGCTGCTGCCTTGCAAATTATGGCTCAAACACAGGCTTGGAGGAAAGCGTATTTCAGCAGAAGTGTAAAATATTATTGGATTTTTTCATTATCATGAAGTATAAAGCTCAAACAAGCATATTTGGTTCCTGGGCCGGTAAATTGTCAGGCAAATTTGGAAGCTGAAATACAGTACCTAGTACAGAAATTGCTTACTGAACTGTACTAGCCAGAGTCCCTAGTGGAAATTTGAAGTTGGCTGTATTTAGGGGCTGGGAAATAAATCATAATGGATTACTAGCTGCAAATGTGTTACAGTGAGAAGCAGAATGTCAAATGTTCTCAGTCCTGTGACACAAAAAAAATTAAAACTTTTGCTCTGAGGTTTTTTTAGAGCTATGCTGGCATAATTTAGAGACGACAGGTTTGATGGGAAAAGAGAATCATAATTAAACCTGACATTCCTGCTTCATACATGGTCACCTACACAAGTAGGTTATGAATCACATTGATGCATACATGTCTGAATCTCAGAATCACAGAATGGGTCAGGTTGGAAGGCACCACAGTTGGTCATCTGGTCCAACCTCCCTGCTCATCCCAGAGCACGCTGCATAGGTTTGCATCCAGGTGGCTCTTGAATATCTCCAGTGAGGGAGACTCCACAACCTCTCTGGACAACCTGTTCTAGTGAGTGGCCACACATGTTCAAGTGGAACTTCCTGTGCATCAGTTTCTGCCCATTGCCTCTTGTCCTATTGGTTGGCACTACCAAGAAGAGCCTGGCTCCACTCTCTTTGCACCCTCCCTTAAGACACTTACCTGCACTGACCAGGTTCCCTCTCAGTTGTCTCTTCTTGAGGCTTAACAAGCCCAGCTCTCTCAGTCTATCCTCTGTAGAATCACAGAAGATAAGGAGCTAATGCGTATGTCCCAAACATCGATAGTCAGATGGCTGTGAAGCCAGCCAAGGACTGTTGGTAATAACAGACAAATATGATTAGTATTAACCAAGGACTGTTGATACCAACATGCTGTCAGAAAGAACATTTCTACTTACTCTGACAACCTTTCTATATTAATTCCATCTATATTAACTCAGCTTCCATCTCCTGTGTATTTCCTGCTTTAGCAATGACTTTGCTGTATCTTCAGTGCTGTCCAGAGCAGAGTGTCTCTTGGGTTTGCTTTTCCTCGCCGACCTTAAACCCTGGTATCTCCATACCAAGGGCCAAGGGCAGCTGAAGGGCTTGCCAAGGGCAAAGTGAAGAGGAACCTCCACTATCTTTAAAATGCACGTCTTGCTGGTAAATCTAGTTGGGATCATTGATCCTGTTTTTGGGATATCCTCAGAAGAGTTGACTCACAGCACTGTGCAATGAGAAAAATCAGGCATTGCTTGTACGTGCACTGTGCAACTCCAGGACCTGTTGCATTCCTCCTGAGACTCTTTACAGCCTCACCAACAATGTGAAGTTTCCTAATTTGCGAGGCTAGCCTGGTCTGGCTAATGTATTCAGGGACATTTTAAGATAAATTATTCAATATATTTTTTGAAAGCAGTAGGAATGGAAAAAAGGGACGGGCTTTTTTCCTATTAATTCTTCACCTGAAGCTATCATTGTGCAAACATGATTGAAAAAAACAAGAATAAATGAGTACATGACTTCAGCAGGGCTTTAATTCATTTGCTGTCAGGTATTAATTTAAGCCGCAACTAAAACAATGGGCTGTTGGGTGCCATTGGTGCAGCTGAAAGCCTGGTGCATATGACTTTTCCACTGGAATGCTTTCAAGGTCTTTTTCCTCTTCCTATCCTAGCTGTGAAACCTTTATGCAAACGGTCTTAGTCACAATTAGATTACATCAAAGAATGTTTGTCTTGGTTTCAAGCCTGCTTGGGCTAAAACCAAGATAAATTGCAAATTGGCTAAAACCACCAACAAACACCCACTTTTTCTGGTCATTACAGATGAGGAATGTACAGTGTCTTTAGGTCTTATATTTCCACCGCCCTATCCTGTCCTTAGTCAGCAATTTGCTAGGTAATTGGAAAACAAAGTTCAATAGACTGTCTCAGAGTGGGTGGGGATTTTTTCTTTCCCCTTTTGGCTTTTGTGCGTCACAGAGTACTTACAAAGGAGTGAACTCACAACCTGACCTGTGTAAAAGCAGCACCATGTGCACCACAGAGAGAAGGCAAGCCTCAGTTCATAATCCTCAAAGACAAGTAAAAAACATTACAAATGACAAGGAAAGGGAACCATTTTCTGTCTCCTCCTCTCCCTTCACAGTCACAACAGAGGAAATAAAGAGGTACCAATCCAGCTTGTCCTCCTCTGGTGCTAATGTAAAATCACCCCCCTCAAAATTGTCTACAGACTGAAAAATGCAGGTGAGGATAATTTCAACAGCCTCTTAAACCGAGATGCCTCTGGAGGGGCACACCAGGACATGACACAGCAAAGCTGTGGAACTGGAGTTAAACACCCTGCAGCTGGCCAGGTAGGGAAGTGAAGAAGAGCTTTACGTTTACACAACGGTTTTTCAGTGGCCTTGCCACAAGACAGGTAGTGAAGGAGGGAGTCATGGCTGACTCTGCCTCCCACATGCATGGAAGGCATGGAACAGGCTTGTTTACACTAACAATGAATGTGAACGAAGATTTTGTTTCTGACAGCTGAGGAGAGCATGAAATCTCCCCGTCTCAGTGCTGCACTGCTCAGCACCTTGCCAATTCTGCTACATAAGCTTTAATCAGTGTAGCTCAGTAGGTACTCATGGATTTATTCTGAACTTATGCCATTATTTTTTAATAGAAGTGGACAGAAAAAATAAATGAAAACCATCTGAAAGTACAAAAATAATCCTGGCTTGATATTCACCATGAGGAATATTTACTCCTTGACATTTGGGTCAGTCAGCCCAAAATATATTTTATCAGAAAACTATTCCATGAAGGTACATTTTCAAGGACATTTTTTTCAGATTCTTTCCCATAAGTATTCTCGCCAGGACTAAAGGTTGCTGCCGTGTCTTCCATGGCTGCTAACACCATGCTGAAATCTCTCATTTAATCATGTGATGGCATATAAGTTGTGCAGAAAATTTTAACAGCTGAAACTTCAGGATGTCAGACAGCAGTTTCAGCTGTGCAGTGCCACATGCAGACAATTAATGCAATCTTCTGGAATGCAGAACAACCATAATTATAACTTAGTCCAAACTGAAAGAAAAATGTTATTGATGGTCAGCTTCCCAGGTATCTGCCACTGTCTGCTTCCTCACCTTCCCTTTCTAAGCATTCTTCATCTCAGTTCCACATCCTTCACTGCAGAAGTTTCCTAGGTTTCAATTTTTCACATACCACCATTCTTTTAATAGT
Source organism: Grallaria varia (assembly GCA_013396735.1). Classification (NCBI taxonomy): domain Eukaryota; kingdom Metazoa; phylum Chordata; class Aves; order Passeriformes; family Formicariidae; genus Grallaria; species Grallaria varia. The sequence continues at coordinate 114,578 of VWZG01004017.1, forward strand.
AACAAGGTTATTTTAAGAGTAATCCAATCCTTTGCAGTCAGAGTAGCGATAGCAAGACAAGTCCCTTAGCTAGGATGGAAATTACAGTTTTAAACATGAAGTAGAGAGATCCAGCTTCTAGCAGATTAATGTTTTGCTACATTTTCATTGTGCATGAATGGTAACTGATACGCTAAAGTCACTTTTGACATTTTATGGTGGATTTATTCTAAGAGGCTGTGGTTTACAAGGTGAAGTGATGCTGAGTTCAGAGAGGTAGAAAATGGGTCACACTGCTCCCAGGAGTAAGTCTTCCAATAACTGTGCTGATATTGGCATGCAGTATGGCCCAGTCTGGAACAGTAACAAGAACTTCAAACTGATGTTTTTGTCTTCATAGTCACTGAAGCTGTCACAAGAGACCAATCGAAAATGCAGTATGTCAAAAAAATCTCCCAAACCACTTTTTGAACAAATCCATGAAATATAATTCCATCAGACTGACTAGGCATGAGTAATTTACAGTGAGTGTTGAACTACTCTGTATTGTCCCATTCAGATCTACTGTTCAACATGAGGCACAATGTTCCCAGGTGTCTTGGCCACCTCCAGCTGTGTAGGGGACACAGTGGCAAAAAAAGTCTGACAGAGGAGGACAGCTAGTGCCCAAATCTCAACCAGAAAACAGTCACTGAGTGACCTTGGTGCTACACTGAGGTTGGGAGACTGTCCTCCAGGTGTGAAAACACAGATGTGGTCTGGGATAAAATGTATACATCTACTTGATGTGATATAAAATTGAAGTGCATGTAACTAATCCCAATGCACTATTTTTTGATGGAAGAAAAGATTTTCAAATTAATTCAGTGCCTTCTACAGATTTTGAAGGCCTTCATGATTTATTAACCACATGGCATTTTCTCCAAAAGCTTGAAGTAACAGAAAAATGAAAGTATATCTTTAAAAAACACAACTAACATTTAAGAAAACAATTGTTGCTATTCTGAAGTGTTCTGTTTCTAAGGCGGTTGGCAAATGCTTCTTCCCTAATGCTTTGATATTGAAGTAGAAAGTCAGATTTTCAAAAAGTATGGGTGGTTTGGGCTGAGTTGTGTCTGTGTGTTAAATCAGTGTCTGATTTCAGGCCTGATTTTCAGAAATGTAGCTCTGAAAAACAAGCCATCTAACGCTGTTGAAAAATCTCAGTGAGAGTTCAGATCCAAACATAGTTACAAATTTCAGGAGTGATTAAGTCAGCGGTCTGTTTTTTATCCTTTACAATTATCATAATGAGTTATGAGGTTAGGATCTGGTTCCAGATTTCCCGAAAGCAGTGACAGTTCTGATCTGGCATGTCCTAAGGTCAAGTGCCCATTTAAATTACTTACTTGACTGAAAAGCGTGGATTAAAATAACATACTAGCTTTTAAAGAAAAAGGCATTGGCAAGCTACTGCAGCCTACGTACATAAGCAATTGCCAACCAGTAAAGTGTTTTCAGACTCACAGACAATGCACTCTGAAGGGTTTCTAATGATCATTCAGTAAGAAATTTTAGACAGCTCTCTAGGGTGAAAAGTTATCACATTAATTTCTGCATTGGACACATCGTTTCTGTCGTGCAAATGTTTCCTGTTGCCAATGTGTCATTAAGTGATTTTATGGCCAGAACAGGGACCTTGTGGTTTTACTGCTGCGCTCTGCCCACACTTACCTTCTACACACCATGTAGCAGGGTACGCCTTCCTGTCCTGTGGCTGCAGCACACAGTAGTCTCATTCTGTGATCATATGCTTATGTGAGGGGAAAGACAAACAAATGCATGTCTGGTATTCACTAACAATTTCAGATGCTAATAAATGGAGCCATTGATCTCATCTGACACAGCTTGGGTCAGGGGACATACAGCGTCCCCCATTCTGTAACTATACAGCTAACCTGGTTAAGGCTGGTCATGGTTTGGGCTCCTGCACGTAGCAAGGTCATCTGGTCAGGTAGTTTCTGTATGTTACCCTTGCCTGGAAACGCCTTGATGGGGATGAAACAAACTCTTCTTGTCCTCTCTTGAGGGCTTAATTCAAAACTCACTGCAATGGCAAGGTTTCTTCTGAGATTTACATCAGACGGGTTAAATTACATATATAAACCACAAGTTCTTTGGAGTATTTCTGTGACAGACTCCTAACTCAAGGATGTCCCTGCCTGCAGAATATATTCAGTAAGGCAAAGAAAACAAAACAGATCTAGCGAATATAGGACACATCATATCAGAGACAAAAGCCAGAAAATAACTCTGTTCAAAAATTTGAAACAAAAATTTTCTGAAACATCCTACTTTTAGTGTACCTGATTTCTCCATGACACAGACTGATGAACCAACTAGATCTTCCAAGGAAGATATATTGTTGATTAAGTTTTGAGAGAAGGATTTTTAGTAACTTGAAAATGAAGTTCAGTGTACACACCTACATTCAAATTTAAGCATGAAGCACAGTCAGTGGGCTACTGGGACAGTCCAGAACAAGAAGCAGTGATTCAGTCACTGGTTTGAGGACATTGTGGGACAACTCTGCATTATTTGTTTTCGTAAAGAAGCATTAGTCTTTCTAACATCCAGCCAATAGTATTTGTTGTCAGAAGTAGAATGAACTCTCCCTGGGAGTGCTTGCACGGCTCCTAGGTCCTCTGTATCCTGCAAGTGTGTCCTGCATGCTGTTGCACGTTGCAACCTAAGGACAACCCAAGAAGAAGAGAATGATTAAAGCACTTTCCCTCCCATCTCTGTGTTACATCGACATCCAAAGCTGTAAGAGCAGCAAAAGAGGCAGCTGCTGTTAATACTACACCGAATGGTGTGATTAGAAAGGGAGGAGCGATGGGGAAATGTCAGTCAGTGGTGGCTGTAGGAAGGTATCCAAGACTGAATTCCTGGCAGACTTGGGGTGTTTTTATAATTGTCTTGCAGGTGTCCAGGGGTTTTGTTTTTAATTCCTTTTCTTTTACATTTTAAGGCACATTCCTTGGAGGGATTTTTTTTTTTGTTCCTCTCCCTCACTTCCCTGCACACTCATGCGTCACTGCACAAATTTTCTGCCTTGCTTGGTGGTATAATGGGGAGGGAAGGTGTGGGGGGGCGGACAAGTTGCCGCTCATGACCCGACAGTGTGGCAGCCGTTGTGGTTGATGGGGAACAGAGGGAAGGTTCTCAATGGAGCCATTCCCAAAGTTGGTTTTAATCAATTTAATTGTTAACGTTCTGTGGAGAGAGGGAGGAAGCAGACCACAGACTTACACGGTGGGGTTAATGGAAAAAGAAGTGATAAAATACAACCTTACAGCTTGCTGTGTAACAAGTCTCTCAAAGATTAGAAAGTTATCAAGCAAGAGAACAATTAAACTGATTTGTAATTAACTCTGCAGAGAGTAAAACCAGCAGAGTTAATGGAAGGCAAAATATTGCTTGCTGCATTTGTCCATAAAAACCATTCCAGTCTCTAATGCTTTTTCTCTGTCTCCCTTAGCAATCTCAAAGGACTGGCCAGGGGACTTGGGGTGAGCTCGCCCTGGGTGGGTGCATACTGGTGTTACTGGGCTTGTTGGAAGCCTGGGGCAGTGTTTGCCTTGTCAGCACCACCCAGAGCTGAAGATGATCAGTGGAGACAGAGAGGCAGTTATCCCTGGCATTTTAGGCAGCTGCACAAATGCCCACCACAGGCCTGGCAGGTGCCAGAAGTGGCCTGCAGGCAAGGGCAGGGAGGAGGCGACAAGCCCCTGTCCAACACTGGTGTGTGTGAGCAGAGCTGGATCAGCATCCTCCGCTGAGCAGCCACCACGCTGAGGTGGGCAGACAATCAGCAATGCCCTGTTAATGACGCACAGGGTAGATGGGGTTGTATAAGGCAGATGGATGGCTAGTAGCTGCTGAGGATGGCTGCCCTGGCTTCCACCCTGGAAAGGTTTTTTTGCTGCTCCCCTGTCTTCACAGTCACATTCCCTGGGCCTCACACTCATGGCTGAGTTGGTTGGAGCAGCAATGTCCTGATTGCTTGTGAAAACATTGGTTTCTCTGGCTTAATGGGGATTTGAGAATAATCTTGCTCAGAGAGCAATGCCTCCACTTGGAGATCTGTGTTTCACGATGAAACCTGGCTTACTTTAACCCAGCTCCCATCCGTGCCAAAAATCCCCTAATTCAAGACTACCAGCACATTTAGTTAAGTCAGTCATCCTGTCTTTGATAATAAGTTAAAACATCACTCAAAGTCTGTTTACTTTGCAGTGTGGCTATAACCTAAACCCCTAAATGCTGCCAGCATGTTCCTGCCTTGCCATAATTAGTGGGGTGAAGTCATTGCAGCCATACGGCGGCTCTGCGGCGTGACTCTTCTGCCCGGGGCACCATGTGTGTGGTGCTAACCACCATGGCTGTCTGCAGGGAAGTTGTGCCATTCATTTCAAGCTTTCCACTTATCTCTGTGCTCCTGGCTCACATGGCTACTTGGGCCATAGTGGTGGAGGAAAGCACCCAGGTCGGGGGACAGGTGAGACAGATGGGATCATCTGGTGATTCAGATGGATGAAAGAGAATCCAGCTTAACTGAGAACCTTGCTCAGCAGCCCTCTATTTCTGCAGGGTGCATGCCTGTGCTTTGCTGTGTTTTGGGGCACGCTGTGTTTTTTAGTTGCAGTTTATTGCTCTGAAGCTGCAAGTAAACTAAGAAAATAGAGGACGAAGCTTTTTTTTTTTTTTTTTTTTGTTTTTGCAATAATAATGCAAAAGAAACACAGGGAAGAAACACAGGAAAAGAGATGTTGTGAGGAGACAGTTAAAATAAATAAAGAAGGGAAGGGGGAAGTTAATGAACTTGCTCCATCTAATAAACAGTTTCCTTCTCTTCCCCCATGAATGCTTTTGTTTCATCAGTCTGTGCCAGTTTCCCGGTGCTCCCTGCCCTGGCCACTGGAGAGTGAGATCCATCCACCGCATGCCACTTGAACTTTCCCCCTGCTTCAGCAATGCCAGAGGCAGAGGAGTTATCTTGAAGGAGGGAGTGAGGAAGCTGGTCTTTGCAGCCCAGACAAACCCCAGTCTTTTCACAGTGTGCCAACAGGAATGACAATTAATGCCAAGGAGGGTGGTGCCTTTAATGATGCAGACACCTGTTCCCTGAGAAATGGTCTCAGCTCTCTTTGGCACGAGTCACGGCTGAGGCTCCTCAGCCACAAATTGCTTTTCCATAAAGGCAAAGCAGCTTTGTTTATAAACTGCTGTAGATAGGCTGGAGTTTTCATGATGAGAGCACAGAAGCAACAGTCATTACAGCCGTATAAATGAGTTTATTTATTCAGCAAGCGCACATCTGCCAGGCTGTTGTGAGGTAATCTGCTGCCGCTACAGCCCACAATTAATGGCTGCTGGGGACAAATGAGATGGGAGAGCAACTATCCTGCAGGGAAAGGAGAGCTCCACCAGTTTCACAAGGGAGCCTGTGCTGCCTGCCCAGCCACTGGCACCTCTTGGTGGCAAGGGTTTACCCAAGGAATGCCTGAGGAGCTGGGGTGGCAGACCTGCTCCCAGCCTTGATATGGGTATGCACAACATGTTTGAAAGAGAAAGGAGCTGGGAGTGCAGCAGCTGAACCCCAAAATGAGCAGCCTGGAGGGTAGGGCTGTCCCTGTTTATTACACTGAACACTAAAACAAGAACAACAAATCCGTGCTGGAAAAGAAGGATGGATTCAGATTAAGATTTCAGATCCAGAGTGTAAAATTGATATCCTTCAGGGGCAGTTTGGATTCATAGCTTTGACTTGATTCACCAAAAACATTGGAACAGTTTCTTGACTCTGTATCAGTTTCTTGGCTCTGATTTTGGGGTAGGGGTGAGTGTAAAAGAGGTGTTAATCCAAAGGTTTGGTTTGGCCTCTTGCTCAGTTGGAAACAAATACCCTGCCTGTGGCACAGCTCCTGAGGGCAAGTTGCAGGAGATTAGTTGGCTGTCATCTGTTTGACCCAATGAGGCCTGAAGAATTTGCTTGCAGCGCCACTAAACTGGTCAAATGCTGAAACATGAAGGACAGATGGAAATAACTGTAAAATGCAGTAACCTGGCATGTCACCAACATTTCACAGCTTTCGTACTGACTGCCAGCAGTGGCAGAAAAAGGCATTAGCAGGAAAAGTAAAAACCTAGAAGGCCTCCGTTACAGGAGGCAATACTGAGGGAGGTTGTGAGCTGTTCTACACAGCCAGGTCTGTAATCTTCTGAATGGCTGGAGAAACACAGCAACACAAGAGGATGCCACGTGCGAAGCACTGACAGAATTCCCCCATCCTTTCCCTTCCACTTCCAGGGTAAGGCAGAAGTGACTGGCAGTCCCAGCTGACACTGCTGCTGCTTGTCTGGTCCCATCCAATGGTCCTGACAGATGTTTTAATCTACTGTTTGAAGAATGACTTCTGCACAGCTCTGCTGTTCAAACATCTGTTTCTGTTTAGATAGACAGAGGCATTTCAAACTGCACTGGCCATGCCACACACTGGGAATTGTTTAAAAGGCAACCCAAGTTGCTTACATTACTCAGTTACAGCATGAGGAGGATTTACTGCAGCAAACCTTGACATATTTTTAAGCCCTGTAAAACAGATCATTCACGAAAAGGGAACTGTTTTGCTTCCTAAATACATCCTTTAAAAAGGGGTCTTTACAGTTATAAACCCACAAAAGCATTGCTAAAAAGCTAGGACTTTTCTACTTGCATTCCTGTTCCTGTGTCAAGCAAAGAAATGCTTGTTAAATCGTGATTTCACTGTCCTTGGGTTTCCCAGCTTTTGTAGTCAAGTGTGTGTGTTTTTGCTGTACCACTTCTTGCCTTGCTGCTGTCAACACCTTCTGATTACTCCTACTTCAAACACCCCATGACACATTGCATGTCTGAAGATTTCTGTGTTGGGCTTCCCAGTTTCTCAGCAGAAAGAAACAAGGAGCAGCTACATTTCAGACAAAGGTGAGAACTCAGTATCACTGAGCCAGTAAAATTTAAATGACTTCTTGCATTCTGAGGTTCTGCGTACCAAACATCCTACCCTTGAAATTAGAGAAGATTCTATCACCTCTCTTCTTTTCCTCTGACTTGCCTAGTTGTTCAAGATTCAAAATACAAAGCAGATGGCAAGATTTTCAGCTGGTCAAAAATCTCTGTATATCACATGTGAGGAATGTCCTGATCGCTGACCATTAAGTGAGAGCTGCCATCATCCAGCCCTTTGCCTGCATTCTTGTAACAGGTGGAGCACTTCATTAATGCATTTGGCTGATTTTCAATGGTGAAATATTCCCCCAGGGTTCTGGTTTTAAAAATAGCAGAAATCAGAGCTTTGTCTACAAAGTGTTAGAAGGAGCACACTATGAGCTTTTGCCTCTTTTGTCCTACTGGGAATTGCTGGGATAAAACCACATGTTGAAGGATCATGCTGCTTGTTTTCTTTAGCATCCTTCTCCCTTGCCTGTGACTTTTCAGATCTGCAAGTCGAGTAGCTGAGGTAGGAGTCTCCCTGGTTTGCTTTTTTATTTCAGTTGTGGGCTCCATTGACAAGCACCTCTCAAAATCAAACATACAGCAATACTTTTGTCCTTATACACAGTTTCTATTCTCATTGAACAAAAGAACAGATTAAAAGGAAGCCCTTACATAAACATGAACATGCTGGTTCATGGCTGGCTGTGTCTGTGTGCACGAATGGTACTTCTGTGCTATGCAATACTCAAGGGATTTATCTTCCTTTCTGGGTTTGGTTATAAGATACAGATTCATCAAAGTCCTTAACTAGTTGTGCAACTCTGAGCCTGTAAATAATCCCAGGATGGATGAGCAGTTCACTTTCTTTAAATTAGACATTCTCCAATACAGTTCTCATTTGCGTCCTGCAGTAATTAGCCTGGAAACACCAAATAACCAGTTGTATTGAGCTGAACTTTTCTTTCAAAGAGGTGCCAAAAACAATTGAAAGAGACTAATGATATTTCCTGAGATCCACCTGTTGCCCAGTTTCCCTTCAATTAAGCGACAAAGGGGAGGTGCGGGAACCATTTCTTGTTATAAACACAAATTAGTATTTGGACAAATGAAGCTAGGAAGAGAAAGGCAAAGGCAAGGAGAAACAATGAGAGAAAAGCAACCTCAGCTTTATCATGGGCTGGCCATGTGCAGGGGTACTCAGGAAGAGGCACATTCCGATACGGCGCAAAGGCTGGAAGAACAATGCGGTCCTTCCTCAATAAGGCATTTGAACAGGCTAAATGATCCCTCTGGACATTATATGGAAGTGAAATAAATCAAAATAAGAAAGGAGGAAGAAACACATTTTTGCCTTGATGAGGCACAGCCCATGATTTGCTGAGACACGACAATGGACTTCGAGTAAAAACACCAAACAGCAGATGAAGGTTTTTTTTTGGGGGGGTAATTGCCAGCCTGTGCTCTGCCACTGTGTGAATGTGCCTTGGGGGCATCAAGGTTTTGGACAGTTGTCTCTTCTCATGCTGCACTCCTGACTACCTTCATATCCTTTTCCTCCATCCTTCAGCTCCTTTACACCGCCCCCTTCTCCATTTTAAGGGTCTTTGATACCTATGATCACAACACATCTTTAAAGAGCTACAACCTCACTACAGCACTATCACTTTAATGCCTGTAGACACAAAGCAGAAGAGAAGACGACTAATTCATTAATCTTCAGAAACTACCCAAGAGCACCAGCAGAGTGCCCTGACCTCAAAATCGCCCCTTCTATGGAATCACTGCTCTGTTGAGCAGAGGCTGTGCCTCTTCTCACCACACATCTGTCCCCATGACATGAGTTCTGTAGTGCCTGTCAGGCAATTATGACCCTTGCTAGAACAACTGAAGAACCATGTATTTATTTACTGCTAGCTGTCAGTGGGGGTTAAATGCCCTGTCCCAGCAAGGACATGCCCTAGGGCTGTTCTACCAACTCTCTCTGTCCTGCCTGTGACCGAGGATGATGATTATGAAGGTGGTCCTCAGACATCTCTCTGGTGAGCCAGAATAAGTGTCCTCTAGTTCAGTGGTCCTTGTTTTGCCTTGGGTAAGGTGTCCAGCTCTGGTCTTAGACCATGTAGAGGAAGGGATCCCTTGCTGTCTTCCCTGTTGCCATGTGGGATGTTCCAAGACCCCTTTGAGCAAGACTGAGGAGACAGAAAGGATTTTGCAGGTATCCAAGATATTGGGGAAGAAGAAAAAAGTCTTTCAGCAGGTGAACATGTACCTACTCCATTGCTGAACAGCACCTGGACTTTGCAGAAGGCTTGGCACTGTAGTTTTGACACACTGCTATATTCTCCGAGCTCACTGATAACTCTTTCACATTGCTGCCAGCAGCCTCACGGAGGAGCACTTTGAATGCACCCTGAACAGCAGATCTGTGTCTGCAGGGTGCCACATGCAGTATTCTCTCATCTTTAACCCTGCACATTCTCATCTACTCTGGAAGGAAGTCTAGGTCTACGCTACCTTCTGCTTGACATTAGGACATATTTCATACCTCCAGGTCATATATCTTCCAGACCCAGGTGACATATAGATGGTGTTAGAGAAACTCATCAGATTGGTGGAAAGATCATTTATGACCTTTGTCTGGGAACCATGACAACGCTTGTTAGTGGTCTCCTCCAGAGGCTCAGTTATTCCTGAGTGGTTTGTAAATTCAGACAGCGCATGTACGGCCCAAGATATCCCTTCCTTCACTCCAGAGATCTTATTGTCCCAACACTTGGGAGACACAACAGCCAGGTACTTTCCCAACAGATCAGGTAAGTGCAAGTAAACTACTCTTCAGAGGACGCTATTCTGCTTTCAATTAAGTTAATTTGTGATGAGATTACACTGGCGCCTATGCCTGTGAAGCATTCAGCCTTATTTAGCAGATGCCTTTCCTGGTCATGTTCATTTAGGCAACTGTATCCTTGCTTTGACATGAAAAAAGTTGCTGTGTAGGTGAATGTTCAACAGCAAGGAAAATGAAATACCCAATCCTGTCTTGTAAAGCACTAAGGATCATGTAGGCCAGTCTAATTTGAGTATATTAATAGCAGGGTCAGCTGGGGTGGATATGCTGGTGACAGGGACCTGACGACGAGGCATTCCTGTGGTGACTGTGAGCTGGGATAAAGTGACATGGAACAATATCTGCTAAAGACCATAGATCTGGCATCGTGTTATCCAGCGAGGAAGTTTTCCATATGTGTAATGTTTGTGTATTTACATCCATTTGCATCTTCAGACTGCACAAACACTGTTCATACCACTCTCAGGGCCTGTTGGCATCGTGTTTTCACAAGTCTGCATAGTGTGGGCCAGCTCCTACTCTGACCTCGGAGCAATTTGTGAAGTTCTTTCTTCAGAAGCAAAGCTTAATTTAAAACTGTGGTTTCCTGATTAAATACACTTCAAGACAATTCCCTGTTTTACACAAAGGTGGAACACCACAGAACTATTGCTACAGAGAAAAGATAGAGCTCCAGACTGGATCACATTCATGAGCATATGTAAAAATGCCTACATTTATATAGAATATAAATACCCTTGAAAAATGACCATCACTCCAATTTTTACATTTTGGGATTTTTTTGTGTACGCATACTAATAGTGTTTTGCTCAGGGAAAAAAAACAGCTGAGATAGCTGATTCTGTAAATGACTTCTATATTTTTACCATGTGATTAGGATTAGCATGTGATTAGGAATTAACTGTTGATAAAGTCACAGTGCAACACCTTCACTTTTTTTTTTTTTTTTATATGTTGTATAAAGTATGGCAGAGAACCATGAGCATTGAGTTGGGTTTGTCTGAGGGCCTGGTACCTGTTGTCCAGAATAAAGATCTTCATGTAGAAATACCCTATGTTTTCAGCAAGATACACTGCTGACCTTTGCTTAGGAAGCAATGCACATCTTTTGCCTAGATACATATGTACAAGTTTATTTAATGGTGTTATGGAAGATATTTATTCCATCTGATTGCTGGAAGGAGAGCAGAGTAGTTGCCTGTTAGGGGAGACTTCAAGGGGTCTGTGAGATATACAGTCCTCTGTGGGGCTGCATCAGGAATCTCTTTGCTGTGCCTCACACCGTCTTAAATCCCATATGTACTTGCAAAAGCTGAAAAGGTGTGTATGTCTGGGACTGGGAAAACGGGAAACTTCCAATCTTCCCATCTTACCTTGGCTCAGTTTGACATTATTTCTACCCAAGTAAAAGCAACAGCTGATTATATATAATAAAGATAAATGCTACATTACAGTACTGTGTTTATTAAATCACTGCATTTGTAGGGGAGTTCCTTGGCATTGTTTGTCCGTGATATAAATATTTTAAGTCGCTGTCGGTAAGTGAGGCTGGTGTGTGTACATTACATAGTGTACTCTCTTATCCGGTTAAAAAAAGCAACAGATGCAAATTGTCCAAACAAACATTTTGTTTCTCCCCACAGCTGGCCTGATTGTCATCATTCCTTCCAGCCTCAGGCTCCTTCTCTGCTCCGGGTGAAACATGTTACTTTTACAGGTGTGGACTGCACTGGTGAGGGACAATCTGAGCTCCCTTTCTCCATTGCTCAGATAGTCTCCCACAAATTCATCAAACAATTCCACCAGGAAGTCAAGACTGTATCCATCTGCAGTTCTCCAGTACAGGCCATTTTTTCTTTTCCAGTCCACAGTCGATATAGGGAAGTGATTATTTCCTCCCTCTTTGCAGCAACCACTTACATAACTGCATTTATGTTATTGCATCTCCTCTCAGTCCTGTCTTTATTCTAAACAACCCCACTTCCTTCTGCATTCCTTCATAGGTTATGTTTTTAAGCTCTCTCATTGCTGTTCCTGGTCTGATTCCAGTTGGTCCACATGGCTCTTGAAGTGTGGTGCGGTAGCCTGGACGTAGCACTCCAGCTGAGACCTTCAGGCACAGAGGACTTCCTTTTCTTGCCTCATTATATTCAGCAATCCCATCATACTTTGTATTTCACACTGGAAAAACACAGCAAAATTATTGACTACCGAGGGGAAAGCAGACTTTCTCTGTGTCAGAAATGACCATTTCCTTACAGAAAGCCAAAAGAAGATTATACCAGTTGCATTCTGAAATCAATTGTCCTGCTCTGCCATGGCTTACTTTAAGGTTCCGAGCACTTCACAACTCCTAGCAAGGCACTTTCTGATGAAACTGGGATTTGAGCTTGGCAGTTGGGTCTTACCCTGCTCTACAGTGACACGGTAGCATTTCTTAATCCCTCCTCAGTTTAGATAGAGGCACCAATGGTAAAAATGAGAAGTAAAATCAAGGCTACCAAAATGACTGGCAAGTTCATCAGCGATGGCAGTGGGGAGTGGATAGCGGCGTCATAGCAGCTACCAGGACATCCAATTCCTGAAACGGACAAGAAAGAAATGGACTTGAGGAAAAGTAAATTTCACTTGGCATCAAAACAAATGCCTAGAAAAGAGTTATTTCTGATCTTGTCCATCATTGCACAGACATCATCCCAGGAAATAAATAGGATACAGTTACAGAAACCCTCCACCAGAGACTGACACAGAGTCCAGCATCACTGACAGATCCTTGTGCTTCCACATCCTAATTGTTTTCAGTTCCACAGAAGAGATTTCATGTTATCAAGAAAGAAAAAAATTAGTAGTACTGGGTCTGGAGGAAATGCATGTATGTACAGCCAAGGAAAGTGAGATGGAACCATATTTTCATGGATCAATAAAGATGAGTGAAAACTGATGATTGGCATTTGACACTACAAAAAATATTGGAGCATGCTCTGTGTGTAAGACAAGACTAACGGGGACTGTAAGATGAGGAGTGGTCCTGGTGAGTAGCAGTGGGGGGCTCAGGATCCAGGGTGCTGGGACCCACAACTGGGTCAGTTCTTTGTCTCAGAATCAGCTCCCACAGCGTACTGCAGCACTGCTGTACCGAGAGTACACATGGACAGTACAAATTTTAACAGTGCTATTTGTTTTACATATTGAAAGGCACCTGAAATAATTTGGGGCAAAGATGAGGAAGTGAATATTATTTAAAATTTTAAAAGGTAGCTTCTTCTCTAGCTGCTGAAAACATATTTCCTCCTTCATAATCTGAGCAATTGAGAATGCCCCTCGTCAAATTTAGAATCATAATTGCAACATTCTTCACCACGTTATGCTATTAAAAAGCAAATTATTTTGGTAAAAAGCCAGATGATATACTTACACGAATTTCTAAACCAGAATATTTTCTGTTACAGGGGTGATTAAAAAAGCTATTTAGCAGTGGCTACTACAGTTAAAAGGCAGCTAGATTCAAGAGTTGTCCAAAGGAGTGGACCAGGATCACTTTATTTCATTCATTGTGATTTTTATAAAATAATCTTGATGAACAGGTGACAGTCTGATGTATTAGGAAAGAACTGATGCTGCTTCCACATTAAAAATCTAAACTGGATACCCTGAAGAAACAGAATGGAGTGGTTCATGTAAGATGCAAGCAGGAGCTGGAACTTCATGACTATCATTAACAAAATCAACATGGGCTTATGTGAGACAGGTTTTACCTAACTAATTAACTTTTAAACATCAAAGTTTAGGTAACCAACTAAATATTTTTCAACAACCATTCAAATTGCTTAGCAATCAAGTATAAAAGTGTTAATGAAATTAGCAAATTATTTCCTCATTTTATGATGTCATTTTGAAAGAAGAAAAGCCACTCAGCACATACTGAGAGGTTTAAGTCTGTTTCCTTTTTCATGTTACCAACTCATCTTATTTTACAACCTTCAGGAGGCCCTGCTTTGTTTCTTTGGCTGAGTTACAGTCTGCAAAATCCAGCTGGGGTATATATGCTGAAACTTTTCTTCCTGCCTCATGAGGACATTATAGCTGTATTTGTAATGTGCCTTCAAAGTTTTCTGAGTAACAGTTTCCAAGGTAAACCTACTACTGGCATCTCCAACCAGCCTTGACTCCCTGAAGGCAGAAGTGTGGAGGGGTGGTGACGGGTACCCTCTGCATACAACAGTGCCTGCTAAACTCCTGGGGCCAGTATCCTAGAAACAAAGAAATAAAAAACCCAAAACAAACCATAAAATTTTAGAAAAACCAGGATGCTAAACTAGTCACCAATTTCCAAAGCATTTTTCAGCAGATGCAATGTTCAGCAGATTAAAAGAAAGTAAGGCTAAAAATCAACTTGAAAATAAGTATTTTCTTGGAAGGGATAAATAAGCTAATCCATCACCTTACACTTCCTTTTGAGGGTGACAAAAGTACCAGTGATTAATAACTCAGCACAAGATTTCATGACAGCATCGCTACAGTAGGACTTACCATATGTATAATAACATGTCATTTGTCAGCCCTGTTGGCTTTTGGTACTCATGCCTTTGGCAGTGACTGTGCTTCCTTTGAATTTTTACTCTTAAAAAAGACAGAAAAAAAATCAGAATGTGAAATTAAAAATATAGAGGTATGCTAGAAATGGACATGATGATACTTTAATCATGTTCATTATCCCAGCTGTTAAAAGCACTTTGGAGTCAATGTTTGTGTTCAGCATTTGCTCTAGTTTGACTTGCTGGGCAAAGCTTTTTAAACCCTTCCTGCAACACAGCGTCATTGGTTAGAAATGAGTGGCTGCTTTGGGGACAACCTCTATGAAACGTGTACCCATGTGTTACAGCTTCTCTTTTTTGAGTATTGCCCTGAACCTGAGTAATGCACACTGTTATTGCACAAATTTAATGCATAATGACCCACAGCAGCTGCACTACACGAGCAGCCTAAACGGTGCTGGGACCCATTCGCTGATTCTGAGGCCATCTAGTGCAGTGCGGCAAAGTCCACCCTGCTAAACTCTTGAATTGCCAAAAGCTGCCAGTTGCAGCTGAGCTGAAGGAAAGTCAGTTTAGTCTTAGGATGACTGAGTTCTCCAGTGCTGTTTTTCAGTCCATGATAAAATTCTCATTGATATTGCTGGTAAAATTGTTCTTTATTTAATTGAAATTACAATGTTTAACAAGCACTCTGAATTTTGTATATTTACTGCTGTTCTTCAGCTGATTTTATCCACAACCTATGTCAAGTTAAAAGAGATAGCTGATTTTAGGTCCACAACTGACATTTGGATGTCCAATGCGAATTTCCATATGTTGTTCTTGGCTCCTGGTATGACTCATGTGGAGAATGCTGCAAAAGGCAGCTCAGCCCATAGTCCCATCTATGCCTATGCCTGAGAGATGGAAGGTTTGCTCTCAGCCTCACCTTGAGCAGGATTTGGTGTGGTGTAACGCTGTGGGCATTTGCCAGAAGATTAGAGGAGGGGCATTCCATGTACAGCTTGGCAGGGAGGTGAGGGCAGCTCCTCTCAGCTCTAAGCCCTCTGATGTTTTACCTAAACTCTTTAGAGCAGGGATAGGGCTGAACAGGAAAGCTTCACTCTTCAACAAGAGCTCTAGCAGACAACATAATTAGTGTGGTCTTGATTTACATTCTCTATATATTTTGCATATATCAGGGTATTACCTATCACAGCCTTAAATATGTGCAAATGCTCATTGTAGAATATTTACATAGTTTTTCACTTTGTTAGCCAACTGCAGTTTCTGAACCATTTGAACACCTCCTTCACCTATGTCATTCTGTGGTATTCTTCAAGCTTTTAGCTGAAAAAGAAAGACAGAGTAAAGGTAGGATAAGATCAGGCTCTGGCACAAAGCTGCATCAATTGTAAATGTAAATAATCCACTTTTGGTCTCCTCCTCTGAGCAGTATTGGTGTTATTCAAGCAGGTTGTGGATGCTGGAAAACTATCTTAGAGGCAGTTTATTCTACTTTGGCCCTCACTGAGCTGCCTACCTGGGGAACATTAAATACCATGCAGAATCGCACCGTGCCTCCTGGAAGGGAAATGAGTGCCATGTGCAGCCACTGCTTTTCTTGCTCCCAGGAAATTTTAGCATTAGAGGTATCCAGTGTAGCAAGCAATGCACATCTTACCAGGCATTTTCCAGGAATAGACTTTGCTCTCAGTGGATGGCTTATTAAGAAGCAGAAAGCAGCCCAACAAATTTTGCATTCACATAAATAGACATAGGATTTTAACAGATGGAGTCTGTTTAGGTTTGGCTTTATTTAACAGCACGAAGAAGGGTTCTCAACTAAACTGCATTAGATGATCCATCAGCAAGAGGGTTCAGTCAAAAGGACTGAAAGAGAAAAAAAGAGTCCCATTCATTTACATCTACAGTCATCTAAGTTAAAGCCTCGCTCGCCTGACAGCAGCAAGTGGCAAACTTAGGGGACCAATGGGTCATGGGAAAGGTCTCATTAGATCAGTGGGAGCACACACCAAACAAATACAGTCACATGGATGCACACATTTAAATACTGCCCAAGGGAATATGTGGACATATGTTCAGTGTGGCAGCCTCTAGGCCTCAAGAAAGTTATGTTAAAAAAAAAAAAAAAAAGAATTCCATCAATCAGTCCCTGGGTCCTGTGAAGTATGAAGATGAAAACTGCAAAGGAAACATGTGCTCAGCTCTCTCCACCAGCTGCTCCATTAAACAGCACTGCTCTGCAGTACTGCCCTGGAGACCCTGCAACTTCAATTTCAGTCTCCCTTTAAGCCCAGATGAGAGTGTGAGAGAGAAAGAGAGAGGAAGGAAAAAAGAAAGAATTAGAAAGATAAACTAGCATCATTTAGCTTTTACTGTGACCCTTCCTTTCTGTCAGTGATAATGAAATTTACTTTTTATGTTGGTCTCGGTCCTTTTGAAGGAGCTGACTGAGGCTTATATGATAATACTAATGCTATTAACACAGCAAAGCAGGGAAAAAAGAAAAAACAGACACAAACTTGAACATGATAATCTGTGCCAACTCAGTTGGTGCCAGCCGGGGCTTTGTGATGCCATCTGCAGTGATACTGTCACTGGGGCATTTCCCTGCTTAGGAAAATAAGACTAAATCAAAGTAAAAGAAGCGGCTCTTCATCCCACAGCACTTGCAGATGATAATTTATCAGTCAAGTGTGCTCCCTTGCTACACAGCACACAGGCACATCACCCCAGTGCGTGCACAAAGCCTCCTCCAGGATCTGCCCAGAGGCAGACACATTGGGGTGGTGATGTCCAGGGAGAGGGGGCAAGGGATAGCTGTGGCAATGGGGCAGGTAGGGCAGGGTGGCTTGCCCAGCAGTGGAGGGACAGGGTGGCAGTATCCACAGGTAGGTTCTGGCTTCAGCTGTGGGGTGCAGAGCTTGCTTGTTCCCACGATGAATTGTCAGAGTGGCTGGGTTTGGAATAGCCCTAAACAGTTGGACCATCCAGTTCTGTATCCTGCCAGGTGCCTTTAGAAAAACCATAGCAAGGAGCTGTGATGTATCAGCATCAGCTTTTAGCAGTAGTTTCACGAGCAGCCAAGAGACCTTGTTCTTAGCTAGCCTTGCCACCCAAACCGGGCACTGGATTTGTTTTCTTAGCTTGTGCTAGGAAGTGACACCACCACTGCAGCAGCATTTGCAGGATGATGACTGAGAATGCTTAAGCCACCAGGCAGCCCCCAGAGAGCACAGGAACACTTCCAAAGGTTGTCCTCTTACTTAATGGAGGATGGATCACCCACTCCCATGTACCTGAAGGTATCTTCCTTAGGAAAGGAGCACCCTGCCCTCTCTTTCCAGACCAGCCTGCTCAGTGGCTGTCAAATATTTCTTTCAAGAGTCCTTCTCCACATCAGAGCAGGAATTGGGTACATGCAAAGCTGGCTCTTAGGTCAGTGCAGTGTTAGAAACAGCAAAGTAATTATGGACCTGTTGCTCCATTCGTACCTGCCAGAGCCTGCTGGCCCTGAGGTCACTGGGAAAAAGCAGGATACCTGCTGGGGCAGCATGGCAGGGAAATTCCCTTTTCATGGCACGTAGGAAGAGAAAACCATGACTTTATGTGGATATCCTGCAGCCCTTCAGCCCCCTTAGAAAGCTGTGGGGAGTAATGTTACAGGGGTTTCCCAAGCGGTCCAGCCCACAGTGTGCAATTCTGCCATGGGCCCGGACAAAAGTGATCTGTGTCCCCACGGGACATTTTCTCGCTCTCTGTACTGTGGGATCACTGGGTACAAGGGCCAGATTTCTAGCTTTGCTAGGTGGGAGCTTGTAAGAATTGTGGGAGGTGGGAAGGCATTTCAAATGACAGAAAAAACCCCTAGACCATGGCAATTGATGCAGGGTTTCCTCCTCACTGTGCTCAGTGCTCCCTGCCAGAGAGAACTCCACAACCTTCTTTCAGGGAGTGGCCGCTGCAAGCTGGTTAGTACGTGGAGAAGAGAGGTGCTTGGTAAACTTGTCACTCGGCTTTATACTGATATTCCAAAAGATTCCATCCCGTCGTTTCCCCAGACTGGCCCCAGCTGCTCCGTGCCAGGGATCTTCCAGAACTGCAGCCACTCCAGGGGGCCTCATGCACAACAGACAAGGAGGGAGACAGCCCCAGTCCCTCCCACAGCACCGGGTATCCATCTGCTCGCTTTGGGAGGATCTAAAACCCCGCCCTAAGATTTCCCACTACTCGACATTTTCCTTCTGAAAGACAAGACCTTATACATTGAGAAGAAGAAATACACAGGCATCCACTAGACTGTAGGCTGAAATATGCAGCTCACCTCCACTACAGACTTGCTAAAAATGTAAAAGAAATTAGTAATTTAAAATATCTCTCTCTCCCTCATCTATCTATCTATCTATCTATCTATCTATCTATCTATCTATCTATCTATCTATCTATCTCAATATATGCCTAGAAAGCTGCTCACAGATAATTATCACTCCCATTACGGATACAAAAGTGCTCCCCCCTCCCTCTCTCCCCATGCACAGAGCCCATCATACACAACAAAGAGGGAGGCAGAAGCCTGCATTTTATGTCCCTTTTGACCTACAACATGGATCTGTTCCAATCTAGCAGGTAATTAAGTGATGAGGCATCCTTTTAATCCACATTTTATGTTCACAATCAGGTCTTTGGGGTATTGATATAATTAAATCATGTGATCCTCTATAATGAAATCCTTAATTAGGGAAAATATAATTAAACTGGATTTCTTAAAAACTGAATGTCACAGTGCCTAAGAGTGTTTTTCTTTTAAACACGCACAGCATTTTCTTTTAAACATGCACAGCAATCAGGCTAAATCTCCTGCTGATGCTTTACTCAATTTTCTGTTTAAAACAGCACTATCTATATTTATAAGTTTAAATAACACAAAAGGATTTGAAACGAATGTTTAAATACAGCTTTTTAAATTAGCTCTTAATGCAAGATTACCAGATTCCAGATATTTTACTTTGCATAACAGGAAAAAAACCTACTAAAGCTGAGACCTGTGCTTGGCAAATCTCATGCTCATAATGTTTAAGATTTCAATCATGAAACATTGAAAATGAGACATCTTTTTGGCTTCTTTGTTTGCTTTTTAGCATTAATCCGTTTCTTTTTAAGAGTTGCCATGCAGAGAGGAGCTGGAGACCTCGAGCAGCTATTCCTTCCCTGGTCCTAACCTCTCACGGCAACATTGTTCAGCACATTTTTAGGTGGGGGCAGAGAATGAAGCAGAGCAGGGGACATGGCCCACCTTTGACTCCTTTCTGTCTGCCCCTGTATGCTGCTCCTTGTCAGAGTTTCAGTTTTCTGGGGGCAGAGTGGCCTTTTTGTCCCCTCTTGGTTCAGCGCGCAGCACAGCACCACCCTGCTTTGTACTTAGGCTTTGTGGTTTTTCAGGTGGTAGAATCAGTGACATCCAAACACGGTGAGGGGCAGCAGTCCCCACAGCAGCAGACTGAAATTTTTGGTGGGTGCACACCCGGTACACATCAGATCTGCACTAGCAGGTGTGGAGACCCGAGGGTGAGGTTCTCAGGGTTTATGCATAGCTGGCAAGAGAATATAGAGACATCCCCTCATGCTACCTGGCACGTTCACGTACTGTGCTTTCCTGAGATGACAGCAGGAAGAGATCCCATTTTTTTCCATTTATGCTAATAGATGGCAGACTGCTGACAAAAAAGCTTTAAATGTTGCAGACCCTCAGCTGACAAGCGTCAGCATCTCCTAGTTGCTCAGGCCTGCAGGATTGGCTCAGGGCCACTGATGCCAGGAAGGGGTTCGGGTACCACCTCAGCAGCATGCAAACAAAAAGGCTGCCTGCGCTCTTCGCATCTTGCCCTCGATGCCATCAGGCCTTTTCTGCCAGTTCTTCCTGTGGGGGCTCTGGGTTGGTACGACACTATGGCTCCCTTTGAGTTGAGCAACATATCTCATGCTGGTATAGGCAGGAATGAAGAAGGAATGGAGGAACTGAGAAGGCAGAGTGCCTGAAAAACAGTCTTTCAAATAAGAAACATAATTTAATGTATGGTTTTGCAGAAAGCAAAGAAAGTTTTCTCTTTTTCTATTGCAGCAAAATCAGCAGTAGCATCTTTGGTAATGAATGACTTAAAAAATATTCTGTTTTAGTTTGATAGCCAGTGAAATGCTCTCTCTTTTAAAATAATATGATTTTAACTGCAAATGCTTTACCACTTTAAGGCAATGTTTGCCTGGCTGTTTGGGTGCAAGTCAATCTGTGAGAGGATAAACACCACACTTGCCATTGACATTTCCCCAGGAACTGAGTTAGAAGCTTCTAATCACTGATAGATTTTCAGGGTCCACATCATTCCTGACTCCTGGAGACAAGCATACAAAATGTTTGCATTATTTCTGGAAATAAACAATTCTCTAAGAGAGCACAAACTTCTGACTAGTTTCCAGAAGGAAGTGGTGAATCCAAAACTGGTAGTTGATTGAACCCAAAACTGGTGGTTGATGCTGAAACATTTTGTATTTTGAGATTCATTTTGCAGGAAAACATTAACAGTTCTGAAATTTACAAACTTTGCAGGACATGTGATTCTATCTGTAACTACTTCCTTGCTAAGACTGGCAGTGAGATTGGTATTTCGTTTATGTCTCCCTTCTCCCACAGATGGGATACTTGGTTTTCCACTGACCTCCAAAGCCATTGTACTTTACACCACCTGCTGTGTGTAGGACCACTGTTACTGTTTCTTAAGGAGCATTTGCTAAGGGGAGTGTTCAAGCACGTTCCCAACACCCAATAACCTTGGCAGGATAACTGTAATGAGTTATCAGGTTTCCCAAATGTCTGTCTGAACCTCAGCTTCTCCTTGACAAAAACAAGTATATGAAAGACCCAGTCTAAGATGTGTTCATATTTGTGTTTCCATTCTGTAGTGCAATTCTGAAGGGAATTTTGTGGTATTCCTCACTTGCTAGGCTTCAACTCGCACCAGAGAGCAGTCCCAGAGAACCCAAACTGGATTCTGTCGGTGCTAAACTAAGCCAAAACACGTGCCACAAAAGCTCAACCTAATTTGCTCTGGTCATGACTGGACATTCAGTCCATGGGATTGGATGAGGGTTAGGGTCAAGAGAAATCTGAAAAAGCAGCCAGAGAGCCAAATTATCTCGGCAATATGTTCCTAGAAGGCTTGAGTGAGAAGGCAGGAACTGCAAGCCCAACACAGCATAATCTCCTGCCTGGCAATTGCAGTACTTGCAGCAAAACCTTGGGCAGCTGTGGTTTAAACTCTGGACCACAGGAAAAAAAAATTCTCTTGTGGTTATATCTGCCTTTTACCACATTGTGTCATGTCTGTGGTGAAGAATGAGAGAGAAAAGTGGCTTCTGGCACACGTAGATGCAGCTGCCAGCATGGAAACAGACCAGTGTTGCCAGCTTTACCTTAGCTCTGGCTTGGAGTGGAGGCAAACAGAACACGGCAACACACTGAGGAGAAAGCCAAGCGTTACAGAGCCCGTACAATCGGGTACCTGCTGCGCACACAGCCTTCAGGCTCCCAGACATGGCTCGGGTCAGGGAGGAGCAGAGGGGCTGGCACCCTGCTCCGGTGCTACAGGGCACCTGAGGCTTTCCATATCTTACGACTCCTTCCGTACTGAATGTCAGCAAGAGCTGGAAACCATGGCCAGAGGCCAGCCATGCAGCCCACACAGTCCTTCCCATGTGGCAGCCCTGAATTCCCAAAAAAACCAGGATTGCACTGGGTAATTGCTGCTGGTGTCATTGTACATCAGGATGCAAAATGCGATGATTAAGAGGAGGTGAGGGCTAGCCTGCTTTGGCTTATGTGAACCACATGGCAGCTCCTCCCATAATGGTCTTGTCATGCTGTCTGTTGGAAATGGGAAAGAAAATTGTTCAAGTGCATGGACTGGGTAAGCAGTAGCATTGCTGAAAACATCGGGTAATTACAGCACCATGTTGCCTTTGAGAATTTTTTCCCAGAAAGTGTAAAAAACCAACCTTGACAGGACAACACTTTCGTTCTATGACAACCACTGAAAATATTTATTTCAAATGCTTCTGAAGTCTCAGCTTGGGTGGTGAGCCTGGTTTGGGTCTCTGATACTAGATGGCAGGCCAAAAATACAGTTGAGGCACCATGAAAGGCTACAAACAGAGATTGGCAAAAATGGGCCTTCACAGGAAGGGGGGGGAAGTAAAAAGGGCTGCAAGGAGAGTATCCCATTGTATAAAGAGATGCTGTTTTAATGAGTAGGATCAGCCATTCCTCATCTCTTCTGGTGCTGTGACAAGATTAACTGCATTGTGAAGTAACAAAGGAGATACAAGTAATGCAAAGAGAAAATATAATAATTAAAAAGGTATAACAGGCTGGATTGGTAAAGTCACTGCTTATATCATTGGAGCAGGGGAGTTCACGAAACTGAAATCCGTCCCCCCCCGCTCTAATGTTTAAGCACAGGGTCAGGCAAACCACAGTCTCAGGGGACCAGAAGTGGAACCCTTGCCAGGGGTCCCAAAGGTCCTTCCAGCCAACATTTCAACAGTATTGATAAAAAATAGCTATAACCTAACAACATGTACAACTTTTGTGTTGTGATGGAAAATGGTGTTGAGACAGCCATCTTAGATAGATTGTGTATACCGTCATGTATTAAATTAAACTACTTTCATACACTGTTACTTGTCTATCTTACTGTAATTGTTTATGTTTAGCAAGTGGCAATTGGAAGGCTGTTTATCTTCAGCTCTGATTTGCAGTCAGAAAAGAAGCAAAAAGGAAGACTTCCCATGGCTTCATATTAGCTTAGAAATCAAGTATAAAAGAGAGTAAGTTAAGTAAATGATTCAGCATGTTTCTCTGCTCGGTAAATAACACTTTTAGCTGATATGACCAAAGAGAAATTGTTGTAATGTTTCTCTTTTCATTCTACTTTCCTTGGAAAATGAGTTTACCTCAACATTAGGGAAAAGTATTTTCACACAGCAACACTGTTGACCATGGTTTTGCTAAGGTGCTCCACCTGCAGATGTGTATATTATCTGTTAGTTTTTGGGTGTTTTTTGGTGATTTTTTTGGGTTTATGTTTGTTTGTTGGTTTTTTTTGCAAATAACATCTCATTAACTTTTTTTTTTTTTAATTTCTGTTTTCTTGCTGTTGACTGCTTTACGATTCCTCTCATTTCTGAGGGAGATTTTAAGCTTCTCCACTTTTCAGATGTTTTATGTGATTCTTTCAAAGTAAGAAAATCAACTTTATTGTCCTCATTGCTGTGTACATTGTGCTGCTTTCAGGTTAATGAAACAACTCTCGGACCATGCATGTGTTTCACAACAGCAGCATCCTCTATACAGAGATCAAAATGGAGCCTCTTGTTGTTTGCACATTTGAAGATTGTACAGAAATGAGCAATCCTTTCTTTTCCCAGTCTGCATTTTCTGCCTTAGCACCATGAGATGAAAAGAGCATGAAACACCCAACAAGCTGAAATGACCTTGACTCCTAATGGTCACTTTTGTGATACTGAACTGTTGCTGATGTGCATGGTTTTCCCAGAAAGTGTGTATCTCCACAGACTGCTGTTCAACAGCAGGGCCCAAACTGATGTTTCCATTGAATCAACACTTCAAACATTTGAGCACAGTTTCTACACTTAACAAATTTTGTGCAAAAACATTAACAGCTAAGGCGCTCCCAATACCAAGCGTCCCGTTCTATCCTCAAGCTTCTTCAGCAACCAGAGAATAATGGAAACTTTGCAAACTGTCAACTATTTGTTTGATAACTGTCATATGCTTCAGGAAGATGTATTGTCAATAGTTGTCATCTCAGAAGAAATGTTTAACAAGAATGTGTGTTTGTTTAGCAAAACTAACTGAGACTTGAAAATTGAGCCTTCTCATAACACACATCACACATGGAGTCCCACAGGACCTCACACACCAGATTTGCTTTGCTATATGTATGTTTTAAGCACAGCACTCTCAAGTTTTATGAAGTTTTTTCTCAGGGCTTAATTTGAAGCAACTAGCAGCTATTTTTTTTAAACTATCTAGAAATTGCTTGCTTTACAATTTGCTTCACTGCTACAATGTTTGTGGCTTGAAATCATAATATCCACACTATTCCTTTTCTTCAAACATTTGCTTCCAGCTCTTTACACTCTGTGTGATGCTTTTTAGTGGCTTCTCCACACGTTCCATTCTCACAAACCAGCTTCGTATTTAATTAAATGTACATCTTTTTTGCATCTAAACATCAGGCTTTTATTGACAAGTTTGTTTAGGCAGAGAGGGAGCATGGTAGAGGAAAGCTAATTACAAATTGCTTCTTAAGCTAGGAAAAAAACAAAGCCACCACAGTCCACCAGTGAGCCTGCAAGCTAGGAAGAATGGAAGGAAAGAGGATTACTTCAATGGAAAACACAGAAAAGCTTCTACTGTATAGTATTTATACTGGTCTCTCTCCTGGAGCACCCAAAGTAATAGTCTGCATTACACTACACTCAACTCATCTCGCCAATAGCCCTCTCTTCTAACCAGCGAGGAAACATCAAGAACAGAAGAAGCTAAACAGAGGGTATTATAGGGACTCACTTTCACTGGCTATGGAGAAGGGAGAACACATTATTAGAAAGTTTCAGGGAATATGTCCCCTTATATTCTCTCTTCTCCCATTTTCTAAGCACACCCTCTTTTCCACTATGTTTCTTTTATCTTACGGACTTTTACATTCCAGGGAAGAAACACCAGTTAATTTGGTGGGTTACAGCTACCCTTGTCAAGAGAACTGATGCCACACATCCCTAAAATATCTTCCAATACCCAAACAACTCTAGTTTTAAAGTTCACTTTTTAAAAATAACTCACTTCTATTCATTGACAAGCTTGCAAGCTCTGGCCCCACAGCCTCTGCCCTCCCTAAACCTTTACTATCCTACATAGTCCTCCAGTTTGCAGACCTCTTTCCTTGTTATTAGAGCCAACAACCCTGCTCTGCTGATTACATGATGATTACACCACAGGCACATTTTTCTTTCTGCTGTGGCACTGCCTTCCCCAGCACAGGACCTTTTCACTCCCCAGGACAGGGGAGCCCTCCTGTCCTCTATTTACCTCCATCTGTCTGATCATTGCCTCCCTGGGAAACACATCTGCAGTGACTTTACTTCCACCCACCTCACTGGAAATAACCATTAACTCTGTGGTATGTTACAAGGATAACATCCTCTGCTTCAAAGCCTCTGAGATATTTTCTTGCTGGTTTTCAGCTGTTAATTGAGAATTAACTTAGTCTGTAGTCTGAGACTCACATTGTAATAAATACCTTGTAACTCAAATTCATACCTGAGAAATACTGGAAATTCATGCTTTGGTACTATGGGCTGTTTTGCGAGTTGTATGTATCTAGAACACAACCTGTCCTAGTGTCATGTTGCTGGAAAAGAAAGAGTGATGCCATGTGGAGGACAAAGACACAGACACCTTTAGGTAGAGCATTGTGAAATTTCTTTTCCTTTGAACTATTTTCTAAGAGACAGCACTACTTTAAATTCACAGGCAATTGGAAAGGACAAAAGTCCTGTATGATTAATCTCACAGGCAAAAAAATAATTAAGATATTCTCTCTGTACTGCTAAGAACATGTAAGTAGAATTGTCTCTGATCTTCATTTTATTTTTTTTCTCTTTTTTTTTTTTTTCTAGTATAGCCTCTGAGAGGCAACAGCCAAGGGAATTCATAACAGTAAAACCTGTGCCAGATCACATCACAGCTGACATCTTACTTCCAGCAGCGGCCTCCCACTAGATGCTCTGGGCAAAGACAACAACAGAAAGTGCCAAACCAAACCTTGCTCCCGGTGGGCAGTCCCTCATCCTTTAGCTGCAAAAGTACCAGGATCACAAAGAAATCAAGGGCACCACTACATAAAACTGTATGAGGACTGAGCTGATTGAAATTCTTAACAAAGCTCCTGGTGTCTTTCATGAGGCAGACTTAGGCTAAATTCCAAGTTAGCTGAAGTGAGCTTCTCCTGCCTCCCATGGAATTCATGGAGCACACATCACTCTTTCTATGCTACCTGCAGGAGAAATTTCTTTTATATCTTCCAGCAACTGATCTGTGCCCTGAGGCAAGTTTGGCTTATTGTGCAGATGAGCACAGGATCTTCTGCTCTTCTTTTATTAGGCTCTAGTTCCCAAAAATTAACTGTGTATTTGACTGTTTTGCCCTCTCTATAGAGAATTTTGCAGGTTGATCATCCCTGTATTAATAAGCATCTTCTTATTCTGGGCTCAATTTTTCTTCTAATTTATTTAACATGATGTTATAATTGTTTCAGAAATACCCGTAAAAGGAATGACTTAGCCTTCCTTCCGTATTTCTTAAGTATCCAATAATTATTTTATGGTAAAGGAAACTGAAATAAGCTGAAGAGTTTCACTTTTTCTTCTGTTAATTTTTTTTTCTGAACAACATAGTCATAGGTTATAAAGCCAACACCACTGTGATCATCCTGCCTGATCTTCCTTGTAACACAGCAAGTTCAAGTAAAACAAGTAAATCAAGTAAAGTATCTCTTTTTTTTAGGGGAGTGGAGGAAGGGATGAGAAAATTATGTGATTTAAAAGTCTGCAGTGACAGAGAATCCATCATGACCCTCAGTAAGTAATTTCAGTGGTTCATTGTCCTCTCTTACAAACCTACCCTTTAGCTTACATGTGCCTAATTTCAGTTTCTTGCTCTACATTTGTTGTACTCTGGCAGACTGAGGGCGGATGTATTACCAGATTCCCTTTCCCAGGGTAGGTGCTTGAGCAGGCAGGATCCCTTACTGTTACAATGGAGATGGACATGTTTTCTTGTTTTTCCTTAAGACTATGGTTCTGCCCAGCTCCCTTCCCTGAAGCCTATTCTTCCTTAAATACTTCCCTGGAAAACTTTGCTCCCTTTTTACATAACACGGCTTTTATTTTTCTTCCAGATCACTGATAAAAGTGTTAAACAACTTGGTTCAAGAAGACATCCATTGAGAGCCACTAAAAATGTTTCTGCTTTTTATTAACTTTGGAGATGTACCAGTTGGTCCCTGTCCAATCCATTTCCTGTATTTCATATCTTTCTAAGCCTCTTCATTAACAAATCTTGCAAAACCAAGGCTTCCATACGCAGCCCAAGTGCCTAATTTATCCAAATACATAAATTCAATTAAAAGAAGAGAAAAGTCACATTGCTTGGATAAAATCTACTTCCTTACATCCTAATTTACTGGCAGAAACTATACAGCTGCCTTCTAATTCCCCATTAAGTAGATCTTACATTAGCTATTGACTCATTATTATTTGTTTGTTGTCACAAGAAAGGGACCTGAAAAAATTTAAAGGTCAAATGTAGGTAGGAGGCTGTGTAGAAGAACATCTCTTCTCATTAAAAGCATCAGTCTATTGCATAGCATTGATCGCTGGTAACAGGACAATACAGCAGCGCTTCAGAGTATAACCACACAACACTCCAACATTTTAACATCAGCACGGTCCTTTCAAACAGCTGTCAGCAAAATGAAAGTGCTCATGATTCCCTTTGCCTGTGTGAATAACATTTCCCAGCAATGTACCTATCATGGAAAGCAAGGGTGACTTCCCTTGGAAATTAGAGGAAAAATAAGCCTTGTCCAAAAACCACCCAGGACAGCCTTTTTCTTTTTTTCTGGCTTTTTTTTTTTTTTTTTTTTGGGTGGGGGTGGTGGTTTGTTATTTTCTTTTAGGGGGGAGGAGGGGAAGCTGGGAGAAGGCTCAAGCAGAGACAAAAGACAAGATTTGTCTTCAAATAGCAGCACTTAAATGCTAAGCCCCAGCTATGGCAGGTGTTTCAATCCCTGATGAGCAGGTGCAGCAAACTGGCTATGGGTCTAGCAATGCCCTCCAGCCAGATTAGACCATTCATTCACAGAAAGAAAAGGAATGTGCAAAGCCACTGCGGGTCTGGCCAAACGCTGGGTGACTCCCAAGACCGCCAAGCTCCAAAAGTGCCCAAGGCCAAAATAATGGGAGCCTCCACTCTTGGTGCCTGCCTTGCATCTGTTGCTCTGTCTCCCTGAGAGAGGGACAACATGAGCCCAGCAGAGCGGCTGCCAGCCACCCTGAGCCTGTACCATGCATGGCCTCATCCTGCAAACTGTCCCTTGCCAGCAACACCATCTGCCCCTGTCCTGAGGAAGGAAGCCTGGCAGGAAGGCAGTGAAAGAGGCATTGCTGAGATGCCCTTCTTCCCCCTTTCTGGATGAAGGACAGGAGTTGGGACATCCAGAGGGTACCCCACATCCCCTGCCCCCCTGGAGGTGTGTATAGGCAGCAAGAGGAGCTGCACAGGGGCCGCATGCACAGCTCAGGCTCAGCCTCTGCAACTTGCACATCTGGGTTCACCTGGAATTTTGCTGAGAGTTTCTCTTGGTTTGCTTCAAGCCTATAGTTTGTACTGGATCAGCATCCCGCCAGTGAGTGGAGCCCTGAAGGCACCCCTCTGATGCACAGACAGTCCAATCAGGGTGATTACTGGGAGAGGGGCTTCCCAGCAGCACTCCCTCATCGGGCAGCTGGGTCCCCTACCCCATATGGCTGTGCCTGCGTCAGATGGCGATGATGGGGGAGACACATGTTTCTCCTAAAACACTGTGCAAAATGCAGCTGAGTGCCGTCTGTGTGGGGCAGCCATGCAGCCAGCAGCTGCCCATACCCCACACAGCCCCATGGCTGCCAGTGACGGAGCAGTGTGCCATATGCATTCCTGGGGGGACACAGTGCCCCCATGCAGGCCAGGGGGCTGCTGGGTGAACATCACTCCGTGTGGGGCAGGTTGCTCTTGGCCATGTCTGTGGACACACCTTTCACCCCTTCACCTCCTCCTCAGCTACTGGCCCCTGCACAGTCTTCCATTTCCCCATGCCCTGCCAAAATGAGGCCACAGCAGATGTTCTTGAGGGAGATCCCACAGTCCCGTGCTTGTCATTTGTGGATGAGATACGTGGCTGCCCAAAAGCCGGCAAAGAAATCATATCTATTGGCAAAGGGAAGGTTTCTTCCACCTCCTCCTTATTAGCTCCACGGCTACCATTAAAATAGGCACCTCATTAGCAGCTTGTAATGAGCGCCAATAAAGCATGTACTGGTAAATAGTAAATATATGTGGTTATTTGATAGAGCAATTGCAAGTGTAGCTGATACTGTTGGATGACTCTGTTCTGGAATATTATGGTTGGGCAGGATTGCACCAGCTAGTCATAGTTTGGTCACAAGGAGCCAGCAGTTTTACCAGGCTTTCCTCCCCCACAGTGAGTGCTGCCAGCTTTCCTTCCATTCTCACACACAACTCAGTGGGAGGGATACTTTCCCTGATGCATATTTGTGCAGAAAATATCTTACTGCCTGTAAGCCCAACCATGCCAATGTGTATCTGCAGAAATCATTTGTGCAAAGAGTCAAGCTTTATGGCCAGGATCTGGGAAAACTCTTAGAAACATGATAAATTTTAGGCATCAATTGCTTCATTGGAATGGGTATAGAAGTCAGTATAGTCTTAGTGTTTGCAGAACAGAGTCTGAGACTCCAGAATCACTTTGCAAAGAACGAATTAAGGTCCTGAACCCATAGGTATGTAAAAATGGTGCTACTTGTTGTTCAGAAAAAGAACATGGGGAACTGGAGGAACAGAGGAACTAAATCACCAAAAACATAACGCATGGGATCTCAGCAGGGCTGAGCGTGGCACTCAGTGTTGGGGAGTGGGCAGGCAGCAGCGTGGCTGCTCCCTGTGGTTGGGAGCCAGCCTACTGATATTGTCCACTCCCTGTCTGTTTCTTGCCCGTATGGTGCAGCTCCTAGAGGTTTTTAAAAATTCAGCATAAACTCCTACAATGGGAAGGACAAAGGATTGTTGTGACTATGACTATACAGCAGACTGAAACCCAAAAGATGATCTGTTATTCTGTAAAGGCACTCTCATGAGTCCTTTGCAAGGCAGTCACCAGCTGGGTGTCTGGCTGCCCTGATGTCACATGTTTCAGGCCTGTTGGCTTCACCTTGGACCAGAGCATCCTGACAAGTCTGCATAGCTGGAGAGGTGCTGAGCAAACCCAGGGCAGGGCAGGCTCAGCGACAACTTTGTACAGAGGCTTTTCCCCAGAACAGAGGTTTTGGGTAATAGCAGAGGAAGCCTGGAAGGACTAATACACACCCCTACCCCAAAGCAATCAGAACAGGCATCAAGACAAGCACCTTCGTGAAGGAGCATCTTACTCAGACCCCACTCCCTCCAAGAATCTGTGTGCTGTGAAGGCTGCCCATGGACAAGGCTCTGATGGGCGTGGAAGAGACATCCCATATGCAGCCTTCAATTTACGAGGACTTTGCCTCCACCTGATTAAATTACACCTGTTCTGTCACCCATGAGGTTACTGGCATACAGGAGGGTTGAAATTGTCCCAAATCATCAAAATAGCTATTTCTGTAATCAACAGAAACAACAACTCAGCACTAGAAAACCCTTAAGAGCCTGAAGAACTGCAGTTTTGTGAAACTGGCTCATCAAAGGAAAGGTTTAAAAAAATTCATAATGGGCAAAGTGACCTACCTTATTCCCTCAGATGCAAGGGGTAGGAGACAAAGCGTACTGGTTATTCTTGCAGCTGCCCTCCCAGACTGACCTCCAAGTTTGGATGGCCCCCTGGAAGAATGGGCATGGGGCAGGGACAGTTCAGGTCAGCATGCATGGCACAGCAGTGATTTACTCTGCAATTATAATAAGCATTAGGGGGGAGAGAGAGGAAATGGAAGATCAACAAGCTTTCATACGGCAAACATACATCCCAGTCTGGCAGCAATGCATCACAGCCATTCTCTCTCAGGCTCTTTGGGTGGGCATGTTTACAGCACAGAGCACAGAGCACAGAGCACTAGCAGGGGCATGAGGAAAGCATCACAGCTGCAGCAAAGAAAAGTTTGGTTAGACCTCCTCAGTTCATCAGAGCATTCCTGATTTTGGGAGGCAGATGACACCTCCTATATAGACCAGGCGACTCCTTGTACATACAGTGTTTGGCAGAATGTGGTCCTCCCTGTGTCCTGTGCACACCAGCATCACCAAGCATGCAGTCCTGATATACTGGCTTTTCTGCCTTGTTACATGGTCTAATGAACATCTCAAAAAGCTTTTCAAATGAGCTGCCTTGGGTACCCTGAATTTCTGATGCAGCACTGAATGAAAGGTGCAAGGTGACATATTTTCCTTGATTTTTCATGTTCAGTAAATATCTCATGGTTTCCAATTTGGAGGCATCTTCAGCATGTTTTTCACCCCTTTCACCTACACAGCCTTTCATCTCTAAGAAATCATTGTTCAAAACGTCAAGAGTTTTTGTCCTTGTCCAGCCAAGCTGTGCTGGGAGCAGGATGGGACTGGGGAGGGAAGGGGGCAAACTCTCATAGCATCAAGTCACTCTGCCTCAGTCAGGACCATGGGGTGGATGAACACTGTCTTGCATATCTACAATATTCTGGCAGGCTGCTTGGCCAAGTGCACAGTGCTGTGGGTCATTTTGCACAATCAAAAGGTGGCTGCCGAGAGTGAGCTTGGATTCTTATGGGGCTGGCTTGCATACTTCCAGTCTGCTTCCTCACAAGCATTTTTTAACCTCCAAAATGCTGTGTCTAGAAAGTGAGACCAAAGAAACGTGAGGCTTGAAAAA
This sequence comes from Grallaria varia, assembly GCA_013396735.1. Classification (NCBI taxonomy): domain Eukaryota; kingdom Metazoa; phylum Chordata; class Aves; order Passeriformes; family Formicariidae; genus Grallaria; species Grallaria varia. The sequence goes on from VWZG01004017.1 coordinate 146,750, forward strand.
TCCTGACACACTACCATTTTCATTGCCAGTGCTGCAAATGCTTCCTTTGATAGATTCCAGACAGATGCATTATTCGTGCTGTAATTTGACATGGATTTTGTTCGCCTATTTGTACAGTGTGCCAGGTACCTGGCTGTTCACGAACATAACCTCACTGCTACTAAGGAGCCAGAAAAGCAAACAAGCAGTGGTGACATGTCAGTGGTACAAAACACTCTCATCTCTGAAGGCCAGTGGTGAGGGCAGGGGCGTAAGGCATGAGCTAATACTCGAATGGCAGCCAAGAGGTTGAATACGCCTTCTCATTTCCACTGCTTCAGGAGGTTAAAGGTGGGCCTTTCATGTTCCTTAAGTGTAGCTTTGGTTTTGATGACTCAAACCAATCCCACATCATTGGACACTATATTTATAGTAGATTGTGCCTCCTGGTAGCTGTCCCACCACTGTGGAGCTCTCCACGCTTTTAAGGAGGAGCCCTGAGTTATAAGCTAGTTGATACTCATTTGGAATCATATACTAATTTCAAAAGCTTCATCCTTTTTTCTCCATGTCTGTTTGCTGCTGAGAGCCCATGACCACTAGCTTCCTTATCTTGCACGCCCCCCCTTACTCACATGCTCTCTTCAGCTTTTTTGGCAGCAAGCTCTGCAGACACAGGACTTGTCCAAGTCCTCCTCCCAGCTCTCCCAGTAACCTTTGCAGGAAGAGGTGTCCCATTAAATGTGAGGTGTTAACTGCTCTCCTGCTTACATATTCCAAGATGTTTCCTGCTCATATTTCAGGAGCGGACTGCAATGTTGCAACCCCCACTGGGGCCGTTCTGTCAGTCCAAGCATTTAATTAGCTAATTACAACCTGCTGACATGAATACACAGAATATGGTGTTCGAAGAGCAATTTTTTTTTCAATTCATTTATTATTAACCCCCAGTAAACATCTGATATGCTCTTCCCTGAGGGGACAGAGTGGTAATTGGTCCCTTGAACACTGAGTTCCCTTTCTAATCTGCCTGAGCTGGAGCCGAGTGTCACCATCTGTCAGTGTTTGCATATACAGCCCACTGCGCGTTTCACGTGGTGAAAGGGGAGGAAGAGAAAAAGGAAGCAGGAAAATCTCAAGGAAGGATTTTGAATGTAGTCAGGTCCCAGCTCCTCTGCCTGTCACCGCTCGCACATCTGCACCTGACCTGGCAGGCGGTACTGAGGGCTCAGATGAAATGCCCTGCCCAGGGTTCTGCACTAATTGGGCTGGCTGCCATTAGTCCTGCTTTCTTCCCTGCTTCATCAGGCATCTGTATCATGTCTGAGGTAGTGGTGGAAATTACTCTCCCCTCCAGCATTCTGACCAAAGAGCCACAAAGCAGCAATAGCTGGGCTACATTTTTGGAGGGGGCAAGGATGCCTTAAAAACATGAAATAGTATGGGCACCACCTGGTCCTGGGTGAAGCATCATAGCTGGATACTCTCTAGTGAGCACAAAATTTACCAAGCAAGGCTTGGCAGATCTACTCAGTGCTTCTGGAAGGAAAGACACTGATGTTTGAGTCAGAATAGCTCCTACAGGCCCCCTCAGTGCTGTTCTGTTTGGAGCTACGGCAGTGTGAGTCAGAATGGAGAGAGACAATCCCTTCCTCAAAGAGCCAGGAAGGGCACGGGCAGCAGCAGGGGAAGTGGGAAGGGGGAGCAAGGAGCAGGGGGGGACCCAGAAGGGCAGGGTGGCTGCTGCAGTGCACCCAGCACACATAGAACTGCTTTCTCATCCCGCTCAGCTGCTTTGCTCCCATCATGCCCGGCTGCAACGTCAGAAAGGCTTAAACCAAACTCTTAAGTATTGACATAAAAATACCCAACCAACCAAATAAAAAAAGCCTCAGAAAAAAACTCCAGAAGACTTGTTTATGGTGTTTTAAAGCATCTGGACATCGATGGTATCCATGTTGCTGCTGTACCTTCTTTCTGTGAATGCAGCACTGATTTTAGATATTTCTATAGGAAAGATATTTCTGTTTACTATGATCAGTCTCTCCAGTGGGTACTTTGTCTGCAGTATTTTCACAATGGTACATGTCAGGATCCCACAGTCAGACAGCAAAGGCATGGTGGAAACACAGAAAGAGGTAAGTGAACCTGGGAAAACACAGGAGTAAGGGATCTTTGGTTATAAGTAACAAAAACTATCATGTATTCTTATAAAATGTTTTCAAGATTACAAAAATACACATTTTTCTATAAAAATATGACTTGCCCAAATCTGCCTTGAGAGGAAAAAGCAGCAGAATCCAGAGGAAACAGAAAAACAAAACAAAAAAATAAATAAAATTAGAAAAATAAATTAAATTTGTGTCAAGGAGCGATGGGGGAACACTGAGTACCTTGAGCTAGTTGGTTTTAAGGCAGATGTCTGACTGTAGATGGCTTGTCTCTGAGCCTTTCTGCACAGATGGGGAAAGCTGGTGGTTATCCAGAACTTGTCCTATACAGGACGAATCAAGCATGGGCAGGTATCATCACTGAGCCTGAACTAAGACCCACAAGCTCAGCTCTGGGTAGAGAAAAAAAAATTACAGTGCAATGGCTGGATGGTTTAGACAGAGACTAACTTCTGGCCAGACTTCTTTGGCTCCAAAAATTGACTTTTTCAGTGCTCTGAGTCTGACCCCATCATAGCTTTTTTGTGTGCGTCCGTAGCACTGAATCCATCACAAAGCCAGTTAACAGCATTCTCTACAGCAATGTATCAATTTCTAATTATTTTTAATATAAAGCATGTGAAAAAAATTCTGCTTTAGGAGACCTTGGGGAGTCCTTGTTCTTTAGAAAGCCTTGAGTTGCAGTTCAGGTACAAACCAGTGACATTTTGGCATCCTGAACGATCATTCAAAGCTGCTAAGGGAAAAACCTGTGCTATGCACATATCGGAATTAGAACGCCAGAAATGTTGGTTTTACCACGTGTAAAAATACAGTTCAATTCAGTCTTTAGGTCTGGAAACCAAGCATGAACTTCATCTTACTTCAGAGGCTTTCCTTCTGCAAAAGGAAGATTCCACTTTGATACAATCTTTTTGTGTGTTGCCCAGTACAGCAAAGATGTGTGCCTGTCCCCTTTTGGGAAATGTTTTCTCTCCAGGTCCCAGTGGATGTGTGGAATGAGCCTCAGCAAGCAGGCTGACAACAGCATCTCCTGAGAGGAGCCCTGTAAAACACCCTTTTTCTATGTTGGAGCATCCCCTTGCACATAACTGCAGGTGCCCCACTTTGCCCTCCAGCAGAGCCTCATAGGACACCAGTCCATGGGAAGGGGGAAAGCCTTGTGTTTCTGCCTTGAGGGGGTGACACAGTTGTTACAGTGGGTGAGGGCAGAGGGCTGCTGGTGGTGATGCTCCAGAAAGCAGCTGCTTTTTGTAATTCATCTAAGCCTGCCCAGGGTGGGGAGGCATCCTCGACATGGCCCCATGGCCCTGCTGCTGCTCTTTCCTGTGTGCAGCTGCCCTGGTAGCTCCACTGCCCCTCAGAACAAGGCTCAGGCAGGCACTAGGCAATTCCAGCTCACATATTTAAGCCTTTCTTCTATGGATTGGGGATTTCCGTGCATGACCCTGGTCATTCTGGAGGAGCAGAGGACAGAGCCCTTGTCATGTGCCTTGGAGCGTTTGTGTTAAGCAGGTTTTGGGTAGATGCCACATGCAGATGGATACAGGACATTTCAACTGTTCCCTTGCTGTTTGCTGCAACAAAAGGACCCCTGCTGATAGTATAGAAAATGTTCCTCTTCTCTTTTAGCAGTCGCGGTCTTCTTTCTACTTTTTTTTTCTTTTTTTTTTTTTTCCTTTTTTTTTTTTTTTTTTTTTTTTCTTTTTTTCTTTTTTTCTTTCAATGCAGTATTATTCAAACAGGTTGGCTACTGACAACTGAGATCAAGATGGCAAAGGCAGTTTAAAAAAATATCATGAATTAATTATTTTCTCTCATGCCTGGCTGTATCACTTATCAGGCCTTCAATGGGAGAACTGGCCCAGCTCCCTTACCACGTGCACACTAATGGCTTGCTCCTCTATTATCCCTTTTGATCAGACACAGGTGGACAACAAGGCCTCGTCCTTGTCTGTTGAAAAAGGTGCACACTGTTGTCAGGGTGATTATATCTAATTACATCCTAGTTAATTATCAGACCTGAATAATTATTGTAGAGCTACTCTCCTCCAGAGATAGGTGCATCTTCCAGATGTCACACCACGGTCTCCATAGGGCAATTTCCCAAGACCTTTTGTTGGGATGTGCTGGCTGCAGGAAGGGGCTGCAGGGGAACTGCTGAGACTCATCGGGAACTGAACAGTCCAGTGGTCTTCACTTGCCCTCTGACCTCACAGCTGACTGGGCCAGATTGCTTTCTGTCATGCTGGTAACAGTCATGCATCCCTAGAGCCACATTCAGTGCCCAAGTGGAGGCAGATGCACGAAGAAAAATTCCCCCCTGCTGCTATGCATATGCTGGCGTGCCCTTGGGTTCACTACCACCGACGGCTTGGGCACAGCCATAACCCACCTCTGTCCTAGGGCCCTGTGGCACTGCCATCACAGGAGCTCCCAGGCCTTCCTCAAAGCGGAAATCTTTCTTTTCCCATTAAAGTCCTAACATGGGTCTAAAGATCCAACAAGACATCTTGTCATCTGAAATACTGTGATGTCTTGGCTATCAGAGCTCAGACACTTCTTGTCTCTGTTAGTCGTACTTAGTGGTTGATAGCTGGTACATAGTTTCAGAGTATTATTTAGGCAAAACATAAATAACAAACAAATAGATACCATATGCATTAATAATAGCAATGTCTACCTCCAGTTAAAAAAGGGCCTGTTGTGCTGCAGGTATTCAGGACAGGGCATCGCTCACACTCTAGTGACATTTGCAAGATGTATTGGGTTTACGCGGCAATATTTGTGGAGGCGGGGGGTGAGGGGGAGCGGTGGTTCCTCTATGTCCAACACTGCCAATGCCAGCTGGCTCCAAGATGAATCCACTGCTGACCAAAGCTGAACCCTTCAGCAACAGTGGTAGTACCTCTGGGATAACATAGTTAAGAAGTGGGAGGGGAAAACTGCACAACAGCCACTGCAGCTGGAGCACAGAGGAGTGAAAATATGTGAGAGAAATGGCTCTGCAGACACCTAGGTCTGTGCAAAAGGATGGGAGGGGGTGCTCCAGGCACTGGAGCAGAGATTCCCATAGTCTGTGGTTAAGACCATAGTGAGGCAGGATGCCTCCCTCCAGCCCCTGGAGGTCCAGAGGGGAGCAGATACCCACCTGGAGGATTCCACAGTGGAGCAGGTGGATGCTTAAAAGAGGCTGTGACTCCATGGGAAGCCTGCGCTGGAGTAGGTTCCTGGTAGGACCTGTAGCCACAAGGAGAGAGGGCCCCACACTGGGGCCTGGGGAAGATTGTGAGGAGTCCCTCTGAGAAGGAAAGGCACAGTAGTAATAATGCACAATGAACTGACTACAGTCCTCATTCCCCATCCCCATGCATCACTGGGGTGGAGGAGGTAGAGAAAAATTAGGAGTGAAGTTGAGCCTGAGACAAAGGGAGGGATGAGGGGGAAGAGGTTTTAAGATTTTGTTTAATTTCTCATTGCCCTACTCTGATTTGATTGGTAATAAATTAATTCCCCCAAGTCGAGTCTGTTTTCCCCATGACAGTAATTGGTGAGGGATCTATCCCTGCCCTTTATCTCAAGCCATGAGCCTTTTGTTGTATTTTCTCTCCCCTGCCCAGCTTAGCAGGCAGGAGTGATAGAGTGGCTTTGGTGGGCACCTGGCAACCAGCCATGGTGTCTACTCACCACCCAGGAGCAATCCTTATGTATGTGTCTTGATGGGCTGGATCAGGTGGCAGCAGTCATCTCAAACCCCATGTGTTCATATTGCCTGCTCCACTGTCCTACACCTCACCCTGTAGCTTATTCTATGAAATCTTCTCAGTCAGGCTCTAGCTGTCCTCTGAAAAATGTGAATACCTCTGACAACCAGAAAGCAGCAAATAATTTTTAATTTTTTTTAATCTCTTGGATTTGTGTAACTTATGGCTGCTTTAACTTCAAAGACTACTCCAGAGGGTCCACTGTGTGTGAGATAAAGATACAGATGATAAAGAAAAAAACACCACTAAAACCGCCCTAGACATTTATCTAAAGAAATGTATGTTAGGCATGCACAAGTTTATAATAGTTCGTATTAAACAACTTGAGTATTTCATTTCATATCATAACTGCCTGGCTATGAAGAGACAACAGTGACTTCTGTTATTAGTGCTCTCCTTCATCCTTAAATCCAAAATGTTACATACTCATTGTCATTTAATGAAAAAAAAAAAAAGGCGTAAAAATAAAATAAATAGCTATCATCTTCCAAGCTTTTTTATTGTAATTCTGACTTTTTTTTAAGTAGTATGAATGTCACGCCTTACTTTGAGCCTTAGTATTATCTTGGGCTCAGAGGATACATCTGCATTAACTTTGAATCTGAGATGTGCTTTTGAATTGTTTCTCCCTGTGATCCTCATATACCACACTGGTTCACAGGGTGGAGTGACTACTTCTATCCAGTGCTTTTCCAATGGATGAAAATAAACCACAGTAGGCACTGAAGGAGAGCAATTGACAAGCTGCAGCCACCGAATATTTGATCTGTGGGATCAAGGCAGGTCTAGTCCCTTGTAAAACCCCTGAAGACATACAGCATGGGTGATGGGTCCCCAGCACCAGCCATTCACTCCACAAGCCCCCTCCTATCATGACAAACTATTCGCTGGTACAGGGTTAGCAACTGATGTCTGGTGGCATTGAGGCCAATGATGTGTGCTAAACAATTTCTGTTCTTAATCAACTCTGAAATTGCTATTTTAAAAATTCACTCACTCCTCTCTCACTCCTGAATTGTAACATAGGTCAACTAGTGTTTCTATTTGCTGGTTATATATCATAACCTACCTTTATGATATTTATAGAATATGACTACTTTTTCACCCTTTTTAAAAAGTGAACTATCCAGTCTTTTCAGTCTTTTCTCAAGTGGGAAATTTCACACGTCCTTCTCCATTCCTGTCACCTTTCTCTGAACCCTGTCTTGCTTTGGTGCAGGCTTCTTGTGAAACTTGGGAGTATTGGGTGTCCAGTCCTGCGTATGTTATTCAAAATGTATATTCTTCGTCGACTTACATTATTAATTGCTTGAATTCTACACATATTCTCTTCCCTCTTCCTTTTGCAGTCTAACATCTTGCCTGACCAATAAATTGGAGCAGAAGTCTGCATCCAAATGACCATGGAGATGTCCACTGTACACTCATCTGTCTTTCCCAAGCCAAGCAGGTAATTGAGGGCCCTGTAAGGCACATGAGCACATCCATTTTTCCTCCCCTTCAGTGTGCAACACTTTGTCTGAACAGAGTTGCACCTTTTATGACACTGTGTCACCCATTCATCTAGTTGGATAAAGTGGCTCTGAAGTTTATCACAGGCTTTTCAGAATTTGACTAATTTTGCATTCTTTGCAGATTTGGTGCGTGCACAACCACCTTTTTCAGATCTTTCCTGAATATCCTGAGAAACCCAGGAGGCCATATGGATCCTTAATAACCTGAAAGGCAAATTTTTGCCATGATGAAACATATATACTTAAACCTACTTTCTTTTATTTTTCCTGCCTTAGAGTAAAATAAAACTCATCCATGAGCAAACATTATATGGGATTTTTTTTTTTTTCTCTCCTCCCTCAGTATCCAAGGTTGTCTCACCCATATAGGTGCAAGTAGAAAAAACAAGAGTCCATTAAGGTCAGCAAGAGGAGGAATCTTGCCCCAAGACCGCTCCAAAACATTAAGGATGGTTATGGTTCCCAGTCGTATCTACTAACAGTTCTGTGTCTTCTAGGAGTAATTTGCCTCTATTCTATTGTAATTAAAATAATACCACCATTTTCCTTTATTCCTGTGTCAGCCCATATTTGTCTATGAATCTCTATTTTTATTTCAGTTTTATTTTAAGGGAAGAACAGTGCACGATATTGCATTGCCCAAGACTGGCAGACTCAAACATGGCACGGGGGAGAGGTGCCAAGCATGAATTAAGACTGCATTCTGACAGAACAATGCCGTTTCATACAGACATGTTCTGGAGCACACAGCACCCTAGTGATAATTTCACAGAATTAATTTTCCCAAAATGAAGGAAAAAAAAAGAAAAGGCAACAGCACAGAAAGGATGAGGCAAATTACCAACACTAATCAGTCTCTCTCTCTCTCTCTTTCTTTTCTCCTTGTATGATAATTATGATAATTAACAAGCTAACAAGCTTCTAGTAAAAACAGTTCCAGAATTTCAATGTATAATTAATATTTACATCCATAACAAGTTGTCATTTATGGTGCATGTTGATTTTCTTTTTCAAAAGGAATTGCACTTGATATTCAGAAAAGCAAAATCCTTTGAGAACATGCAATAAAAAGGCATTCTAAATTCAGAAATCTTGTTCTTATTTGTTATTTATTTATGCAGGGATATGCAAGTGTTTTAACATCTGGCTTTCTACAAATTATGAGTGTACATATGTAAACAGATGCAGTTTCCTTCTTTTTCTTTACAGAAGTGCACAAATCCACCACCCTACTCGTGTTTCAGGTGGGTCTTCACACATTAACCTTGTAACATCATTTAGTGATCTGTAAAATCAAGTTCAGGTGATCAGTCATTTGCAGAAATTATGGGTCCTTATTACACAAAACTGCTGCTTGTTCCTATATGTTTTCTTCAAGAACGCTGGACCTCTAGTTTTCAACCTGCTGGAGAATACAGAGCAGGAAGCAAATTCTTCACTAAAACGAGCTCAAATTTTGCAATGCTCATGAGGGGTGGTAGCTGTGGTCAGATATCACAGTGGCAATGGACAAGAGTTGCATAGAGAAATAAAAGTTAACAGCCATTTCTCTGGAGTATAAAGGCATTGCCCATTGGCAGCTGGATAAACTGGCTGCAACAAACACCTTAAAATTGCAGCTTCTGCATTACAGCTGAAAGATGTTATAACTTGAGAAGTAAGCGTGCTACTGTCTCAAGGGCAGGAATTGACTGAGTTCCTCTTAACTCATCCATATGTGATGGCTCTCATCTCACCTTATGGCAAATGACTGTCTTCAGACTCTCACAACACGGTGGCATTTCAAAGGAGTAGCCGAAGGAGAAGGGGCTATGATTTACCTGGCACCAAAAAATAGGTTAAAGGTTGAAGCAAATATCTACAGTTATACAGAGAAGAGAAGCAATGGGAGACACAGCCAAGAAAAATTATGGGAAGATTTACTGTCCTTATTGACTAATATTTGATCCAACAACACACATTCTTTGGCCAGTTGTTTTTCAGGTTTTATCTTCTGCACAAGTGCAATAACCGAAAAGAAGCATGGGTGGTGGAATGAAGAGCTTGTTCCACCAGCCCAGACCCAGAGGAAGGCCAATGCTGCTGGAGGGTGGGAGCCAGCTCATCCTCCAGCTCCCTCCAGTGGAGACCACAGCCCATGCTCCCAAGGCTTGACACCAGGGTTGGGAATGGAGAACAAGGGGAGGAAAATGGAAGGGAATATACACCTGAGAAAGTAAGGTGGCTTTGAGTCTCTTTAAGACACAAGTATCCCAGAAAATGAAAGGCACTATAAATATCCACAACCTAGAGAGAAACTTGTAGATGTAGCCAACTTCAGAAGGGAGTGAACACTTGATATTTAAGTTGGAACCAAAGGTGGATTTATATGAAAGTGAAGTTGGATCTGAATTTTGGCATTAATTCTCAGATAGATGAGATGAAATATGTGGTCGAGATATACAGTCAAGTCCACAGAACCTGAACTAATTAAAACACTTCATTAAATCACTCGCTGACATTCCAGCTGTGGAGCATAAGCATTCATTTACACAAGTCATCATTTTGTACAACATTTCATGGGGGAAAAAAAGAGTCATGACCTCGTGGGTCTTTGTAAATGTTGATAGTGAAGTCATCTTGTATTTGTTTCTCAAGTGACTGGCAAACTTTGAATGAATTCCCTACAAATGTATTACACCCACTTTGGTTGGATGCTTGCACAAAATTGATTATGCATGCACAAAAATTCAGAACAGAAATAGACCTAGTGTGCAAACCTAGAAATGCCTTCTAAGCTCTGACTTCTGTAGTTATTTCAAGCCGGTGGGTACATGATGATGAAATATAGAAAAATCATTGCACACAGGATGCTCAACAGCTGTTGGACTGTACATTTGATTAATAAGGACAAAATACTGACACAGGAGATATAGATTTCTTCCACAAAGCATTTCACCTGGTACCATATGGCATTTAATTAAGAAACTAGGACACTACAAGATAAAAGCTCTTAGATTAAATTTATTAAAAATTAAGTGATAGTTCTCAAAGTGCAATTTGAAATGGAAAATCTTTATTGTGGGCTTCAATCTCCAGTAAGTGGGTGTGACTTTTATGTGTATAATGTATTTTTATATCTTTTTTTATCAGTGGGACAAAAATGAGTTTTAGCATTGCAGGTGGCACAAGATAACACTTCTATTTATCTATGTGCAATTTAAGCATTATGGTAGAAGTTAGGCGGTTCAGATGGTCCTCTTAAGGCATAAAATATTGTGATGGAAAGAGATCCCTCTATTACTGTGGAAACCAAAGCAGAGTCATTCACTTACTAAATGTGCATTTATCCAAAAGACTGTATACGTAGAGGTTGCTTAGGCAAGGATATAATTCAACAGCTACACAGAGGTAAATTAACAGCAGTAAAACTACTGTCAGTAAGAAGAAGGATGCAAAATTGCATTAAGAGTGACTCATTAATAAGCTTCAGATGAAAAAGAGGAAATTGGAGGGACATATTTTTGCAGGAGTTTCAGTTCAGTCAAGGAACCCTCTAGGAACAGGTAGAACAAGTCTACCTAGACATGATTCTGAATGAAAACTACCAACTAGAAGAAGAAGTTGAATAACTTAGAGAGTTTCACTCCTTATCAACTCTCCAAAATGATAAGAAATAAAAATAGGACAAATACGTTTGTGTGTTTGTGCTTATTATTTCTACAGATCTTTCTCTCACATTCTGCTAAGCAGTTTGTGACACTATGTTAGTGTGGTTCAAGGCCTGTCTATGCCTCTGTATGCTCGTACTGGGTCTGTCTGCAGCCCCAGTGTGCCCCTAAGGAGGCGGATTTGAAAAGGGCTGGATATACAGCAGTGGGCGGTCCATGGCTCGCAGTGCAAAGGCAAGACCCTTTCTTGAGGTTTCACACTGAGCTGTGAGAGATTCTATGATAAGAGAATTCTGCTTAAAGGCAAATTCGGTTCACTTTGGACTGACACTGAACCTCAAACATAGAAACATTTCTCACAGGGAAACATTGCTTCTTACTCTGCGATGAAGTAAAAATTTGGCATGGTGTTCATCATATCTTGGGAGGATGCCCCAACTTACTGGAGATGCAAGCTTTATTCTTAGCACAGGCAACTCAGTTTTACCAGGAGAAAGACCACTGGCTGCTTTATTGACTTAGGGTCTTTTTGATAGCCTGGATTCAGGCCATGGAGACATTACTCAGATCTTAAAATCACTATACTGAGCATTCAGATTTTCAAAGGATCCCTGTTTGACTGAATGTGTTTTAAATTAGAGAAGGAAACAAATCTATTCACATGAAAAATAAAAGCCTCCACGTTGGGTGCCCAATACAAGACTTGGAGTACCAGGAAGCTGCTCTCATCTCAGAACATGTTTGCCTTAGGAAAATAGTCCCGAGTGGCTACTCTGTAAATTCCCAGCTTGGACATATTCATTTTTCTACTGAGTGCTGCCTACGTTTAGCTGGTTCTGGAGGTGGGTTAAGAGGAGCAACCAACAGGCATTCTTTTGTGACAAACAAAGGTATCTGTTCAAGGAGATGATTCAGAACATTGTTTTAAATTCACCCCCTCACACACACTCACTTATTTTGCAACAGCCTCTTCATGAGGACAGGTGCTAAGCCTACAGAAATGTAGGTGCTATAGGAGATATGTTCACTGGGGAAAAACATGTAGCTTTTCACCCTGGTAGATGCACCAATGTACTCTATTTTGTTCTTTTATTGATGTAATTTCCTCAGATGTGTCTTCAGAAATAGGAATATTGTTTCCATTAGGCCCCTTATGTCATTCTATAAAAACACTCAAGCACGAGGCAGTGTGAATCAGGGCAGGACAGCTTTCCAGGCTGGAAGGAGGTGGGTGCACTGCAGCATGCTATCCTTCAGCCCTCAGAGAGGCTACAGAGCGTAACTCAGAACCCCCAGCTTATGCCAATGCAATCCACTACCTCACAGCCTTGATGGCTGAAGCAGAAAGTAGCTGGAGAAGGCTGGAAGATGCAGTAAGGTTTGCCCAGCCATGCCAAAAGGTGAGTTGGGCAGAAGCTGTTAGCAGAGAAGACTGAATGGGCTTGATCTGCAGTCAATCTCAAATACTTCTGAATCAATTGGGTGCACTCTTGTGCCTTGCTCATGGATGGCAATACCTGTGATGGGCATGGGATGCAAAAGCATCATCATGCAGCTCTCTCTTCAGCCAGGCTAACACAGTCTCCTTTATGGACAATTCCCAGCATCTAGAACAAGTTAAGAAAAGCCAGTAGCACTTGATGGTCTTGCTATGCATGGGATTTTAAGGCAAGAATTCACCGGAACTTCCCTTTTGTTCCCAGGAGAACTTGACTTGGCCCAGAACCAAAAGCCGTTCTTTATTCTCCGACAGTGCCACCCCAAACAGAGCTTTTGAGAGCCCCTCATTGCTAACACATGTAAATCTAAAAAGATTCCTTAAGAATCAATTTAAGTTTTGAAAGTAAGTATGGGGTCTGTATACAGCAGAAGAGAGAGAGATGAGAAGAACAAATGAAGGAAGCAAGCAAGTCCATACCAAATATCAGGAGTCTTGACTATACCCATCACAGAACATAAGGACAGGTACAATTCTCCTCATTCTACTCATGAGAAATTGAAGCTCTCCCTCACATACTCTTTTTTCTGTCTCTTTTCTTAATCCTCTCAGAGACTTCTTTCTTTAGTCAGTCATCCTTGCTGTACGTTTCTTTAAACAGGATAAGCTTCCAGATTCTGGGGCGCCCTTTAACAAAGGAATTCCTGGATGTACAACCCTTGTTTGGTGAAATTGCTAAATTAGCAAAGGACCCACTAAAGACATGATTCTTTTTTCATAGTAGAAATTCCATTTTAGCAGCATCTACTTTCAAGGAACTCTAACAAAATAATAGAATCATAGAATGGTTTGGAGTGGAAGGTACCTTAAAGATCATTTAGTTCCAACCCCACTGCCATGGGCAGGGATACCTGCCACTAGACCAGGTTGCTCAGAGCCACATCTAATCTGGCCTTGAACACTTACAATAATGGGACAGCCACAACTTCTCTGGGCAACCTGTTGCCATGCCTCATCACCCTCACAGCAAAGATTTTCTTCCTCTTATCTAAGCTAAATCTGCTCTCTTTTAGTTTGAAGCCATTCCCCCTTGTCCTGTCACTCATGATCGTATAATGCTTGTACATTCATGTTACGGTATTTTATTTTATGTTAAAAAAGACCCTGAATTTATGAATACAATGACCTGTCCATGTGTCTCATTGTGAATTTGGACCTTAGGCTCAATGCTTGATACCCTCAAACCTAGAGATTCCAAATGTGTAGGCACCATTAGAACTGATTTCCCCAAATGCGTTCCATTTTTGCCCTCTGTGTGTACACGTGGTTCTCAGTCACATATAAAAAACTCCATAAAAAACAAGTGAGCTCTCACCACAAAGGGAGCACAGGGAGATGTCAGCACCATGGCCACAGCCCCCAGTTCCCTGGCTGTATTGCCCTGAGTAGGAGTATGGGCTCACTGCCTGCCTTTCCCTCTGGAGCAGGTTGTGCCTTCTGGCCTGTACTCTGCACTTGCACGGAATGAAAATGCTCATCGCCTTGCCTTCCTACCGGCCTTTCACATATGGGAAAAGCAGGAGCTTTGCCTTAGTTAAAACATGCCAGCATTTGAGTCAATGGCAAACTTGATTTATTTTTTCCCCCAGTAGGTAAGAATGTGCTTCTGTGCAGAGGAACAGAAGACAGAGGAACAGAAGATATCCCCCACCACCTCCTCTTCCCTGCCTATTTGTTTTCTCTTAGTTAAGTCTGTGAGGAAATCCTCTTGGTAAAGCCAGTTAATAAGATTAGATAAATGTCTTTGAAACCAAAATGCTGATATAAAAATCAGAACAACAGTGCACCAGCTGGCTTTTCTTTCATTCATTCAAATGCAGCTGGAGCGCCATAGCCAGTAACGTGCAAACTGGGAGTGATAATCAATAACCAGTGAAACAAGAGCAAGATGCCTATGGAGGAATTTTCCCTTGGTGAGAAATACGGATTAACTCTAATTCTCAAGGCAACTGAACAAAAAAACATTTGCCTAAATTCAGTCATGGTACAAATACTGCTCCAGAGAACTGTGACAGCCTGAAATAGCAGTGAAACAAGATCCTCCAGTCACAGCCAATGATGATATTTAATGTAGGCACTGGCCTTTTTTAATACAAGGTAGCTGCTGCATTGTATAATAAGGAACATATAATAACGGTGTACTATGATTAAAGGCTGTTTAGTTAAGGACACGAGGTGAGAGAATGATATTGCTGACGATTATAGCTCTGTGCATACAGAGGCATGCAGTTCTGGGCAGCTTATCCAGCAGGGTGCTGTGTACACAGCAGGCTAAAGACAGAAACATTAACTAAATCACAAGATTCGGATCATTTATCTTATCGTCGCATGGGGGAAGAGTTTATCTTTCAAACAGGCACACCTGCTCTCCTTGTAAAACTTTACTCATGCCTTTACCAACCGTGTTCTTTTTTTCTGTTCAAACATGCCGCTGCAGGAGGAGGATGGAGCCAAGGGTGGGTGTCCATCCCTCTTGAAGTGAACATTCGTCTACACCTGCACATCCTGACTCACACAGGAACACCTGCCCCGTCTCAGGGCACTGGTGCACGGCAGCAGCAGCAAAGCTCCATTACCCATTCATGTTACCCGCAACGAGGATGCTGGGCTAAAATCAAAAAGGCATTAAGAGGCTTTTGCAGAAACAACACAAACTTCTCACTTGTGCTTCTGCCCTATGGAATAAAGTGGTAGAAACTAAATTTGGTAAATTAATTGAATTTGAGAATTTCATGGGATGTGTTAGTCTAGTGAAACGGGTTAAAAAATCTCATTGACCTGGATTTCAGATGAAACCTGTATGTTTTCCAAGAAAAACATTATGTGGAATGTCAAAACTCTGGCCAAAGGGAGAACTCTTCAAGGGTGGCATCAAACCCATGTGGATCAATGATCACCTCAAAAAATTTATTGAATTAAGTAAAAATCACATAAATACTGGAAATTTGGATTAGGATCTGAAGAAGTCGTGTTAGGACAGAGAAAGTACACCATGAAAGTTGAAATTATTTCAGTTAATCTGACCTCCACCTTATGCAACAAAACCAAAACCGAACAAACAAAAAATCAGACATTAATATAATGAAACCACAGAAACTGAGGCTCTTCTGAAGTTAAAGACATCACAAATGTTCCATCATAACCTGAAACCTAGATGAAGGCTTCACCACCAGGCCTTGTGAGGGAAGATGATGTAGAAGGTGGAAGCAAAGGCAGGATGACTAAGGGGAAGAAGGCTGTGGAGATGGCAGCCCATGCATCCTAAAAAGCTGTGAACTAAGAAAGGGATTGAGTGGGCATCTGAAAAAAAAAGCACCATGGGATGCTGTAAGATCAGCGACAATGTTTTAAAAGACTATTTCAAGTGAGAAATGGGCAAGAGAGCTAACAAAATGCATACTATTGTTCCAGAGGTAAAAAACCCAACCCAAACCAAACCAACAAACAACCAAACCAAACTCTGTATGCCTACTTAAGGAAGGCCAAGAGGAAAAAGACCTTTATTTATTAGATGACCATAGAATGACTGGGACCTATCAACAGGAGGAGATGTTGCAAAGGCAGATGTCCCAGTGTGTAGCATGTGAAATAAAGCCAGAGAAGGCAGGCAGTTATTTCTGCTGTTACGCTAGATGATAGTGCAACCTCCTCTACCAGACTGAGAGGGTTAGGCAAGACCTATGGATGAGGAACTAAAGGAGAAACAGGTGCAGGAAAAAGTTGTTGGGTACATCCATGAAATAACAAACTTATTTTATGAGTAGACACTAAAAAATCTGGGCTTGTTTAACATAAAAATATGAAATCTGAAAAAGAACATGGTTCCTTATTATAAATACATCAAAGTGATATGCAAACATTAGACAGAGAGAAGAGTCATCCAATTAGGGGACAATATTGGCACACTAACAAATTAATATGAATGGGCCATGGAAAAAAACTTGGATACTAGAAGAGGGTTTCTAAGCAACCCGAACAAGGTTCTGGTACAGCAGTAGAGCAAACAGATGAGTAGGAGAGACAAATTATTTCTGGTATTTGACAGAGCTGAAAAAGATAGTGTGCGATCTGGTTGACTGTACCAGCAGCATACAGGACCTAGGAGGTCCCTTCTAGTCCCATCCTTGACATTTTTAAATGGTTTTCACTAATTGGAGGGGAAACTACATACACAAAGGTCAAACTAAGGATCTTTGGAAAATTTGTATAAAAACACCTGAATAAATAGTACTTATATTAGGCCAGTTTGTAAAAGTCAAAAGGAAATGATAGCTTCCTCTTGATTGCTACCAGCTGCAATCCCTGCCATCCAGCAAGGCTGTTGTGAATCCCCACAGATCCACGGACGTACATGACCAGTGCATTTGCGTTCACAACCTTTTTGCCATAAGCCAGCAGAAGTCACAGCCACAGATCATCGTGCTGCAAATGCCAGGCTGCAGGGCTCCCTCCATAACTCTTCCTTCTTTCCCACAGACAGGATGGCACCTTGCTTAAATGTTACTGAAAACAAACTCGGCACATGTTAACTATAACTCTATGAATCGTGTACACATATTTGCAGATGTAGTTACTTTTTCCTGAGATCAGTAATGGCGCTCTTGTTTCAGTACATTTACCTGCTTTAAAGTAAGAAATGCTACAAATCTCTGCTGGGCATTATCTCATATTACCTGGTACAGATAATCAAGCAAAATAAAAACCTCAGTGCAACAATAATTTCACCCCACCTCTCTTACCCCCTGGCTTTACATATATATGCAAATCACATGGGAGACATCAGCCAAGAAAAAAACAAAAGGTTACAAATCAGGTTAAATTGGCCAGTATTTCTAGCATGAATAATAGACTGTAAATAAATAAACAATGGTGTGTGGTAAAGCTTTAAAGCTCACAATGTGATTCCTCATGTCAAGAAACTACTGATTAATTTGAATAGAAATTAACAGCAAACTGGAAGATAATTGTGTAGAAGCTCTATATCCCACACTCAAAGCGCAGGTGCTGAGCCACCATCTACCCCCGAGGATAGCAGAGAGACCATTATTCTTAACCAGAAAACACTCTGTCCCACTTTTACAGCAAAACACTCAGGAGGACAGAGAAATGCTATCAATTTGATGGCCATCAGTTCTGTAATCATCCCACAGCCATTTCCCCAGAGATGTATTTAGTATCAGATGCATTTTCAATCAAATAAATATTCCAGACTTCAGTGTTAATACACCATTAAAATGACACCATCATGCTACTATGGAATGGAATACTATAAATTAGACCTTGAATATTACAGGCAAGACAGAAATAGCTATTACTCTCTCCACTGCCCCTTTCTCCATCAATGCCTACCCTTCTGAAGGACAATACGTGTAAAGGAAATAGTAAAATTGCTTGCTTGTAACAATGCCTGTGACTTTGAGGCAGGCACTCTTTCTCTGCTGATGCAGGCTCCTAAATACGAAGACGAGCACTAAGAGGGTCAGTCACAGTATATTTTCAGTTCAGAGCACGGTGTTGAAGAAGTGAGCTGGATTCGCTTTATCTTTCCTGCCTCTTTTTGTCCCCCCTCTTCCTCCACCTCATCTCTTCCTACCCCTTCCCTTTGGTGCTATATAAACCAGAGGGCAGGGCATCCAGCTGCTTCCACAGCAGAACAATGTTTGGGCAGAGTCCATGTTGACACAAGTGCATTATATCCTGACGGGTCAACTGCAGCTTTTTTTTCTTTTTTTTTCCTTTTTTTTTTTTTTTTTTTTTTTTTTTATTTTTGATATTANTTTTTGAATCAACTGTGTAGAATTAACCTTCCGCTTTTGCACAGATGCCATTAGTCCAAAATTTATGAGCTCATCTAATTATCACCTCCTTTCATTGTACTATCCTGCTAGTTTAAGAGGAGTAATATTATTTTCCTATTAAAACTATTAGAAACCCTCCCATTCCTTAACATTTAATAAAAAGTGCACATAGGACTGTTTAGACAACCAAGACTCCATTCTCCCATCTTGGACTTTTCTGAGCAAGGAGTATCAGGAGAGACCTTACCACTCTGCACAACTAACTGAAAGGAAGTTGTAGCCAGGTAGGGGTCAATCTTTTCTCCCAAGCAACAAGCAATAGGACAAGAGAAAATTGGCCTCAAGTTGCACAGGATGAGGTTCAAGTTGGACATTAGGAAAAATTTATTCACCAAAATGCAGGTCAGGCATTGTAAGAGGCAGTCCAGGGAAGTGGTGAAATCACCATTCCTCAAACTGCTCAAAAATGCATGGATATGGCACTCGAGGATATGGTTTTGTGGTGAACAAGGTGGTGTTAGGCTACCACTTGGACTCAATGATCATAGAGGTCTTTCCCAGTTTTAATGATTCTGTGATTCTCTCACCTAAAGGTCAAACACAAACCTACAGTACAGCAGCCCATGGTCCAAATGCTGGCTTACTTGGTACCTCAACATCTACCCCATGTGCAGTGAGAGCTGTCCAAGGGCTTGGCCTGGTGTACATAAACCCTCTCCAGAGCACACCTATGGTTCTTGGCCCTATGGTTCTTTAGGAACAGAAACCTTGACATGGGAGAGCCCCCATGTACCACCCGTTTGAGAAGTACCTTAGTAAATACACAATCCCACAGTTCTGAAGGGTCAAAACAGCTTCAGCTACCCAGAGGCAACAAACAGCCCAGCAAAAACACTCTGACTGGTGTTTTTGGGAAGGAGAACTGTTACTCACCTTTTCAGAAAAATCCCACAAAACGTTCTTAAATTGTGACGTTCACCCAGTTGAGTTGCTTGCAGAGAGGCAAATCTGACACAATTCCATTTATTACACAAGGAAGAAGTATTACAAGTAAAGCTCCTCACAGATTTGAGACTGACATTATCAGGACAAGCAGCTTGTGATTCTTTTAGCTATTCTAGGCACATTTTCTGCATGTAGTGTTTTTTTTTCTGGTGACAATATACTCCGCAGTCTATGAAAAATGGACTACCTGATGGTGGTTGAGTTTTCCTTCTTTAATGGGATCTCTACTAAAATCAGCACAATGAAACACATCCCCACTGACCCTGGTTCTAAATATTGACTGCACGTCAATAGTTCAGTGTCCAGATATATTTCACGTACAAAACAATCAAACAAATTAAAGATTTTTTTTTAAAGGAAACTTACACCATTTTTTTTTCTGGGCAAAGCCTTTGTGTGTTCACTCTTCCAAAACACAATGATGAAGTTTCTCAAGTGGCAGTGTAGGCACTGTACGCTTATGTTTCATTGAGTGCTCGTTCAAAACAGCTGTATGTTCTATATAAAACATGTTTACATAGTAAATGTACTTCCTGTAGACACAAAGAAATGTTAATGAATAACCATTCCTGCATTTCAAATTTTGCAGGGCTGTGGGAAGGATCAGTGCATGACAAAATAGTTAATGTTCACCCACTTTCTGGCACATGAAATCTGTTGCTACAACTAATCCCTTACAGAGAAAAGAAAACATGGAAAACAAACTGGCACTGGCTGGTTCTACTGCGCCTTTTTTTTCTTTTTTTTTTTTTTTCTGTAGAGAAACTGTGAGATGCATATACATGGGAGAGGAACAGAGAAGGTATTCAGTGGAGAATGCCAGAAGGCATGGACTCCTTTTGGTAGGCAAGGCTGTTGGCTTTAATTGTATATATTGTCTTGGATTCTCACCTTCAGAAAGAATGCCAGTTTGATCTCACATGCTATTCACTACCCGTATTTACATCCTATTGCCTGGGGCCCAGGGAAGACAAACAACTGGCATTTTTCTTTCAATGTCTATCTGAAAATCTATATAGCTTAAAAGCCTTCTTAAATAATAGATCTTCATCTACCCTTGAAAATTTCTGAAAAGCAAAAATTAGGTATTCTAACCTATAGCACTGCCTTGAAAAAGCCTCGAAAAGAAAATTCACTTCTCTTCTAGGTGAAGGTCTTCCTCAAACACAAAAATATTCAAGAATTAAGCTTTTGGTTTGTAGCTCTGAAGTCCCACATGATCCCCACTTCCCTACAAAGTAAGCCACTAAATTAATTAGACTTTGCTATACATAAATTTTATCTGAACTATGTGGCTCTTTCTTCCAGTTCCCTGAAAATACATAAGCCTGAAGAAGATGCACAGATAGAAACTGATACTCTTCAAGGGAAACCCAAACAGCACAGGGCAGAGTAAAGGATCTGCACTGAAGAAGATGGGACGGGAATAGTTTACACCAGCTAGGAATCTGCTCTGCATCTGCAGACCAATTTATGAAAAAAAGGTGACACACCATACAAGGACCAGATGCACTCATGTCGTGTAAGGCAAAAACAGGCTCTGCTGGGGATGTTCCAACATTTCCACACAAGATTTCACAGTGTACAAAAATCACTTCATATGAATGAAAATGTTTTCTAATGGCAACCTCTCTGCATGGCTTGAAAGTGCTACTGTGAACAAGTTTTTCAAAGGCCACCCAAGAAGCAATGCTCAACTAGATCATCTTCGTGGGGTGGCATATGAATAGCATGTTTCAGTTTCAACAGACTGAAAAAGCATTATCACAGCAATAAGGCTGAGACCTTAGTGCAATTTTCTCAATAAATACATTTCTTGACAATTATTATTTTTGTTCAAAAGATATATATTCCTTTTGAGATGAGGGTTTTTTGTGATATCACAACAATTAATAAAAGACAATCTGGATTTTTTTCTGTTAGTAATATCAATACTTATTTTTGTAAAAACCAATAATTTGTTAAATTACTTTTTAAATTCAAAGAAGTCATTCTCTTAAGTTACGTAAGAAGACGGGAAGCTCGTGGACCTCTGGCAAATTCAAAAAGTCCTCAGCAAGTAGTGTGGTAAATGTGATGAACCTCCATCTAATTATTAAAATGTTTGTTTTTGTTTTTTTTTCCCAAGGTGTTCAATTTCTCCAA
>VWZG01004017.1:172971-184886 GCA_013396735.1 Grallaria varia
TTAAGGGGGGGGGGTGGGGGGGGTGGAAATTTGAAATTCATATGGTTAAGATTCCAAAGACAAACTCATGGGCACCCATTAGTCCATAGGTAATAAAGCAGAGTTCAACTGAATTGCAAATGTGTATCATCAGTTTCAGTTTAAGCTATGTTTCTCAAATAACATGATTTATATTTTTAGGAACATAACCTGGCCAATAATACAATATTTACAGTCTTCCCCATTTTTGAAGTAGATTCATAAACCCTTGGAAAGCACCTATGAATGGGAATAAAATTAATGGAATATTCAGTAATCTTTCTTCTATCTATAAAGATGTTGACTCAGGTATAATGATAAAACCCAACAAACTAAAGTAGATAAAGCCTTCAAATCAGCTAAACCTATTGCATTCAGCTAAGCCTTGAATGGCATTTATATGCTGAAATNTGCCTGATTTAAAGTTGCTAATGTCTTCAATACCCAAATCTCCGGAAAAGAACCACTCCCTCACTCTTACAGTGGGATGCAAAGATTTTTCAGAACTGCAATTAACACTGCCACAGAAAGAATACAGTTACAAAACGTGTGACAGAATTTTCCCCAAATGGCTTCCTTTCTTTTCTCAGTCAAATGTTTCACAATGTATATGATACCCAATCAGCTGTTAATCGACACACAGAATAAAATCACCAACACCATAAATACAGCTTTTATGAATTAATATTTGAGTGTATGAACATTCACTATATATACTAAGGTAGAGTCAAATAAAAATTAAAAATGTGAATAACTGGACCATATATTTTTAACTAAGCTATTGAAGTTCTTGAGTGAACATTGTCTGAGGTATGATTATGACTATAATGATAAAAAAATCTCTACAAGATTTGTATTACAGGTCAAAAAGTAATATGTACAATTCCTACTTTTATA
Organism: Grallaria varia; assembly: GCA_013396735.1. Taxonomy (NCBI): domain Eukaryota; kingdom Metazoa; phylum Chordata; class Aves; order Passeriformes; family Formicariidae; genus Grallaria; species Grallaria varia. The sequence goes on from VWZG01004017.1 coordinate 173,887, forward strand.
AAGTTAGTTTAGATACTCACTTTAGATACTGCTGATAATCAAAAGGATTCTTCTTACAAACTGAATGAACACTGACAAGTTCCAGAGTAATCAATATTAAGATGAGCCGCAACACTGGAGACAAAAATTTAATGCTAGAAAAAAAATTAAAAAATTAAAATAAACTGAAACCAAAATAAAAAGAAATCACTAACATAAAAAGACTTTCAGACTTCTGCACCCATTCTAAATAGCTGGATATTCCATAGGGAGGGAATGGGGGGGAAAGACTATGAAATGTACTTCAGCAGAAAAGCAGTGCAAATCCCAGAACAAGAAATGAAGACTATAAATTATGAAGCCTTTAAGGGGGGGGGGGGNAAACCCAACAAACTAAAGTAGATAAAGCCTTCAAATCAGCTAAACCTATTGCATTCAGCTAAGCCTTGAATGGCATTTGGATGCTGAAATATGAAAATCTAGCAACTAAAAAAACCACCATCTCACATTTACATGATATTTAATTCCAAAGCTTGTAATTTACAGTGAAGTAACCTAGCAATGCTAAAAATATTCGTGAAATTATTCTCCAATTTGAGATTTTCTTGTTATTTCAATATTGTTGCTTAATAGAATACTGGGTTGACAGTTAACTTGGAAATGACTAACAAGAACATTTGAGCACTGTTGACTCTGAGCTCCTAAGACAAATCACTGAAAGCCAGCAAGAGCAGTGTGCAGCCACTCTCTCATAAGCGTAACCACAAAGCAAAGGTAAACCATCCGCCACCTGTTCAACATCCGTAGATAGTTATGCCTCTGGCGAGAACGTAGAGTCTTGTTCATCCACTGTGTGTATCTCACCTCGGCGCTGGCAATAACTTGTTCGGACACTTGATGGCACTGCGTGCTTATTTTGCGGAGTATTGCCACTACTTCCAGCACGGGTCGTGGAGAATAAAGTGTGCAAATACGCCTATCACAAAGTCCAATCAATAGCCTCCAAAAAAGGAAGGGATTTTTAATGTCAATGTTTCGTTAGCTGGATTTACATGAGATATGTTTCATATTCAGTGTGGTTTGATTCACAATGTTTTAACTCAGAAAATGTGGAAACAAACTGCCCTTACCTCATGACTGAAAAAAGTAAGGATCTGTGTAGTAGGAGTAGTGATTGTGTTCTCTATTACTTTACTGAATATAAATGCAAAACTGCTGGTGTTGAATATGTTTCCCATTTCAGATCAAAGAAACAAAACCACAATAAACAAAACTGCTTGGCTGAAATGATATACCGAACACATCAAATCACAGCAGCGCTGTGGCTGAAGCCTCCCACCATAGTTCAACTCATAATGAATTAACATTCACCATAATAAAACTCACTGAAACAAACGGCACTAATTAGTACTCCCATTAGTGTGTGGTCCTTCTTCTGGGCAGAACAAGAAGCAGACTTAACATTTTGTAAAATGCAGGTGGTGAGACCATTTTTTTAATCATCACCACACCAGCTCATGCTTTGTTAAAGCACACAAATATGCTCCTGCTGTTGTATTCTCATCTGCTACCCTAATGTGTCACACATCACTTTAAACACTGTTTTTATAGAAGTGTTTCTTAATCTCCCCCATGCTCAAATTATCTCTGAGACAGCAAAACATCAATGACTAAAAGTGATAAAGGCAGAAAACCCTAAAATAAAGTTTAACACTAATAATTAGGATTCTTATACATAAATGAGAAAATTACAGATTGGTGGATAGGAAACTGTAGGCCCACATAATATGTAAGTAAACCAATAGGTAAAATCCTCTTTGCACTATCCTGCTCATGTTTAATGGGTTTGATTAGGAGTGTTTTGCTCCAACATATTAATTCAGTCATGGGAGTCTTAAGGCTGCCATAAGACTGGCAATTAAAAGACAAATTGCTTTTAATGTTATTCCAAGTCAGACATAACTGGAACTAACACACCTCCAAAGTCTGACACCAAGTATTACATGATATCTTATATTTCTGAATCTTGATATTAAAGCATGCAAGAACAGAATTATTTAGTGGTGTATTACCATTTTGAATGCCACACACAGCTGTGACACCAAGCACATCAAAACAAATTTCTGATGCAATTTTAGCACACAAAACAGATTAAAATCAACGTAATCTACTCAGTACATAAACATTTAAAATCTTTTGCTTTCTCAGCCTGAAAGAAAAATCGTTATTTTTTCATGTTAATTTCCAAGTAAAATCTCTACTGTAATTGCCAAATCTACAATGTACCATCTTAATTTTGAAGATGATGCTCAGCTGCAATCCTAAAGTTTTCAGATTAAATCAGCAGCAACATTAGAAAAGTGCATACAACATTTCAAGTATTGTTCTGAAAACAGAGAACTTAGTAACTTAGTTTTGAGACTTCTTATGTTGGGCTGCATGTACAAGCTGCTAGTAGGAGCCAGAAGGACATTGAACTCACCTCTCTGTTAGGACACCATTGACTGGATCATCTGAACTACAGCAATTCTGGGGCATATATTGCAGCAACTGAGATGTAATTTCAGATAACATAAAAATTAAAGTACTAGCTTCATGATTTTCTTCCAACCTTAAGAAAAGAAAGAAAACAACATTTGAGATGACAAAACTGTGTAGTACTTACTATGTCTCAAGTGGCATAGATCAAGATGCAAATTTTTTTTTTTTATAGCAATGTATTCAATTCTCACTCTCTGATATTATGGTTATTTTCCCTTCATCTTATATGTATAATTTTATTTCTCCAACTAAATTCGACCTTTTCTCAGCCTCGGCAATCTTCAGAACACCTCTTAATCAATCCTCCACTCATCAAAATCCTGCAGTATACCGAATATGTGATGGATGCATTGTATGTTCATCTCTCAGCTCTAAACGAGCACAATTTCCTCCAGAGATATTACTAATGAGTTCCGTCCTAGAACTTTACACTATTTTTCTAACTAATATCTTAGGTAAATATCTTAGGTAAACTGTCTTCCACTGTTTTGGTTACCAAGCCCTTCTCCGAATAAGGTACTATTTTCTCCTTATATTTGGTGACCATTTCTTCCGAAACAGAATACAGTCACTAAAACCTCTGTGTTTCAGGTATCTTCTCATTCCCTTCAAATTAGCACACTGTTTATAGATTTTACAGTACCTGTACTGATATGCACAGCACAGATTAAGATAAAAAGAACAAAGGGGTCCTCTCATAATGCCTCTGGTGTCTATTATCTTCTTAGTAAAGTATTTGAACAGACATTTCACCATCTCAAATCCCATTCTTCATAACTATTTAGAGAACTATCTTACATAGCATATACATACCCTTTGATTGTTTGAACTTGTTCCTCAGGCACTGTTGGTAGTTCAGACCATAAGTGAATGCTCTTCATGCATTCCAGCACCTCAGAAACATATAATGAAAAATGTTTTGTAAAGCATAGCCTTTGACAGACAAGCCAATGTATTTTACTTCTCTTCGTGGCCATTTTAGAAAAAAAACTAAGTAGTCACAATTGTGTAAGCCAACATCAATTGTTAAGCTTTATGTTAGGGCAGAAAGTCTTGATTACACTTCCACGCTAAAACATTATCTGAATAAACTTACTATTCTTTCTACTTTATTTTAATGAAAAAATTAACTAAGATGAGTTTTGTAACATGTTGATTGAATGCTGTTGAAAACTAAAAGTACTAGCATGTCTACTGCAAACCCAAATCAAGGGAGGAACAACCTCAAGGAGTTCATTAAACTGATCGGCAGAGAACTACCATGACAATGGAAAGCAGATTTTGCTAAAATGATAGAATCTTAGTCAGCTAGCTTTCATACAATAAAAACCTTAGCAATAGTCTAATCCAAGATTCCTGGAGACATGACCAAGCAGTGTTCCTGACATAAGAAAGCATAAGGAAATTAAGAAAACTGCAAAACAGAAAATATTCAGGTAAGAATAAAGCTATTCAGTGACCTGTAGCACAAACAACTGTATCATTTGCATCGACAGGAGTGTGCATAGTTATATCTCATTTTAGGAATTGTAATTTCCTTTACTCTTGAAAGATAAAGCAAAAAATCATTAAAAAACATGTAAGATTTTAGCTTTTTTTTAGGAAAATCAAAGCTCAAAGGAAACAGACTAGTTTTAAGGAGTCACAATTTTAAGGACCAAAATGCTTTCACAGATAGAAGTACCTACCTGTTGCTTGAGTAGGGAAATTGGATGAAATTGAGACTGGTAGCAACTTGCACAGTTCATCAGTGGTTTTATGACCATGTGTTCCTGATTTACAAAATCACAGACAATACACAACAGTTTCTTTAAACTGTTCTAATCATAAGCAGACCTAGACTTATACTTCATTTTATGCAAGCCACCTATAGCACTGATATCAACAAAGACTTAAAAATGTCTGAGGGCTGAAAGAAGTAACCAGCACAGTGAGTGGTTGAAGCTTAATTTCACACATTTGAACTATGAAACCTGACAGCAGCTAACAGAAAAGCAACAAAGTATTCTCTTAATGAAGGAGCATGTAATACATCTTGAGAAACTAAAGAGAGCTGCAATCAATGAATGAAGGCTTTATCTCACAGGTTGCTGTGTGACACTGACAGAAGTAATCCCAAATATAAACAGGAAACTGGGGAGAGCAAAGACAATAATCACTAATGTTGAGAAACATACTGCTAGACAAAAAAGTGTTTACAAATTCACAGTATCAGTATGGATACAAATAACATTAGTGACCCACCATTATTTACAGTGTCTCAGAAAAAGAAAATCTCAACTCTATGCCTCAGCAGGGAAGATACAGCTGTTGCATGTACCTTTTGGACAACTCAGCAGATAAATAGGCTAGATATCAATAAATTTGGACAAAATTAAGTGGAATCACTGTAATTTATGGATTAACCATTTGAATAAGGACTGGTTAAACCAAAAAATTAAGGTACAGCAAGAAAGGGTAATCTTTTGGAAAACTTTCAGTACTTACTTACTTCACTACAAAAATAGACAAAACCAGACTTTCAGGACTTTTTACTTGGATTAATACTTCATTTCCACAAAAAGCAGCTGTCAAGAAAGATTCAGTCATAAAACTCTCTAAAATCATCGGGTATCCAAAACAACTGAAAAAAAAATCTTCTGAGAACATAATACTGATCCCTACCTTAAGAGAAAACATATCCTCATCTGAGAATCTGCAGAGAAGAGTAATTGCAAATGCAACTATCTGATTAGCTACTTTTCTGGGAAATGCTTCTAGATTGACTTCTCCATGGCTTAAACGATCTCTTATACGTGGGCCCTCCTGGTGGTTCAAGAAATCCCAAAGAAATTCCTGTAAAAACATACATCAAGTGTGCAGAATTCTATTCTATGTGTATTCACAGAGAATTGAATATATTCGGTGTATAGAATATCCCTGAAAGACAAGCATGTGATCATATCTATACGAAAGGAGCTTTCAGATATGCAGAAAAAAAACTAATGCAAAGCTAACTCATAACAAAAAAACCAAAAAAACCAAAAAAAACCCAAACCAAAACAAAAAAACCAAAAAAACCCAACAAAGTGCAACCCATGCATCTTGGTGGCTTCTGAGGAAATTCAAAACCAACATACATGCTATATTCTGAGAGCTAACAACAGATTTTCTTGTGTCCCAAGGTCTCCACAGCCCCACCAGCTCTGGCAACAGGGCAGTAACCTCAGATCTCCCCTACACTTTCAAAAGATCTCTAAATTCAACACTCCAAGTTTTCCTGTTCACTGTCTCTGGGTAGTAAGATGCAGAATGTGCTCTGGTAGGTTTGAGCCACATTTTTGTGCCATCTGCCCAGACAGTGCAAGATGTGTCCCACAATACAGCTTGTCACATACTACTTTGTACCCTTCCCAATGAAAAATACTATCAGGCTTATGGTTCTAAGGTGCTGGATACAAGCTATATGAAGTAAGTAAGTATTTGACATGATCATAAACACATTAATAAATTAAAAAACAAACAAGCCAAAACAACAAGAAAAAACAAACAAAACAAACAACAAAAATGACAAAACTTTCAAAACACTTGCCATGGCAGGCTCCTCAAGAGCTGCAGGTAGCTGGTTGACTTCTTCATTATCCAAATGCTTTGCTAGCATCTAGAAAAAAAAGTAATTTGAATAGAAACTTATTATGTTCTTGAAAAACAAATAATCAAAGAAGAAACACCAACTAATTAGTTTTTTTTATTTCACGCAATTACTTCTCCCTCTCTAGAATCAAAGTCCCTAATTATTACTGATGGACCATTTGAGATAATTCAAAAGACTTGTAAAACTGAGGATTTCTGCTTGCAATATTTATTTGAATTTATTTTCAATAACTGAATCTTGGAAAAATGATTGTTTCAGTGGAATGAAAAATTTCAAGATAAAAATATTTAGAAGAAAATCGTCTGTTAATTACAATTTGCATTAATTTTTATGTTACCTGGAGAACTCAAAATTTAACATGTTTACTGTCCATCATCTTTTATTTTGAAAAAAGTTAGAAATAATGTCTCATCCAACACTAGAAAGTGCATTCTGGACTCCAGTAATGGGAAACATTCATGTGCTTAAATTCTGATGTTGCTATATATTAAAAAAAAATCAAATAAAATCACAGTACCTCATCAAAAGTGGTGTAGAGAGCAGAAGACTAGAAGAAAACACAATTATTATTATTTGGTTTCAAACAAAATCAATTGACTACACACGTATATGAAACTTCTATTTATTCACTTGCATGAGATACCAAAGGTGCATGAATAGCAATAAAGCCCCCTTATGAATAAAGAAAAGGACTTTAGGATTTTGTGCTGAGCTTTTAAAAATAAATATATCATAATCTACTTTCCACCTTAAACTACTGTTCCTGAACCCTAACCTTCACCTACTTTTTCAGTCCTTTTTACTGGCAGATATTTTAAAAAATTAAAGCCATTCATGAATCTCAACTAGAAACTTGTAAATAATGTTCCACAATTGATTGAATTTTCTGGGGGGTGTATCTGTAAATGTTTAAAGACACTATGCTTCTAGAATAACTATTCTGCCAGTATTGTAAGCATAATTGACTTTAGATGGAAATTTTACCTCAGCTGTTAGCAAACGATTCGGACATTTATTAGTTGTAGTGAAGAGTAATCTAAGTCCAGCTTCCAGCTGAGGAAGTAAGAGAATCACACTGTCAGCATACCTGAAAAGTTACAGAGATATCCAGAAGGTTTTTTTTCTCCCTTTTAAATAAAATCTATTCAGCCATTTCTGATTTACAGTCTCAGGCCAAATGACCTGGACCAAAATTCCTTTGTAATGCACATTGTAAACAAACAGTAAATGACTACCTGTGCCAAACAGAAACTGACCACTGAATTCAAGCTCAGACCATTGGGAAGAAAAACAAAACAACATACTTTTTTTTTTTTATTTCAAAATGTTAATATGTGGAGGTTTATGTTCACTCGCTTTGTAAACCTCTTCTTTTTTGCTACATCTCCAACAGTTCTTTTTAGCTTTCAAAATACAGTTCATAAGCTTAGCTGGCACAAAACAAAGTTGTAAGTAAAGAAACCTTCCAGGAGATCACCAAAAAAGTACATAACTACATTTTGTTATGTAACAGATTTAGTAACAGGCTTTGGAATACGCAAATGCAGATATATAAACATTGAATATATTATTTTTATATTCTATTAAAATAATTTTAAAAATTTGACTTACCTGCTTTGCTTGAACGCTGTTAAAGCAGAGATCCAAAATGGTAACATTATTTTCAATACAAAACTGGACAGTTTTAAAAGCTCTTCAGCTATGGAAATGGTTTCATTTTTAAGATCTACAAATTAACAAAACAACATTGGAAAACTACATATAATCTACAGTTTACTAATGCATTCTTAATATTTTACTGAAAATACAATATTATTTCAACATTTGTAAAGGGAGACTTAAAAGTTATCCAATTTATTTTAACTATGCAGGTACAACAGTAGTCATATTTAGGACTGGAATTTGACTACATAAGATTGCATTTGTGGTGATAATACAAAATTACAGAGTGAAAACAGTTAAAAAGTCATGTTTGCTTTTTATTGAGATTAAAAGGCTACACAGAAACTGGACCCCGCTTCTGTTGAGTTGTTCTACACCTACTTCAAACACTTTTAAAAAGTGTAATATGTAATGAAACGCACACTTACGAATTCACATCCAAAACAAAGCTTAAAATGTGCGTGTGACTTGATTGCAGTAGGTGTTTTTTCAAAGCAAATCAACAGCTAAAGCATTTATACTACATTATTATCTGAAGGTTATCATCTTGATTTGGTTCCCAAAAGCCCTGTCTCAGTTCCACAGGCAGATGTTCCACTGGCAAACTCATTATGTAGCACAAATTGACCATGACCACCACTGGCACCAAGATTGCCCATATGCTGTTATTGCCATAAAAATATTAGGAATAAGCCAAATAAGCTCTGCAGACAGAGATGAGATGGTTTTAACGTGACTCCGAGTCCTTTCCTGAGAAAAGCATTAGTATACTGAAGATGTGTTACCATCCATTACTCTGTTTCAACACTACCTTCCCTGTAAGACACAGAGCACTCCTGCTGCAACCCTTGCAACTGGAACCCATTGATTCTGGAAGAAGTTAGATTTTGTAAAGGCAAACTAGACAGCTGTTACAGGAAATGAACTCCCATAATCAAAAATATAAAACATACAGTTGAAGTCTTTCGGAAGCAGTCATGTTTCAATGTGTTACAATTACTTTAGAACATAGTGTTTTTTGATTCAATAGTCAGTGGAACTGCATATTTACCAAAAAATTGTCCTACAAGCATGACTGATTCATCTAATGACAGTATACATAGGCATCTTAGTTAAGATTTAATCTTAGCACTCTGGAAAATGCATTCTTTTCAACAGCACTTTTGGATAATCAAACAATAGCAAATATAGGATAATAAAAAACTTGCTAATGTTTAAATACTTGCCTGGAAATACATCAAGATCCTCTAACCTAGCGAAGATCACATAAGGTCGATGTACTAAAATGCATTTAGTTTGCAGAAGATAAGTCTGTAACAACTGACCCAATCCTGCTGTTAAAAAAAGCAGCATAGCACAATATCTAGGGAGAATACCATAATATATTAGAAAAGCTTATACAAAGAAATCTTTTGCAAAGAATCAACATATGTGAATTAGGAACAAAGGGGTTTTTTAGCACTTTCAAAGAACAGTCAAGACCTACACTCCTCATCTGAGTAGGGGCACATAATAATTAATTGCATTCACAAGCATGAATAAAAATAAAAGACCAGAATTAGGGAAAAAACACCACTGTATTCTATATTGGCTGCTGTTGCTCCGTCTTCTACCCCATTCCTCTGCCTTTTGTTCCAAGTTATTACTCACTGCCCTGATAGGACTTAAAAAAAAAACAAAACGTTAAGCTCTCTTGCTTTTCCAAATATTACAAAAGCATCTAGTCCTAATAATAGCTGAAATATTCTATAGAAATCTACCTCCAAAAGAAGACATAGCAGCAGGGGAAATCTGTCAGGATACTGACAGAGGTCTTTGGATAATTTTTCTGTTTTTCCCATGAGAGAAGCAAGTTTCACTAACCACTTTTCAAGAACTTGCAAGTCTGACTAGTAAGAAAAAGAGATTTTTTTGGTAACTTACTTGGCAGGAATTTCTTGTGGGGATGCAAACCCATGCCACAAAACATTACGAAGATTCAGACCATGCGGAGATCCAATGAATATCCTCAGTACATTCATCTAATTAATAAACAAATTGATTACTACATGAAGAAATCTATTATTTATTATCTTTCCTATTTTTATTATCTTTTCCTGACACAAAACTTCAGAATTTACTAAGAAACTACAATGTCTGCTGTCAAGGTGACTGGCCACAGCTTGTCACAGTAACAGGAACTCACTACTTGCAATTCCCAGCATTCTCTGAAAGGAAATAATTCAGCTTACTTGCAGAAGCTATAGAATATAATATGGGATGAACAAAACTAGTTATTAGACATTCCAAACAGGTAAGACAGGCAAAAAATTGAGATCAAGTTTTGGTCTTACTTCTTGTAGTGTAAATCCACCCTAATTTAAGCAAATTAACATAAAATACATAGTTTGCATTCAAAACTGTATTCCCAGATCACTATCAAACAAAATAGGAAACTTTGGTTTATTCTTCAATCATAATAATTAAAATATTCCACATGCCATCAAAATTCAAGAAATAATATTTATGACACTACTAGACTGGTTAACAGCACAAGTTCACACCAAATATTTTGTCCTAACAAAGCACTTGTAAGACTGTGTGTGAAAGATACACCGACTTTGTATACACAAGAGTGTCAATGTCATAAATTATTAGGTTTTTTCAGATTAGTTTCCTCTATTTTGAAAAATTTCAATATGGTAAGTGTTACAAAGCATCTTACTACATTGGTGGTGAGGGGGAAACACCGCTTATTAGAAACAGCCAGTGCAGGATGTGTATTTTCAGCAGCGCAGCTAGGAATGAGGCAGATGAACTCTGCAGCTTGCTCATCACCTTGCTAGATATGTGAAATTTTACATATGTACATTTTTCATATGGAAAGGCAAATAAGAACTAGGGACCTTGCCTTTAAAATATTCTTTTTTTAAAAATCATATACCCCCAGACACGTATAAAATGAAAATACATCTATAATATACAGAATTTGCAAACACTTCTGCAGTACAAGTAAAGGCTATGTTTCGAAACTTGCCATTTGGCAGGAAGAAAACCAGCTCAGTATATATTACTAATTTCAAAACTATGCACTTACCACAGATTGTCCAAAGACAACTGCTAGCTGCTCAGATGCAAGCAAGTCTCTTAGAAGGAAAGGGCAATCATTACCCTTAAGTAAATATACCTATTGGAAAAAAAAAAA
>VWZG01004019.1:0-121975 GCA_013396735.1 Grallaria varia
CGAAGCCTAGCCATGAGGTGAGTATTGTACTCCTCAAAAATTCCGAGGACCTGGGATGAATGTCAGCCTTGTGCACATTTGACCAAAAAGCAGTTTCTCTTTGGGCTATCTTTGAGGAGTTGAGTTGGACACAGTTGAGTTGACTTCAGTGGTTCTCAAGGCAAAAACCTGTATGCTCATAAGGTGCATTCCATTTTTAGTTGCATGTACGTAGTAAGAAATACATTCCCATGGAAGTCCACCATGCTTATGTAATGCACGTGCTACCACACAAAAAATAGAGAAACTTTCCTACTATTTAATTACACTTCTTAAAAAAATATTTTCTAATGGGCTAGTGCTGCAGTCTAACGTTCCTTCACTAAATGCCACTAAAAATTTGGGATTGCGCAACAATGTCTATCTCTCACAAGTATTTGTCATTAACTTCCCAATTTCACCTGGCCCTCTCTTGTTTTGAGTTCAAGGCTTTGACTCACAGACATTTAAAAAAAGAGTATTTGGGGATTTTAAAGGTTTTGTGGGGAAAAAAAAAAAGAAAGAAAAGCTGCTGTACAGTGATAACATGATAGCGAGCATTCTGGTGAGTTTTTCATTGCTTATTTTTCTATAACTTGCCATTTCTGATGGGTACATCATTTCCTCACTCTTCATCTCCAGTCCTCCCACCTTACAGCAGCACAGACATTTGAAGGCTGATGGCTCACTTGGTGCAGAGGATAGCCACATTCCAGGACAAAATAAACCTACTATTGATACCAGTCATCAATACCCCTGCTTTCACCATTAGGGAAGTTGGAAGGTATGAAATAAAGCAGGTAGGAAGTGAGAGACAGGAAAGACAAGTTCCCATTTGAGGCAACTGAAGCCATGGGTGGCAAATGGCCACTGAACTCCAGCATGATATAGGGCTGATCACATTAATCAGAATTTTCACAGCGAGCTACAGCGCTCTCATTTTCCAGCCACACACCCCAGGACACCTGTATTCATATCAGCAAGGAAGCCAAGTGGTCGCAGCTGCAAATGAGACCAGTGAGAGCAATACTTGGAATACACATTGTCCTTAAAAGACACTTTGAAAGAGAAGATTGGATTCCAGGTTTCTCACGCTAGGTAGCAAAAATTGGTCAACAGTTCATAATTTCTGACTTTAATATTTGTAACAGCGTTATTACCATTACTGTCATTGCCTAAGGATGTAAGTGAAGCCACATGTGTAGGAGGAAGTGTTCTCTTTTTCATTAGACTGCCTGATACAGGCAGAAAAAACAGCCCGTGTTAGTATATGCCTAAGAGCTTGCCCATTTTTCCAGTTACATAAATTGCCTTTAATCTTCTTATTTCACTTCCTATACATAAAATGTGAATAAACTCATCACAAGAGCTCTGTGATGTTCATTTCATTAACATTTGTAAGGAGCTAAGATGCAATGATAAGTCATGAAAAAACTGTAAGGAAATAATTTACTCTGTCTTCACGGTGTAGTTGGAATAATTTACAGTATGAAATGAACGGGGCCATACATTTGATGAAGACAGGACAGAGGGTAGCAGATAACTTCCCATTGAGGAGCACTCCCTGCCCTGCATGCTAAGGGCACAGCGTTCCCACACAGCTACAAGAGAACTTGCTCATTAGAGTCACAGAGAAACAAGATTTTCACCTCACAGAAAATGTCAACATTTAAAAATGTATCTATCCATAAAACAAAAATGCCCTAAGTTCTCACAGAAAAAAAAGATTCAAATCAATTCTCGATTAGAAATACTGATTTTGGAAGTTTCAACACATGAGTAATACGGTCATAATACCCAAGAAACTTGAAAACACTTGAATTCAGACAAAAACAGAATGCTGGACAGGAAACTCAAGTGGAAACTTACCGGTTGGGAACATATTCATGCCAATAATTCAGCCAGCTCAGTTCTCATGTGCTTTCCCTCTCTGCTGCTTCAAAGTAGGGATGCTATGCTTAGCACACAAATTTTGAAACATCTGCTCCTTCTGCCTTGCCTGATGCCAGCATGATTGCTTACACAGAGCAAAGCCTCTCAGCACACCTGAGGAGCACTTGCTCACTGCCACATTTCAGTATCATGCACTCTCTCTCCAGAGCCACGCGGCATTCAGACGAGCCAGGCGCCCTTGTGCCCTCTCCAAAGTGGTTTTGACTAGGTCTAGTTACTTTTCCTACCTTTTGATTGAATGGCTTCCCAACATTAATGTCGGTGTGATGCAGCTGCCCTGAATTTACAGCAAAAACCAGCTTCCTTAAAACGATAACGAAATAAGAATGTGGAGAGAGAAAGTTGGATGGATTTCACACTTTCTCAGTTTTCAATTAGGGAAGTTGGCTGAGAGTCTTCATAGCTCCTGAGACAACAAAAAATTGTTGAGTGCAATAAATGACAAGATAATGTTTTCCCTATTAATTTTGCATGAAATCTATCTGCTTTTTTGGCTTTGTTAGGGTTCATGGTAACTTACGTATTTTTTCTGTGATTTGCTTACCAATGAATAAACAGCTCCAACAGCACATCCAAAAACTAACAATAAACAAGTGAACAACAGCAGTGAACTTTACAAAGAAAGTGTGATTTTCCATCATGCAGTGATACCTACATATTCTGCGGTATCTACTAAGTTTTAAAGGGTCAAAAGAGATGGAAAATACTTATTCCTAAACACCTATGAAATGCTGTGTATATAGTAATTGGACAATTTTTTTTTTTTAAATTTCATCTAACACAGTAGATCTTTAAGGCTTTCATCCTTAAACATGAGCATTCTGACTTAGAACAACATAATGGGATAGAGTAATTTTATTAAAATCCCAAATCTCATTCCTTCTGGTTGCTTTTTGTTGCCCTTGTTTCAATATCAGACTGCACTTGATATTTGATACCCTTTGATATCCTTTTCTCTAGGGTACCATTGCATCTCTGTATCCATTGTATCTTTGTGAGTTTAAAAAAAACACCATCCAAAAAATGCTCCCCCTCAGCTTTCAGACTTCTCCTGAAAGCAGTGAATACTATATTTGTAACAGTAAGCAACTGATCAGGAAAAAAAAAAAAAAAAGGCCAAGACTCCCCCTTTTTTTTGTGAATTTTTCGAAATACATACCTTGTAGAAGAAAAATAAAAAAGATCAACTTCTATTATTAACTCTGCTATTCCCATCAGATCTCGCTGGGTCTGAATAGACTTGGAGAAAAGCTCTTATCAGCCAGCAACATTTCCCATGGGAAACACAGGCCAGACTGATTGCGAGCTCACTGGAAGATGAATGCTGCTTGCCACACTTGGCGGGCGCTGACAAAATCAGGAGGTGGTTAAGATCTCTAAGCTTATTTATAGACAACAAGAACAGATTTAACACAGGTCCAATCTCAGCATCAGACACGGAACTGAATATGAAGTAAAGCAAGCCTACTGGAGAAAGGACATGAAAATAATGCTTCCAAACATCATGTGTGCCTTTTGGGAAAACTGTAAGGGCTGATTAGATAGGAAATACATGCAATTTTCCATATTTTGCTTCTTCAGAAGCTTAGTTCAAATCTGTTTTCAATTGTTAAAGTAAGTCTCATCTTTGCCTGTTCAAATTCCTCAGTTCCAAGCACAACCAACACCGCCACGATACACAGCAGATTTTTTTCAATTTTTTGTTCTTAAAAACACCACAACAGAAAGCCACAAACATCAATAAGATTTTAAAGCTGAGAAAACTGAGGTACACCTCAACCAATTTAAATTACATAAATGAGACTGTAAGTCACCCAGACCAGACTAACTCCCTGACTCCTGCTGCAGCCTCTCCCAGTTGGACTGTAGTTGCCTATATCCAAGAAATAAGCTGCAGAAAGGAGAGACTGGAGAAGACTGCTTGCCTTTTCAAGGGCTGATTCCATGCAGGTCAGATACAACCACTCTCTGAACCCTCCAATAGCAGCATCTCAGCAATCCCTCTGCCACGCACTTTTAGCACTGCCAATCCAGCCAACAAGAGAGGTACGTTTGTATGCCTTGTCATGAAAAACACAAATAGTATGAGTCAGGACTGAATACTTAACTGTATTCAAACATCATTTTAGATAGGAATCAGGTTTTTTCATTTCCAAAACGCAATTCTGTTTCTATATCTGTTTAAAGCAGTCTCCCTCCTTTGGCTGTCAGCAGTACTGACGTTTATGGCCTTACTACAGATCAGTTGCTGGGGGTGGTGGGTGGAATATCACAAATCAACACATTCCTGAGCATTCATATGTCGACCCTTTCAGCAGGACCCAGTGATGTATCCTCACATCACAGCCAATGTTTTACTGTGCAAAGCAGTGGCCTTACAGTGGAAGAGTAATAGTTGCTCCAGGTAGAAGCAGAAGCTTGCCTGGGGTGGAAAGTGTCCTGCTGTGCCCCTTCCCACTGGGCCAACCCCTGCAGTTGCGTAAGGGCAACAAGTCGTCATCAAGGAGATAATCTCCACTTTGTTTGAAAACTCAGCATCAATACCTCAACATCTCAAAGAATAAGCAAAATGAAACTGCACGTGCACACTTGCCGCGAGGGACAGCAATAGTTACACGCAACAGGTCTGCCACCGGGAGGGATTTAATGTGGATGGAGGATACCCAGCTTTTGGTTTTGAGGAAGCAAAAGGAAAGTGCCATGTTGCCCCACCTCCACACATCACTGAACACCAGTATGTTGGCGAATCCTATGACTCGCGGGTGACTCTTCCAGCTGAATGCACCGAGGACTGCTACATCTGAGTGCTCTGAAGCCAGTCCAAAGGGATGGAGAAGCAGCAGTTCTTTGCTCTTGGGTACCAGGCTGTGCTTTAAGGCCTTGTTACACTTGAATGATATTATCCCAGAAGCAAAGCTGCTGAAGGTCAATGGTCCTCAAAATCAAAAAAAAGCCTGGAGAATGACTCCTTCCGGGAGTCCATGTCTCTGCTGAGGGACCTCTGCTAACCCTCGAACATGCAGAAAACTTATGAATTGTGAATGCTTACAGAAATAAAAATAAAGTCAGTGAATAACACAGTGATTAGCTCTTTGTAAGACAAGGCACATACTGAAGATATTAGGGAAAAATGCAAGAAGGGATAACATTACAATTCCAAGATTACCACCCAGGTTTTAGGCAGTCTCTCTACTGTCTTGTGGCATTCTGAGAGACACTTTGGTTAATGTTTTCCATGTGAGATCTCTTTCTCAAACACATACTGGGGTGCAGAGAGAATTGGAAGAGTTGACCAATATCAGTACAGAGAATTACTGTGACCTGAGGTTGAGATGTCTGTGGGTTGCCAGCCATAGTAGAATAGCTAAATAATATTAAAATGGCTTTTTAAGTGACTTTTAATACAGTGATAGGAATCTTAACAAAAAGTTGCTATGAGTAAAGACAAATCAAGGAGACAGTATGTGTTTTATACCCTCTCTCTGAATCTAGGTTTTCTTTAAGATCTTTACCCTTGTATGAGTAGACTGTGCAATCAGAAGGTTTTATACAATTATGCAGAATGGATAGTAATTTTCTTAACAGTTCTTGTCTTCAAATTTGGCACCATAGAATGTATGGCAATGCAAAACACCCCTTTATATCCTCTGTCAATAAGCCTTCTGTTGAGTGTAAGCTCCCCTTCAAGATTTTTCCAACCCCCTTAACCCCCATTTTGCTAACGAATTCAATTGGCCATTAATTAATTGTTAAACTACCATCAGCAATAGTAGTAAATTATCACAAATTTGCTACCACTGTTATTATGTAAAATGCTACTCCTAGCTGGGTAGGTTTCAGCAAAGCATAACACCTTGTTGACTCTAGATAAATCTATTTATAAAATGCAAATGTACCTCTTCCTGGCAGGCAAATGCTTTACAACTGCACAATGATTCATTATACAAAATAGAGAATTAGGAGGACACACAGCTTATAGATCATTCGTCATGGAGTCCTAGCAAACATAAACATTTTGGTACAAAACAAGTAATAAAAAAAGTGTATGAAACGGCAAGCCCCACTGCAAAACAATGGCGTTAGTCTGGTCTTGTGGCAAACAGGGGTAGTGCAGTACCCACAAAAATTATACAAAGGTCCAGAAGGAGGAGCAGAGCATGTAGAAATGATATACAGAACCAAATCCCGTCATACATGCCTAGTATTCTGACTGACTTGCAATCAAAAATTTATTAGGCGTATGAGGAACTAAGAAAATAGACCTATAAACCAATTTACCAGTTAGAGGAAGTAATGAAATTCCATATACTCCCCACCAAACATCTCCTGAATTATGGTGCAGTTTCAAAGAAAGTATTGGCAAAAAACCCATCAGTTTAGGAGAGGGTTACAATTGAGAGCACAAAGTGCACACACTGAATAATGAAAAAAAAAGCACCACTAAATTTCCTTTTGGCCATAAAATGCACTAGGAGATATCTAAAAACTACTTTATATGTGTCTACACTTGGTCTTGAAGTATCAATTTAGAAGACCAAATAACGATTACTGCTAATTTTCACTGATTTTTCAAGTGTTCTCTCTGCCAGTGGCCATCTTGATGAGGGCAGCCATCTCAGGGAACAGAAACTCTTCCTCTTTCTTCCTGTGATCCACTGGTTGCTCTGCATTGGTACTTCCATTCACCTTAAGCTGCCCATGGTGCTCTCTGTGGTATAGTAAAGTTATGCCAAGTGCAAAGGTGTTATATATCCACTATATATTTTTTACAAAGAGAACAGTTAAAATACCTGACTTTCAGCTCCCCCAGGGCTTTAACTTAATGAGATGTGGATGCAGTTCACCAGCCATAAAGAATGTCACTGACCAACTACTCACATCACTGCAGCATCTCAAAGCCTGGAATGCAACATATAGTGCACGGGGAATCTACACGCAGGAAGTTTAGTGAAGTATCAGCAACAAGGTCAACTGCCCTGGATTTGCACTTAAACCAAAATGCCTTGCCTCCTTTTGCAGGATTTCTTGAGAAGCAGCAGTAGTTACAGCAAAGGCTCTCACCTTTACTTGGATCATGCCCTTCCTTCCCATCCCACAGGTTGTTACTGCTGCTTTTTAGTGAGCAATATAATTTTAAACAGTCTGTCAATCAAGTATCACAAAGATGATAAAAGTGCCTTGCCCTGGCATCTAATGTGGATAAAACCAATGATTCAATATCCCATTGGTGGCAACGCAGCCAAGAAGCTCAGAGGCCACTGGCCCACACCAGCCAGGTCTTTGCGGGCAGCAGCTGCTGCATTCTCAGAAGGGTGTTCAGCAGAACATGGGGGCAGCTAAGCAAATTAAGGCCTGGAAAAGGCAGGGTGGCACATCCAAGTTATCAGTCATCCAGGGTATTCTCATAAATAAAAATCCTGGCATCCTTTTCCCAATAGCCAACAAAATGAAAAAAAGAACCGAATAATCAAGGACTGAGCACAAAACAGCCCAGACACAACAGCCCACCATCATTCCTTCAGGTACTTCGAACCAGACTCCATCTGTGTGTGCAGGAACCTTGTATTGCTTGCAAATCTCCTCTAGGAATGCTGCCTATTAATACGGAATCCGATGGACAGGATTTTCAAAATGGTTCTCATGTTGTGACCTTGGATAAGTTTCTTTGCTTGACAAAGACCTTGGCTAAGTCTCTTTGTCATCACAGAAAGAAAAAAAAAAGCACCACTTTGTGGGGAATATATGGCCTTGTTATTTTTTAGAATAGCATAATTTTTTTTGCAGAAAAAAAAAATCTCATTTTTAAGGGCTATCTAAAATGAAAATGTCTCCTGTAGAAGAAAACGTTTGCTCAGCAGTACTTCAAAAGATCTTATTTGACCTGAAATAAAACATTGGTTAGCTCCAGGAAACTTGCTATTGTTCAAGGCTTTTTTCAGTTCATATATTTCACCCTTGCTTTGTGCCTTTTAACACAGTTTCCAATAAAAAACCCCTAAAGTCCAAGGAAAAGGTGTGAAAACCTAGTTTCTTCCATTACATTTTTTGTTTTGCCAAAACACTTACTAAGTTTGCAATTTGAACAGCACGGAGGGTGACAGAATCGCTTGAGTTGCTACCACCTGCTAGTGCTGCATCTGTCTGAGGAAGCTCCAGGTCGTTTCACCTTGGTCCTGTCCCCAGAAATCCCAGTGCCCCAAAGAGACAACTTTTTACCATCTCAGCACTGACAGGACTGGCAGCGTTCTCTCTGTTGGGCAAAAACATGCCAATATTTGCAAAAACATGCCAATATTTGCAAAATGCAGGTTCAGCTGAGGGAACCTCAGGTTTGGAGAGCAGTGAGAAGCAGCCCTGAAGCCTGCACTGTCTCACATGAGCACGAGGGAGGTGTTACGCTGCTGTTGCCTTCTCGCTGAGAAGCAGCATGGAGAACAGTCAATGTAAACTCAACATTAAAAATTTCACTGACAATTAAGATGACAGATTAAACTGATCTACATGCAGTCTGCAATCTTATTTGGCATTCACTGATTAATGCAGTAAATTAGACTCTAACATCTCACATGCAATGTTATAAATCACTCCCTTCACTCCGCAATGCATATGTGGTGTCAAACAATTTTTGATGCTGTGTAAGTTATTAAATTTTCTGTAGATGAAGCACTGAGTATCTATTACAGTTTTAGGGTGAACAGAGACTTAAAATTTCTGACCAAAGTGGAAATTGCTTTTCATTGTAGTGGAAAATAGGAGAAGAACCCTACCAGCACCAAGTATGGATTCAAACTTCTTTTCAGTGGACACACGTTTGAAGGTGGAGAGATGCTTTAGAATCATGTTTTATTTCTCCAAAATGGTGCTTTCATGAAACATCCATCTCTGAGTTTTTGTCGATACTTGACACAATTCTGATCTCCTGCTTGAAGAGACTTCAGCAGGAAATGCTGCAGAAGGGCCTCAAGATCTAAGTGTTTGTTGGCCCAATTACTGCAAACAACACAGAGTCCCTCTTCTGCGCTTTTCTAAGGTTATAACTCTCCATGAGTCAATAGACCCCAAGGACTTTCAGCCACACAGTCACAAATTCACTAGGTGAAGGTATTTCCCTCCATAAATCCCAGGCAGTCCAAGGCTCTTGCCTCAGCAACCACACTTCAGCTCATAGTTGTCAACACTAATGAGCTAAACTGGACCGTGATGAGATCCTGGAATTATTTGTAGCTGTGGTACAGGTAAGTCCCTTTGGTTGCAGGTACACATCCCTCCCCAGCTGCATTGGCAGGAGAGGTTATTGCCTCCATCTGTTCACGACTGCTTTCCCTCCTGATCCGCTGATGAAGCAGCATCTGCAAGTTCTCCCTAATTCGTTTCAGGCAAAGTCAGACAGGTGACACCAGAACAACAGTTCTTACCTACTCAAGGATTTTACGTGAACCTCTCTCATTTCCAAATGACAGCTGCTCTCTGGGCTGTATGAAAACATCTTACAGACTCCCATGACCTGTTGAAAGGCTACAGGAGCAGAGCCACAATACAGCGGTGCTACAAAGGTAGAGGAGCAACTCAGTGGCTGTGCTCTAGCCACTTTAAAAAATCATCATTCTAATACATGAGATAATTCTGATACATGATACTGTCCTTACTAGTCCGTGCAAACCAATTGGTGGAAGAGGGAGTATTTCCCTTTCCTTTTTTAAAGAGGGCATACTGTGGAACATCAGACTTGATAATTCCCATTACGTCTGCAGCTTTGGGAAAACTCATAAACACAGCTTGCTCTTTATCTGAGATATTCAGCTCAAGTCTCCTCCTAAACCAAGGGGAATGGAAAAAAGTAAGGGCAAGTGTGCCCAAGCTCAGAGGAAATTCTGTCTCAATTTAGAACTGCACAAGAGGGATCTCTCTTTAAATCAAAGATGGAGATAAAAGGATGGGTTTATGTACAATAAATTATTACAGCTTTTTTTTTTTTTTTTAAACAGAATAGTATTTAAAATTATTAAACCACACTGCACATATAACAAAAAAACCCCAAACACCACCACTTTACCTTCAGAAAAAAAATCCCTTTGGTTTAAATTTTCCTGATAAAGAAGAAACATTGATTACACTAACATAATGGAACAGAAATTCCCTGATGTGCATCCTAATAGTGTACCATGCTTAAGAAGTCCCATCAGTTGAAATTTAGTCTAGAACTCAATGATCTCCAGGAACTGGATTTGAAATTACTTACTCCTGAATGTAATGAGATATCCTTCAGAAGTAGGATGAATTAAGGTTCAAGACAAATGCTGCATATTATATAGATCTTAACCTCATTTGGAAGCAATGTTGTTTAAGGCCGTATTAAGGGATTGAGTTACCGCTTCTGCTTAAACAGAAGTGACAGAGTCATTCACAAGGGTAATAAAAATAAACAAGATAATGCAATAGAAGAAATTGCACCTACTGGTAAGAAAGTAACTGAAAAATTAATGTGGATCTTCTATTACCAGTCTTTGGAAACCAGCACGGGATCCAATCTTCAGATGCAACTCAATTTAAGAAGATTTTTCAAAAAGCCTTCATTGAGGGCTATAAAGGAAGGTGGTCAACAAAAAAAGAAAATCAAAGCTTTTACATAAGAGTGATTTTGCAAGGATGCAGGGAAGCAAATATTATCTACAGGACTCCATTATAAGTCTCTGAGTTGTAGCTCTACTTCTATAAACAACCACTTTGCTTTTCACAAACCACTTCCATATCTGAAAATTCTTCTGTGTGAAAGAACTGGGTTTGTTGTTTTTTAGAAATATATCTTCTTTTCCAGACCCATTCATAAAATATCTATAAAGGGGAAAACCACAGGGCTGATTTCTAGTTCATAATTTATACAGGTTTCCCAGTGCAGAGAGGCTTCTAGGTCTGACTGGAAGCACCCTGTCAAAGCTGCACGAATGAAGCTTGTTTTGGTAATGCTGGCATTGCAAAGTATGCCTGGATGGCATGATTAATCTTGCACTCAACAGTAATTTCATTTTTTCCAGGGTTTATACTAAAGGACTCTGAATAAACTCTTGCAAAATAATTACTATAAAATGATTTATCTGGCAAGGTAACCAGTGAGTGTTGAGAATGTTCAATAGAGAATCTGTTTGTTAAGGACTCCTTGCCTGACACTATTCATTCACAAGTGAGGAATTGGTGGGCAGACTTTATAGATTATGGGTATTAAAGCTCCCACTGGCTTTAAAAGGATAGTGCTGTTAGAAAACCCAGACAACGATTCTTCAACCAAAGCATTGTCCCCTTTCTGACACTCTGATGATGCTATGATGTTAAAGGTGGAATGAATTGCCCTCTGAAGTGCCTCTTTTTCTCTCTGTTGACTACAGAGGGACCCTAGAGACTAGCATAGAGATGATGCCTAACTTTCAGATAGCTGAAGTCACAAAAGATGAATACCATCTTGTCTAACTTCATACAACAAAGCACCTGAATGTCTGAACTAAATCTTGCCTAGGGAGATTGAATCTCATGATGTTGTGAATTAGATGACTGGTTTATTATACAGATTTTATTCTCTGACAGTTCAGTTGAGGTCTAGACTGAGAATTTTGCTGAACTGCAAACTGAATTAGCTTTGCAAGTGGAGTTGAGGTGATTTTTTTGGGCCTCTTAGCCAATGAAAATATTCTCTGGCCTTTGTTCAAATGCTAAAAAAAGCAGACTGCATCAGCAGAATATACATGTGCTAAAAAAGAGGTCTCTTTTACACTACTAAGACAAAGAAATAAGTAGAAAGGGACAAGTCCATTGCTTGGCTCTGTAAACTGGAAAAGAAGCTGCCATTTCATTAGTGCCTTTCCTATGCACTCTATATGAAAACTTGACACTTAGTCAAATCCACACAAGAACAGCAAGATTCCTTAGTGAAATTCTGTCATGACCAAGCCCTGCCTCAGGAGCATTAGGAATTAGTGCAGTTTGCTGTAGAGGAGTCCCCAGAGACAGTCCTAGCTGTACCAACATGATTGCGTCTTAGGCAATGCCTAGCATTAACTAAAACCTCCAGCTGACAGCAAGTCTACTCTTTCCTATTGTGAGAGGAGCATCCCTAAACTGCTGGTTATTGTTGATGCCACAAATGGCCTGATTCTGTTCACTTCTCCTTCATTTCTAAGACAGATGAAAGGACTATATAAAACTGTTTCCATTTCTTCCCAAATAATTCCATCCCAGGTGTCAACTAATCCAATGGTCACTCCTGTGGCCCAGCCAAAGGGCTTTGGTCATCTTTATTCATCTGTTGCCACTTGCCCTTGTATTTTTGCTAAGGAATTCACAATGTCCTTTGCCAGTACTCAGTGAACAGCACAATCAGACTCATCTGAGAGTACTGCTCTGACAATATGAACTAAAGGAAATGATAATAAACTTCTCTGTAGACTTTACAGAACAGTATCATGGTGGGCTTGCAGTGGGGGAAGAGTAATTTTGCATGACTTTCATTTGGAGGCATCCTGTGTGGTCATGACACTTTGGTTTCATTTCAGCAATTACACTAATTGTCCAGGAAAGGAATGCAGTGTTTGATTGAAAAGTCAAAAAATAATATGAACCAGAGAATGCTCTGGCTGCTATCATACTTGAGAAAGACAACTGTAATGCATTACAGATGCTGCTGCTGAGTGGTACTGCTGGTGACAGAAGCAGCAAGGGGAAGCACATTTATTATAATTTGAGCAGAGCTACATGAAGCCCACATTCTACAAATCAACAATTAAGATGAAGACTACTTGCTACAATATAAACTTATAATGGAGTAATAATTGCCCTAAAGGTTTTGTGATGAGATTAGACAGGCAGGAATGTTTTATGACTAAAGGGAAAGAGAAGAAATAGGCTTGTCCAAACGAGAGAAATTGCCTGATTTCACTTGGGAGCAGAGAAAGTTGGAGATGCTCCAAAAATGAAATTAGGAGAAAACAGAAGATAAACACTCTAAGCATGGAAGACCACTGCAAAGCACTCTGTGCAAAGATGAGCAGGTCAAACATCTCTTTTCCAAAACACAACCAAAAATGTTAATTTCATTTATCAGCTGTAAGTTATATTTTTAGCAAATAGACTTTGTATTTTGCAATCCAATTTTTAAAAAAAATGAATATAACTTTATAGTAATATGTATAATGGCAAACATCAAGTCTCAACTTCAGCCTCCTTTATCTATGATGAAAGAACAGCTATAACTTAAACCCAACTCTACTGTTGGCTGTGAAGAGTCGAGCAATGATGAAGAAAGGGAAGTCTAAATCAGTAATGCTACTATCAAACCTCTTGTTAGGCTCCTCCTTTTTCAAAAGCTTTGATAAATATATCTAGGGACAGATATTCAGCTAATGCAAACAGTCGAAGCTCCAACAATTATTGGGATGATGCACAATGTGCTTTACAAATTTCACTGGCAGAAACTCCTTACAAGTAACTGCGTAGTTACTCACTTCCTTTACTTTGGGAAATAGCTTGTGTGCAATAAATACTTCCTTTACTTTGCTGCCTAAGCCACTTGGCAATTTTTTGTAGACAGGTGAGTCATTTTGCTACTGCTTTGTTACTGATATGTACAGCAAGAGCCTGATGAGTGAACGCTGTTGCCAAAACTTTACACTTAATGTTTCTGATCTTACAGCGAATGCTTCCTATTTGTTATGGTTACATTAACATATGTGTAGCCAGTGACTTTCTATAAATCAATAGCAACACTGATAATATTACAGAAATATTGAAATTTCACCCTTGTCATATAGATATATATATATTTCATTTTTTTTTACTGCATAACCTGATACTAGATTTACATAGTTGCAGCTTACAGCTCTAAATGATATTTTAAAAATCCTGTACATAATTTAGGCTTAAGTGCATGGAATATTCACTGCTGTAGTCGCCAAAAAATAATTTACTCTACGTTGTGACTCACAATTCAACAGAAACAGCTTAGATCCCAGTATGCCACAACCCATGACCTCACAGAACCTGACAGAGGTTTTAGGTATCAAAATAGCTGCTTTGTTCATCTCTGTTCATATCTAATGAAAGATCCACCACCGATGATATTTTTGGAACATGATAAATGTCCCTTACAGAGTTGACTGAATTACGTTTCCTTGTAGCTCTGAAAAACATTTCCACAGCTCACATTTTGCTTGCAAATTTCCTGATACTCCATCAGTCACGTCCCATGAACAACGGTCTGGAATTGGACTCAGGATCCAGCTGACTCATTTAAGTGCTTGCAACCTCCCAGTTCTACGAAACTTCAGCACTTCAGCTGGCAGTCGTTTAAAGAAGGGAGAGGAAAAAGGTGTTCTTAAAACTTCTTTCATGTAATAAAACCTGACTACAATTTAAGATCTTGCTATCCGCGCGTGTGACTTCTGGATCAATAAGCCATACTAGCAGGGCTTTCAAAGGCTCAGTTCATGAAAGCCCTGCATGCCTCATTTGCGGAGGTTCTCCATAAAGCGGGCTCCATGGAGGCACCGTGCGCAGCCCGTCCTTTCTCATCCTCGCGGGTGGAAGGCATGCCTCAGTGCAGTGCAGTAATGATGGCAGTTTCGAAAGCTCCTAAGGGACTGAGGACCCTGGTTCCTGTTAATTTGTGTTCCTAAATCACTTGGCAGCTTTTGAAAGCTCTTCTCTTTCCCCACGTTTTTCACACCTTCAAAGTAAAAGAATTGCAACACACGGGTTTAACGACCCTGACGGAGATTCTGATGTGCAGCCACTGGTTGTGAGTTTTCAAATACAACATAAAGGACCTTCATTTGTTGGAAGGGCATGCACTGCTTTTCAGAAAACTTCATTCCCCCTTTACAGATTCTTTAATTTTTTTAGGGAAAAATCAATGCTTTAGGCTTAGTCAGTTGCCATTTCTGATTCTGCATTACGGATTTGATTTGGAGTTGTAAGATCGAGACTTTTTCATTTCAGTTGTTTGGTTGAAGAGCACCTACTTCACTGTACCCATTGCCAAGGTGCCACACCTCTCCTATACTGGATACAGAGCAGGACTGGTAAACGATGTCCATGGTTTGGTGTAGCAATTGGTTTGCTAAGAAAGCTGGCTGCAGTGGACCTTGCAGAAACAGGGCAGCAGGACAAAGCAAGCTGGGCTCCCCAAGGCAGAAAGGGCAAGGTTTTGGACAAGAAGACAGAAAAGCTGAACGGCTGAGGCAGATTTGCAACAAGACCTTGGACACAGAAACCAAGCTGAACTTGAGCACTTCAGATTATAAGCCCTGACGTATAGAAGTATTCTGAGCCAAAATCTAAAAAATTCTTCCCTATGAAGAAAGGAGGGAATGTACCTTTTTATCAATATTACAATCATGCAATCTTACAATTGCATCGCTACAGAGCAGTGCTAGCTCAGAATCCAGGGTCAGTATGCATGACACTTAGGCAGGCTGGTTCTTGCTGTTGACATTATTTCATTTTCAGGCAGACACAGAATATATTCTTTCCTTAACTGTGCCATCTTTTCCTCATTCTTGTCCTTCATCTTCCAAAACCCATTTTGCTCATCAGCATCCCTCAGGCTCTGGTGAGACGTGCCACACAAAGGCACTAGTTTCCACCTGAGCGTACTACGTATTTGTCTTTGCTTTTGATAATTTTAAAGTTAATTGATTACTTCTTGTGCATATCATTCAATTTTGACAATTCACTGAATTTCTCTCACTTGGTATCTTTGCCACTTCAACAGATTATCCATCTAGTTAGTTCAGTCCAGTTGATTGAGTGGCTATCTGATTAAGTTTGATTGCTCGAGTTAATTAATTGGATTGTAAATGTTTATTCCAATCACTTTCTAACTGGTCAAACTTTTTAATCATTTCCACTATCTAGAGCAATTAGTCCTGCCTGATACCCTGTCATTTGTTTTCAGCATTACCGATTTATCACCATCTCTCCTTTCCTCATCTCTCTCCCTCTCTCTGCTCTCTGAAGGGAGCCTACAAGAAAGATGGACTGAGACTATTCACAAGAACACGTAGTGACAGGACAAGGGGAATTGGCTTCAGACTGAAAGAGAATAGATTCGAATTAGATATTCAGAAGAAATTCTTTACTGTGAGGGTGCTGAGGCCTTGGCACATTTGCCCAGAGAAGTTGTGAATGCCCCAACCCTGGAAGTGTACAAGGTCAGGTTAGGTGGAGCACTGAGCAATCTGGCCTAGTGGAAGTTGTCCCTGCCCATGGCAGGGGCGTTGGCACTAGATGATTCTTTAGGTCCCTTCCAACCCAAATCAGTTCTGTGACTTTATGATTCTGTTCTTTTGCTCAAACAGTCTGACTTTATCCTTTTGCTTGACCATCGCCCTCTTCGTTCTGACTTTTCAAGCTTCCCCACTAACTTCTTCATAAGGACCACAGTAATTCTGCACAGACACTAACTGAGTTGCGTAGCCAGGTCTTAACAACTTCAAACATCATTCCTATTTAAACCAAAAGAACTTTCCTACTGCTAATAAGGAATTTCTTGTATGTAAAAGAAAACTCAGAGCAAAACTACCCTGACTCTGTTTTTGCAAAAATCAAAGATCCGCATGCTCTCTGTTACAGGCCAGCAGTCATTTGAAAATGTAGGGGTTTATTATGGAGAGAAAAGGGAGAGTGAGGCTGTCATCTACCTGCACAGTGCAGTCACATTGCATAAATCTTTGAATCTGGACTAATACTGGTTTAAAATCATTCGGTCATCAGTAAATCATCATTGTCCTTCCCATTTCTCAAGTTATAATAGCGAATCTTATGATTATTTTAATAAATCCAAGCAGTTAAAACATCACAAGAACTAAGTGGCAGCAATTAATAGTAATAAAAATAAGTTCAATTTGGGGAAAGCAGATTACAGAGTTCATTTTCTTTCACTGAATCAATGGCTCCCCTGTTGAAATAAGCCTTAATTAAGGGAGAAGGTCAGGATAAAAATCATATACAGCATAAAAAAGATAATGTATTGGCCAATTCTTCAAGGTGTTAAAAAGTACTTAAGACCCACAAGTGCCAACATTTGCAGTGTCTTTCAAGCAGTTCCTGGTACCTCCTATGAACGAGTCCTTCCCTTTGCATTATTAAAGCTTTGGATTTTAAAGGCTGAGATTTCTCAATTCTGTTTCTTAACCTAAGTCACCTATCTTTTTATGTATTAGAGTAGATGAACTTGCTTACTCAGGTAAGACAGTAACTTTGCCTAAGAAACGCACGCATTTGGAGCTGCTCTGGCAGATTCCAGCTTTTTCACCTTCTCTATGGAAGCATCTATTTTAAAGACCAGTTTTAAGTGCACTATTACACCAACTAAAACTTTTCTTTATAGCTGTCTCCTCCATATCTTCAAACCCCAAATATATGGTCAGTTGATTAATTCAAACAAAAGAACACTGGGTCCCATTTGCCAACAAACTGGCACACCAGACCTGTGAAAACCAAATGCTTTAGATATTCAGGTTTGTTTCCTCCCTGCTGCCCCTTTGGTGAGCACACTAATGTTCTAAGTAGATTAAATTATTTAATACAGCCCTCTCTGTCTAAATCTGGCCCTGCAAGAAGTAGGCATTCACAATCAGCAACAGAAATGCATAATCACTAATTCATTACTGCAAGAAGCTACTCTACCACTAATTGAGTTACTGTGCCTTTTCTAGAAGCAATATTAAAACTAAATTTCCTTAATTTTTTTTTTATTCCTAGCATTACTATAACTTAATTTAAAAAAGATGAAAGTGAAAACAAAGCTAAGCCCCATAACAAGTTCATTAAATTTATTTTACTTAAATTGGCACAAACCACAAGTGAAATAACTTTCACTTTGGAATGACTTTAAAAGGATTTAACTTCACTGCAGCCACCACACTCTTCTGTAAAGCAGTTTTTTCTCCAAGAGAAGATCCCTAAAGGATTAAAACACTAGCAGGTTAGAGATAGTTTTTGGCACACAGGCTGAAGTCAGAATAATCAGTCATACCTCATGGGGGAGCAGAGGTGAATGAGGAGGAAGGTGGTTGCCAAAGCATTTGGAAGCAAATATTCTTAAAATAGTAAGGCTTTTCCAAATGCCTACTTAGTGAAATTAGACCCTCAGGAAAACCAGCTCGGCTGAACTGGATAAATAGCATAGGCCATTCCACAGAAAATGCAGCCAACCTGCCTAATTTTATTTTATTTTAATGAAGAAACTTAATCCAAACATACTAAATAATTCCCATTGATTTCAAGTGACTCTGGATCTTTTCTCTGTCTTGGTAAGATGTTTAACCATGGCATTAACGCCAAAGGAAGTTCTCCAGTTTCCTTCACACATAAAATTACCTGGACAGGCCAAGGAAGGATTATGGTAAGTGTTGGTCCTAAATCTCAAGTGGGGACAACTACTTTTGAAATTATGAGTACTTTTCTTTTTTTAATCCTGTCTGTTTTTTCAGTTTTATAACAATGGCACTATACTAACTGTGCTCATTGCTCTGTTCACCTGTTCCCCTGAATTTCTGGACAGAGGTGGATCTCCAGACCATACAACATGACATGGTTGATTCCACTGAAGGTGCATATTTTCTTTCCCCCATCTGACAATTGCAACTAAGAAAATAATTAAAAATATAATATTGTCACAATTAATCTAGTTGTTTCATAAATTTCTGTAAATATATTGCATTTTTACTCTAGTTAAAATTATTTAAATATTATATAAAGTTGTTTTTATGAATTAATTAGTAGTATCTGAATTAGCTGTGTGTCACGTGGAACTTCAATTTGAAACAGGTTTAATTTTTTTACCATGAAAAGAAGTTGTCAGAACAACCTCCCCAGGGATGTGGTAGAGTTCCCACCAATGGAAGTTTTCAAGATGCAACTGGTCAGGGTTCTAGACAATCTCACCTAGACTTCCTTTCACACAAAAAGTTGGACCAGATTCTCTTTTGAGGTTCCTTCCAGCCTGGGTTGTTCTGTGATTCCGTCACACACAGATATAGTATCAGTTTTCTGTTTGGAAGAGGTTAACTTTTCTAGGCAATTTTCCAGTAGGAAGCATCAAGAACTCATTGAAAAGGGGCTCACTGGTATTCCATCAAGTGCAGTTAACCACAACATCCTGTCATGAAATTAATTTATAAGATAAACTGCAAAAAGTGAACATACGTGGGAAAACTGAAATGATACATATTCAGATTTTGTCTGAATGCACAAACTCATCATTTTAGTAATGATTCAGGCACATAAGCAATCCTGTTTGGAGAAAGCCCTTATTGATCTCTGCAGCTGATTCATAAATCTGTTGCTAGACTGTTTATCAAACGGAATCATGAAAAATTCTATCTGGCAGTCAGTTATATTTCTTCATACATGTTGCAAGTCCATATTCTTACTCTTTCCTTGCTATGTCTTCTTTCAGTAAAATCATCTCCTAGACCTCAAAATTTTTCCTTTCTTGAGAGGTCCTCTGCTTTACATCAATGATTTTGCCTTCAGTACAACCTTAACTTCAATTTTCAGAAGTTTGCATTATTACAGTCATGAGACCATCACAGAACTAACTTCAGCCTACAGCTCTGAAGGTAATGAGTGTATTTCTATGTACTTTCAGTATCTACTGAAAAAAGCTATTGCTGAGTGGACAGAAGCATTAACTTAATCAACAACACAGTCTCTCCCCTCTCCAAAATAAATGGTTTTTATGTTGCTTACTGAGCTTGAAAACTTGAAAGCTAAGTGCTTCCTCTTGGACAGGCTGAGTGGTTGAAATAACTGCTCTTAACAGCCTCAGAGCATCATTAAACCTTTAACACGTTTCAGAAGCATTTGATCTCCACGCCCCTTACGTAAAAATTTACTTAGATTTGGTAAATCGAACATTGCCAAATAAAACAATGTCCTGTCATTTACTTGCGCTTACTACTAAGTGCTTTAATTAAGACTTTTGGAAATAAGTTAGCAAATTAATTAATTTACAACTGTAATAAAAAATCAGTAAGAAACCCATTAAATATCATAAATAAGTCAATACATTACTTAGGAAATTAACTCTATTTTTATTACTAGAAATTACTATCAACTATAAAATGCCACTGTACCAATTACTTTACATGTAGAAGGAACTGATGTTATTAAATTAATATATTACTTCTCTGCAATTTGTAGGGTTTTTTTCCTTTGGCTACTGTACTTATTTAAATAGTAAGTTGTAAGAAAGAAAATTAGGCAATCAATAGCTTAGGTTTTACACACTGACAAACATGATTCGCTTCACATTTAAGTCAGTAATTGAAAGTCAATTGGCTGTAGGATGATGGGCAATGCTACCTCTTAGTTGTCCTGAGCCAAAACCTATAGAAGTACAAACAGTCCTTCTATTGACTGTAAGGGCTTTCTGATTGGATTCTAATTCTATGGCTGATAAAAACTCTAAGAGCTTTCCTTTTCTTGTGGAAATTGGGAAATGCAAAGACATTCAAGTGACAAGTCACTCTGATTTTCTAATCTGCTGCAATGTTGATTGAAGAAAGGGGAAATGTGGGGCACAATTAAGACACTGCAATGACAGACTTATGTTTGCACTCAACTGTTTTTAACTAGATGGGGTACAAGTCCAGAATTTTTAAATTTAGAATTTTTAAAATTCAGAATTTGATCAGCATCTGAATCTATTTAAGTTATTAATTTTGATTCCCCATTCAAATCCATATAGACTGTTATTTTTTCAGTTCAAATGCAATCATTTTTCCTATGCAAAATCTTTTCTATTATTAAAGAATGCAAAAAAATGGAATTACCAATGCGTAAAAGCAAATTCCAACTTCAAACTTCTATATTCTTCAAGCCCTTGTTGTTCTTCACCCAGAGGGTGGTTGGGCACTGAACAGGCTCCCCAGGGAAGTGGTCACAGCACCAAGTCTGTATGAGTTCAAGAAGCATTTGGACAATGCTCTCAGGCACATGGTGTGATTCTTGGGCTGTCCTGTGCAGGGTCAGGAATTGGACTCGATGATCCTTGTGAATCTCTTCCAAATCAGCATATTCTGTGATTGTATGAGTCTATGATTCTATATCTAACCCACATACACATATGAAAACAGTAATCTAATTTCCTAAGATTGGCTGTACACCTTGATTTACTTTAAAATTGCATTATGGTCTTCAAAAGGCTTAGAAAAATGAGGCTGAAGGCATGTTACTGTTTCTCAGATACTTCTTTCCCAAATTTACCCATGTTTTATGTGGTTCAGTGACACTGAGCTATCCAAGTAGCTAAGCTGCCCAAAGGCTTCTAAGAGCTGCAGAAAAATCAGATTTAGATTAATCTTTTCTTATTTTCTTCTCCAAGCCTAGGGTGCCACCCTTGGCTGCTCATCACCACCTTTTTTTCTCATAAAAGGACACAGTACCACATCTTCAGCTGCATGCAAAAGGCTTAGCTGTCTAAACCAACTGAGAAAAAAGAATGAGTGCTTCTATTCTCTGGTGGTATTATTCACATATCATGTCCTGTAAGCAGAGCAGAGGAGTAGCCATTTGCTACAAATCTGTAGACAAAATGCGATATTTGTTCCTTCTCTTCCTCCCAATGTGTCTTAATGGCCTCAGCACCTGACATCCGTCATCTGCAGGGCAGTGCCTGCTATGGGTAGGAGCTCACAGCCCGTCAACTATGGTTCACCTTCAAGCGCTCCCAAAAGAAGGGCTCATGTGCCTATAGTCTGCTGCAATGAATTCCCAAAGCGCTGTAGATGTGAACGAGTTCTGTCTGTACACCAGCAGCAGAGCAGGTGTGCTCTGCCTGAACATGCCTCGTGCTTCCAGTACAATGTCACGCTGTTCCTTTCTGGAGCCTGGAGAGCACCTTTATGTACAAACAGTGCAATAAATTCCTTCATACAACTGGCCTTTGTGGAGAGCAACACAACTGACCAAAATAATGTATGTTCCCTGGCACATTTCCCTGTCCTAGGCAGGCCGAGAAGAAGGACATGCAGCTCAAGTCAGCAGTACTCCAAATAAATAAAATGGTCAAAAAGTAACGTGTTAAGAGCTATAAGTAGTAATACTCTTCACTGACATGCCACCTAAAGATTTCAGGATGATTCACAGGGTCCATAAAGCTGGTAGAACTAATACGCAGCTGCTTCTGGCACGGAGCACTAAATTTACATACTTGGATTGATAACAGAGCTTGTATTTAAAAAAGTAACCATCATTAAGGTTGCCCCTTATTAAAATTCCACACATTACGTTGAGCTATTAGAAGTTATTCAGCAATAACTGCTTTAGAATATTGCCAACAAATGCACACTTTATTAGAATCAAGTTTTCCACAGCTGTTTAAAAAACAACCCTGAAATTTGTAACCATGAGCACAAAAAAGATGGCTTGCAAGATGTCTGTCTAGGAACCCCTCATCTGTTCTACTTTCTGCTGTGGGAAAACAAAGTTGTCAGGATAGGCATTGGCAAGCCAGGATGAGTGCTGTTTCATTTCTCCCAAAATGAAGTTTTCATAGAAATCCTTTCCAAATGGAAAAAAAACCCCACCAAACTTGTCTTTAATGTCTAAGGAAACTTCTAAGGTTTTCTCAAACCAAACCAAACCAAAAATTCCCTTGAAGGGACCCCATTTTATTTTATTTTATTTTTATTTAAATGATTTATTTGACAAGAACCTTTAATTCTGTGAAGTGTCCGTAGCAGCCAGAAATCACGCTCCTCTCCAAAAAGGCATCAAACCTTTATGAGCTAAAAGCAATAAGATGCAGTGTTACCTGAACTGCAGTTCTTCATGGCGAAGGAATCCACAGCTGCTACGCTCTTGTTCCCATCAGCAACATACTCCAGTGAGATCCGAAATGGTTTCTCTAGGTGTCCAACTCTCCTTTGCATTAACACCCACCTGGTCCCATCATACAGAGAGAGGAAAGAACAAAGGAGAAGAGCCATAAGAAAGTCTACTTTACAAGGACCAAATCCCCCAGAGGAGCAGCTTCACATATGGCTAGTCATACTGTGCCTCCTACCCCATTCCTCTCTTCCCTCACAGTGCCCCATGGTCAGGGCCCTTCCCTCCCATGGATTTTGAAAAAGCAACAAGATTTCCACCCAGGTTATGTTGTGGAAAGTCAGCTAAACTGTAGCTTATGGCTGTGTTCCGTCACACCTCTGTGCTCCTGGATTTCTCACAGGCGCCTGCCTGCTGTTGAACCAAGTCCAGCTTTCTGTGCCAAGGAAGCTGTGAAATCTGTAGCGCACAGGCACACCCCCTCTAAATATCACTCCTGATTCTCAGTGGCACAGTCTCTCAGTCACTCGGGAAGTAAGCCAGCCTCCAGGGCTGTACAATCGTTGTACTTCCCAGCGCTGCAGCACTGGTTGAGGTAACAAGCTTTGCCTCTAACACGGTTGGCTGGGAGGTCTACACGCGCATGAAGCACTACAACTAAAACGTGTCATTTCTCCCCCTCCCACTTCCTCCCTCGCTCCTAAACAACAAAAAGTCCCAACAGGTAAAGCAAGAAACTGGATTAGCAGCTCTGGAGACTAGCATCCACACTGCAAGAATGTTTCAACTTAGTCTGCTTGTTGCCAAAAGTAAATGAGCACAAAAAGTCTGTATGAGCTTCATTCATTCTCTGACATGTTAGAAGACATCAAGGATTGTCCGTCTTTAATGTTCACCTCCTCCCCTCTGGTCAGCCGGATCTGCTGCTTTGCCAGAAATAACTTGTCAGCAGGACAGCACAAGAACTATTTCCAGACCCTCGCATCACCCTCTAATTCCACTTCTGTATCAAACAAGGCATGTCCAAAGGTAGACAGTAAAAATAAAAGTGTCTGTCTTTTTCCGGTATACTAGAATTCTGATCTGCAAGAAAAACTTTTAGGGATTAAATAGTTTTAAGATAACATGGTCTGGCCCATATACCCTTTCCTCCTCAGGCACAAGGCTGCCAGTAAAACCACTTGATGCCATTTGTGAAGGGCTGCTTCCCAAGAGGCACGTGTTACTTCAGCAGCAATATGGATCCCATTACCTGTTTCACTCCAGTTTATTCCGTGCCTGCTCACTAACCATAAACATGAACAGAGACAGATTCTGTAAAGTCACTCAGTCACTACTAATCCACTTTTTCACGTTTCTCTTTTGTCACAGAAAAAGACACAGCATTAAGGAAAAAAGATCTCTCTGTAGCATACCATAAGTGGTCAGCTGGAGTCAAACAAGCCAACAGGGGTCTAACAAAGCCTATTAGTGATTGGTCTTTACTGCTCCAGCTGCAGCTTTTAAAACATTAGAATAAAAACATACTGTTTCCTCAAGGTGTTTCTAAGCACCAATATTAAGAATTTTTGATGAAGACTGTAGCTATTTCTAGTTGTCAGGAATTTTTCACTGCTCTTACACAAACCCCACTTTTTTTTTGCTCTTACAAGAATATTTCTTCATCAAGAACACCCATCACCATTCAGTGTATGTGTTTATGTTTCTCCATGGGCTGGGAACAAGAACACCTTCTTCTTGGGGAAGGAAACCCACTGGAACTGATGTCCTGAGCAAAAGAAACTACATAGTTTATCTGGCATCCATAACACAAATCTCTTTAGCCAGAAGTATTCCAAAATTCGGATGTTACGAAGTTAAGACACACTTCTGAAAGGAAATATAATAGTGTGTGTATGATGTTTGTACCTGCCAACCATCACTTGTGCCTGCTACAAGCATGGGTCAGTCCCAATGCAGACCCTACACTGTGACCAAGTTGGATACTTTTCTTTGTTCCAGAGACAGATACACTGCTTGTCTCGTCAGGGACACAACTGTGTCATTATGCTCCAGTGGACTGGACAAAACTCCCAGCAGGCAAGGAAGCTGCCGACAGGTATGCTAAGGATCTAAAGAAAAGTCTTGAGCAAGGGCTGCATAAGGACTCTCCTGACAGCTAATGCAGTTCAGCTTGCATACCAGTAGAGCAAACACTGCTTTTTAATGATTTAGTCTTTGCCCCTCCTCTTCCAGCAAGAAGAGTGAAAATAGACAGCTAGATTCCCTTTATAGTTTACAGTTATTTTCATTTCTACAACTCATCTTCCAACTTCTGTGCTTGAGGCGAGGATGTTGGTGTCCTTGCTCTTTTTCTGTCCCAGTACCCCAAGAGATAAATCCGTTTTTGCTGAAATTAAATAGAATCAAGCATTAAGAATATTTTAAATGTCTAGCTTCTGTGTGAGTTATTTCCCTTGATGTCATCTCAAGTTACGTTTATTATAAGGATTAGAGGATACAAATTTCCCTACAAATAGAGTCAAAACCCACTCTAGATTAATTGTGATTATGAAATACAAAAGCATCTGTATGTCATGAAAATTGTTTTCCTCAGCTTCAGAAGACTGATGGATTTTAATTCCAAGTACGCAGTGGCTCTCAACAATGATTTCCATTTCTGTGCTACCACTAACCCTCTGGATAAATGTGCCAGGAGTTTTAGGAATTGCTTTTCTGAGTTACTGGTGCAATAACTTTAGTTTGAGATTCTCAGGCCTCTCATAGTTTACCGCAGAAACTTTATTAACTCCCAGAGCTGTTGCCAAGCAGGTATTTTATATCCCCTCAATGCAAGACTGGAAAAGGCAGACTCACTCAAGCCCAGATTCATTACAAATATATTCATACATCATGGTACAAATTCCTACAATAGGTTGCCTGAGATTCAAAGATTCATGTTAAAAGAAATACCAAGTATCAGCCTCTTTCTTTAGAGACTTGAAAATAAATGAGCTAAAGATGGTATTAACTGGTGGATTTATTAGGATTCCTAAAAATAGCTACTGGGTCAGCAGAGGCACCTGTGGCAAATTCAGATGGGAATTGGTTCAGCAATCATTCTGTGGCAGAATAGGATCTCCAGACCTTTCTATACAACACACTGTATTTCACAGACCCTTACTCATTTGAAGGTCCTGTGCTATAGACTGGCTGGCAGCAGCAGCAAAATCTACTTCAGCATAACCAATATATATGAGATGTTAATTGTTAGTAGCTTTATTAAATTTCTATCAGTGGCCAACATGCTAAGAATCTAATTTTGGACAGCATTTTAGCAAGGTAACAGAAAAGCCAGTCATCTTTATGGACAGATGGGGAAACACCATGTGTGGATTCTCTTCATAGTGAAATCAGGCTTAACTGACGACAAACTGATGGAAATACAGGCTCCAAGTGGACAGTGAGGTGAAACGTCCAGAGAAAACTGGCTGAACTGCCAGGCTTGGAGGATTATCATCAGTGGCACAAAGTCCAGCTGGAGGTTAGTCACTTGGGGTACACTGCTGGGCCTACAATGTTTTCTGTCTTCATTAATGACCTGGAAAATGGGGCAGGCTGCACCATCAACAGGCTTCCAGCCAGACTGGGAAAAACCATTAATACACAGGACAGCTGGGCTGCCACTGAGAGGGGCCTTGACAGGCTGGAAATTTGGGCCAACAGAAACCTCATGAAACTCAACAAAAGGAAATGCACAGTGCTGTCTCTGGGGAGGGAACAACCTCACGCCCAGCACATGCTGGGAAGTGGCTTTGCAGAAGACGACTTGGGGATCCTGGTATACAAATAGCTTCCTGGGCTGCATGGGGAACTGCAGATNGGACTTGTAGATCCTGGTATGCAAAGTGTTGAGCATAAACTAGCAAGGTGACCTCAGTGAGTAGGAAGGCCAATAGCTTCTTGGGCTGCATGGGGAACTGCAGATCGAAGGGGTGATTCTTCACCTCTGCTCAGCACTGGAGACACATCTGGAGCTTTCCAGCACTGGCGACACATCTGGAGCTTTCCAGCACAAGACAGAAGTGACCAGATTATCTGACATACATGAGGAGGCTGAGAAAATCGGGATTGCATAGCCTGGAAGGCTCAAGGAAGGATCTTGTCAGTGTTTGTATGGTATGGAAGTATGGAAAGAAGACAGGATCGGACTGCAGCATCCAACAAAAGGGCGACAGGCACATTTGCTTGAATTGAAAATCAAGAAATTTCACTTAAACATAAGAGAAAAGCTGCTTACTCTAAGCGTGACTGAACACTGGAACAGGTTCCCCAGAAGTCTTATGGAGACTCCATCTCCAGACATGTAAGATATGACTGAATATGGCTCTATGTCAGCTGCTCTAGCTCACCCTGCATTGAGCAGAGAAGTTGAACTATTCAATCTCAGAGGTTCCTTCCAACTTCAACCATTCTGCAATTTGTGACACTTAGGTCCCAAAAGCAAATTACTGCAGATAACAGATTGCTCCTGTTATCCTCTGCATAACCTCCAAGCACTGTAGAGTGGGATGAATCAGACCAGCAAGTTGACAACTGCAAGGACAAGGGCATCAGTTTCTGTACACATAGGTATCATCTCTGCACAGCCTTCGACAGCACAGCCTATTTTTACCACAACATTGGTCATAAAAGCCACGATGATCCATCTAGATACTGCCCTAAGCAATAAAAAATACTTCAGTTTAACATCTGAATTTAAACCTTCATGCTCTGAAGCAACACACTGTATTAGTTTGTTTAGGCACTGCTCAGTGTCTTGATACAGAAAGCCAGATCCATCAACAGGTCCTTCACTGCAGCTACTGTAAGAAAGAAGCTGGCTCAGATATCTAGAATCTGCAATATACATCAGTTTAGACAGAAACTAACAACACTGTGGCCTTCAGTGACAGAGTAACCTGAAATCCTAGATCCAATTATTCCCAGACTTTAAAGAAGTTCAGACTTGGATATATTATCTAGAAAGAATCTGTTGCTTAAAGAAAGCCCAGGAAACACCCAGAGTTCCTCTTACAAAGTTCTTCTCCAAAGCAGAAAATGGTGGGTACAGAACCTGCACACAGATTTACACAGGAGGACAAGGGCTGAAATTTCAAATGATCTCCTGTATACTCATTCACACCCCTTAACCTGAAGGTGTGCTGGAAACCACCTCTGGCCTCACTCAGCCCTGCAAAGGTGAGGTGTTAGATCCCAAATGAGCTGATGTACTTCTCTGTAACCTGACTCTTCTTAAGCCTCCCATCAATCACTCAGTTTGACAGATACCAGATTTCAGAAGCCGTAATCCAGTTTTCACGGAAACTTAATTTCTGAGCCATAGTTACAGTTGAGACACTCTTTGGTTGTTCATGCAGCATGTAGCTTCAGAAGGAACACTTTCCTGATTAATTCTGATCAATACACTAATGCTTTAGATGCCATTTTGCATGCTCCTCTGGGTAATGCCAGCACTGATTAATCACAAGTGCAAGTCAGGATGATCTCTTAGAGGCAGTGAATTAAAAAAAAAAGTGCTAGAACTCTCAAGTAAAGTCTCAAGTCAGAACACTTGCATCCTGCATTTGTCTGTCTTCATGGATAAATGATTTTGAATCCAATTAACACAAACATACCCTTTAATTCTGCTAAAGAAAGGTTTCAAAATGCTTGATTGCAGCAAGCTTTGGGACCTCAGTTTTGACATTCCATATACAGCAACCATCTTTCTGACCATTCCCTAGACATCCAACTAATTTTGGAAGGTCAGCCAGCCTGACACTGGTGTTGCCACCTGTGTCACCACCTATGCCTTCAGTGCAGTGCAGTTTGCACTGGCTCCCAGGCATAAGTTAAGCTTCACCCAGAATGCTCTGACAGAGCTACTCCTTTCCCACATTTAGAGAAAATTTGAAAGCAAAAGTTTTCAACATACAAGAAAAATATGGAAAGAATTAGCAAAAAAAACCCCAACAAACAAACAAAAAAACCCAAAACAAAACCCAAACCAAAGAACCAACCCTTAAATCCTATTGCCTTGTATAGAGTAAATGAGGGCTAAATGCACTTGAACTGTGATATGGCAAATGAAGAGCAGCCTGGAGCCTTCTGGGTCATGATTCAACTTGTGCACTCCCAGCAAATATTGATAGCAGGTTGAGGGAAAAGAACTTTGAGCCACCTCCTCTCCTTAAGAAGAAAGCTCTCTGAATTCAAGCTGTATTTTGCTCTCTCATCTCCACTCGCCACAGAAGAAGAAGAAAAAAAAGGTGGAATTTAACAGACTCCTCATAGCTAAGTTGAGCAACTGTGATTTTATTTCTTCAGGTCCAGGCTCTCATCTAAAATAATCCTGTTGCTAACAAGACTTACCGTGGTATGCCTGTGAGAAAATAGCCATGTGCCTTGGCCAGGACTTAGGTTTTACCTATTTGGTAAAAGATTCAACAAACTTTCAGGAATTACAAAATTAAATAGCAACAATAGCTGCTGCATCAGAGTATTTCACATCAAAATCCACCTGTGGCAGTGAAAAGAATCCATTTTGAGAATGAAACCTTTTTAAGGGCAGAATTAAAAATTAACAGCGGAAGTCGAAAAGAGAATTCCCCCCCTTTACTAGATGAATTGGTGAAAGAATATAACTTTCTCCATCCTGCATTCCTTTGCATAATTGTACAGGAGTTTATAATGGGTTCTAATTTTGCCTCCATACCGCTCCAGACTTTCTCTTGCTTCAGCAATTAATGGGCACTGCACAAACGAAGAACCAGACTAGAGTTTTCCAGACTGAAGCCAATAGAAAACTAAACATTGTTTGCAAGATGTCAATAAAATTTTAAGAGACAGAAGGATTAAAAATAAAGTCACCTATAGGAGTCTGTGTAAACACTTTTCTCTTTAGCTCAAACAATACATTGCCTTGTAATTCCCTTTAATTATCAACTTTAAATGGAGCTAAGTTTACTGAACCTAAAATTACTTAAATGATATCAGGGTCTGAATTTGAAGCATGGTAATATAGTCTTGAAAAATGGCAACAAATAAAGTTACTGTACAATAATGCAAGAGATTAATTAGTATTGCAGGAGAAAATTCTTGATGCGCAACACAAAGTCTGCAATGTTAATTCTTCTGCTCACAGGTAATTTTACTTTTTAAGAGAAAGAAAAATGGTATACCTTTTCATCTATTGATTTAATGCCAGTTTCCTGTCTACCCTTTTCTATGGCCTTTTGCATAAGCAAGACATAACAGTTAGTGATAGGTTAAATACAGTTAAGACCTTTATTAGTGTCACTGGATCAGACCTTTAACATCCCTGTGAGTGGTTCCAAGAATACTTCCCCGCCCTTTCCTCAAAATGTCTTTAGAAGATGCATTCACAAAAGTTTTTCCATAAAAACAAGTGAAAAGATCATAATGATTTTCTTTCCTGCTACTTTTTAAATGTGTTTAAGATAAAACTAATAACACTGCCACCCTCCCCCATGAAAATGCTCTTATTCTGCTAGGTTTGACCCATGAGTCAGGCACTGTGTAGGTAATTACCTTGCCTAGAACAGGAGACCAACAAGATTTTGACTCCAAACTGCAATGATACCCATTCACATGTGCTGGGAAGGAAGCTAAACCTACCCTCCTTCTGGGACTGCAATGCTGGGCTCCTTTGTACAGCCGCTCTACTGAGAATTGTACAACTGGAGAGATGCTGCAATACGGCAGAAACTGTTTTAGGTTTCATGAAACACAAGTAGCTCATAAAGGGTATTTTTATGTTATACTTATTCCTGGATAACAATGGAAGTTTGCAATTAAGTCACTACAGTTTTCTCGGTAGTAAACTCTTCCACTATATTCATAGCATAGTACACAACTGCAACACAACTGCTCTACACAGGAAAAAATTATTAAAATGGCAGAAGATGAAATCTACAGAAAAAAAATCTTTCCCCGTTAACTTCCACAG
This sequence comes from Grallaria varia, assembly GCA_013396735.1. Taxonomy (NCBI): domain Eukaryota; kingdom Metazoa; phylum Chordata; class Aves; order Passeriformes; family Formicariidae; genus Grallaria; species Grallaria varia. Next base: position 30,782 of record VWZG01004019.1, read on the forward strand.
AATTAAAATAATATTTTTTTATCTCTTTCCTGAATTTCTCTTAGAAAAATTACTGTTACAAAGACATTGCCTTACTAATCTGTTTAAAGAAAATTCCCTGCTCTGAAAATGTGAGAACACATTTGAGCACTGTAAAGAATGGAAACAGGTAACCCACTGGAGAATCGCACCCTCACAATTAAATCTAATTCTTGTGCTTAAAAATGAGAAACTTTGAATGGCATTTAATACAGATTCAGCCCTGGAACAGAGAACACGGGAACTGCAGAGGGAGTCCAAGTCAGACAACGAATTTATGCTGTTTGGTGGAGAGGAAACCTCTTTCCAGCAAAGTAATCTGGCATCTGTCCCCTGGGATGTAACCCACTAAATAAATGGCAGCGTTATTTTATTTCATTTCAGTTTTTCTTTTTAAAAAGCTTATGGAATGAGTAATCCAGGTGTTTATAGGACAATTTTTGTTAATGACAGTTCAAACCCATAAATTTAATGCTGCAGACGTACTAAGAAACTCATTAAATCAAAAACTATTGGCAAAGAGGGGTTGAGACATGATAAAGCATTGTTGGTTTTTTGAATGACAGAACAAATTACTTTAATTAGCCACTTCATCACATCAAATAAACAGTTCTGCGGGTTTTTTTATGGGAGCTCCCTGTGGACTTGACATGACTAATCACTACAGGAAGAGGCTACTGCAACTGCAAATACAGGAGAGCTCAACAACTTGCCCAGAGGAATATGTTCTTCTGGCACTGAAGCTTCCGTTCTATTCTCCAGTTACACCAGGCACAGTGGAACTTCTGCCTCTTGAGAGTCTGTATTTGGAGGCACTCCTGGGATGCTATAACTAGAACACATATCCAAGATGTAGCATCAAAACTGATGTGAAAATAACAGCTCACCATACTTTCTGGATGCACAATGGCTCTTTAGTGTTACCTCCTCTTATAGTCCTCTCCCTATTTGCAAATGAACTTGATTACACTTACTTTAATGAAACTAACAGTGCCAAAAAATGAGATTTCACTGTATGAAACCAAGTTGCAATAACTGTTGGCAGCATGTAAGCCAAGATAATCCCAGGAACACTGAGCATTCATACAAACCATTATATCTTTAGATGGTTATACAGACCTCAGAGCGCCTTAGCAGACAAATCAAACACCTAATTTTTTCAGGAGGATGAAAAGCAGGCACAGCAAGGTTATATGTCTCATTTAGTCAGTAGTTAGATGGCAGAACTAGGATCAGAGATAAAAATTTCTGATTCTTATTCCTATGTCCTAATCCACTGCATCATGCTGCTTCTGATGAGGGTAATTAAATTTCATGCTTCAGGGAGTAACTTAATTGTCTTTGAGGATTAGAAGGAAATTCCATCCTTTAAACCCAATGTACAACTCTTCTTAGGTGTGCCAAAGAGTAGTTTTCATTTTTTATTTAAATATTGAAAGTAAAACATAATCTAATCCTAATTACAGCCAAATACAGTCAAGGCTTCAGAAAGACAGGATGTCTTTTCAAAGGGAAGGGTAGTGGCAACATATTCTGAAATAACTTTCCCAACAGATGTGTCGGGGAGACCAATTAAACCAGGATTTTTACCTCCACACTAAGCAATGGCTCTTCATGGCTCAGCTGAAGGGAAGTACGAACATTGTGTCCACTCATGACCTATATGGTGGAATTAAAGCCATGAAAGATTTTAGGTTCAAAGTTAAATTCAAAGAGTGGATGAGAGGGAAGATTTCACTTAAGAGAACAGCTGTGCTTAACTCTGTATCCTTTAGGAACACATTGCAATTATCTAGCAGCTCTAATAACCTAGATTTCCAAATAAGATATCAAGTTATCCAAAGAAAGATTAAAGACTAGATGGAGGACTGTTTGAATCATTAGGCTCAAAAGGATTTACAGAACATCTACTCCAGGCATGCCGGCCCACTACAAGACAGTCCCTAACCTCCTCTAAGAGGTTCCTAAAACGCATTTCATCAGGTAAATCCCATAAAAAGGTGTCTGGTTAGGAAAAAAAAAAAAAGTGAAATAGCCTGACTGGGGATGAGAGATTCCCAGAAATCAAAAAGGCTGGCAGTTAATCCTCAGCAAATGCCACCTTTTCCATAACTTCAGCTGTTTGCAGCCTTTGCTTGCAACACAGAGGTAGGCACATGATTGCATTGTGCAAAGGATGTGCCACAGGAGATGCAAATTAGATGAGTAAATAAAAATAAAACACGGTGCAAAATGAATAGAAGTGAAATGCTTCTCATAAAACTGTACAATACAGGGGTGTCTATGCACAAACAATGTGAGGGGCGACATGTAAAGAAAACGCAGGGGTGAAGATGAAATATGCATTTTCTTATGAACAACTTCCTATTTAATTTGCTTCCTTAGAAAGAAATTATTCATTAGAAACAATGTGAATGGGGAGAGATGAGGCTTGGAATGCAGAAAGGCTTTGTCCATTATTACTTCTAGCAGGTATTGTAGGAGTTACCCTATTGTGGAAGGGGGCCTTGGAATTGTATGACTCAATTTTGAATGGAGAAGAAAGATAAAATAGAAAGAAGAGTGACTAAAACAATCACTTGGTCAGTGTGCTCAAAGAAAAGGAACTTGGGAGGCCAGTGCCTACTCTTCAGAACAAAGGACACATCAGAGGGCAGACAGATCATACCACTTAGCAACTGAAATGCCAGCTTTAAAGAGAGAGAAATGCTATGAAAGTGAGGTTTGCACAGCTTTCAACATGGCAGCAGTCACAGCAGTGACAGCAGAGCTGATAAAAATGTCCACACTCTCTTACCACGTTTGGAATATATATAAGAACAACATCTGCTGTGTAGGTCCAAACAGAAGAAATGCTGCCTGCAGTCAAGTCTAGTTCTTCCACACATGTTGAGACTGTTCCTGTCCTAGTGATCTAAATCTCTCTCATTTAATATTGGATATTTTTAAAAGAAAATCGTAACAAGCCATGCTGAGCATCCAGAAAGGAAGTCAAGAGTAGTCAACTGCATCTGCCACTGCCTGGAGATTCAAGTTTAAGCCACTGTCTGGTTTCTCGGCTTCCCAGAACCTGGAGTACAGAGAGGTTTTATTTAGCTCAGAATACATTTTCCTGTTAGTCTCAACATTTGGCACACACACTTCCTTTGAGCGTAAATAAGAAAAGCCTTGACAAGAAACATACAAAGAAAACAGACTCCACAAGATGTTCTAGTAAAATATACTGGCTCCTCAAAATCAAATAAAAAGGGTCCAAAACCAAGAAGCTAATTTCCTTGGTTTGAAATTGCCAATGAAATTGAAGGTATTTTTGAACAGCAATTTTAAAACAGCATGAAAACATGATGACTGTCTCTAGTGTTTACTGATAAAGAAAATACCTAGGCCTTTTCATACATTCCCAAAATAGCAGTCTTGCCAATGCTGTTCATCTCAGCATCACATTCCATTGAAATTCAAGCAGTCTTCCAAAAAAAAAACCCAAACCCAAACCAAACAAAAAACCAAACAAAAACCCAAACAAAAACCCAAAACTCTAACAACACAAACAAACAAAACCCCAAACTGAACTACATCAGTAATCACAATTCATTTTCTGGGATAGCTCCTGGCTTCAGGCACTCTTCTCAGAACTAGACCACGCACTGCAGCATCCTGGAGAGCTCAGAAACACGAGTTTAGCCTCAAAGAGTAAGTCTCACTTGCAAGCTCACCGGTATCGGGCAAAGGCTGGAAAGCAAAAGCATTCCACAATTCCCTCACAGGGCAAAAACGGGGGGGAAAGGTCCTTGCCATGATATTTGGGTGGACTTTAGAAACATTGTGACATTTCTATGAACTTCAGTATAAAAAGGTATACTTGGTACCTGAGGGTATTGTTAGGCTTGATTAAGTTAACAACGTGAAGAAAGCCAAATAAATCCAGGCACTATGCCTATGGCCTGACTTAAACCCTATTTTCAATATAACATGTAAATCAAACTAGGAACAAAGATGAGTTTTCCTATACAAACCTGCATTGACCTTTGAGTGCTCCAGACAGCAAAGGGGGCACGTATGCAAAATATCCATGTGCAAGAGTACGTATTGTCAGGTCACACAGAGGCAGCATGAACTGGGGGGCAACACCAAGACTGCATTTCCTGACATTAATCATCTGTTTCAATGTCTCATCAAGAGGATTTTTCAATGTAGCATTTTCTAGAACCATTTCCATGCTGTTCCTCCTTTCCTGAGCAGAATACAACCATAATCCAAGTGCTGCAGGCTGATTGGAAACACAGTAAAATTTCCAGCCTTTTCTTTCCTCCCTCACTGCTTTGCTACATGGGTTGCCTGAGTACTTCCTTCAGGGTAGGATTTTGCCTTTTTCATCAAAATTTAGATTTATTGACTCTCGAAGTCTCATAATGACCTCTAATTTTCCCTAACAAACATAACCACAAAGCTCTCAGGCTCCATATCTGCCAAGAACAATCAATACTGTTGAATAAAAATCAGTCATGGACCACAGCAGCCTTTGCCTCTGTCTAGCTCGAAGGTTTTACGCAGTTTCAGCTTGTTCTTGGGTGAACCAGCTCCTGAGGAATTAAAAGTTCAAATCCAAATGTTCCTGCAAAACCATTTTTGCAAGGGTAAAACGCCTCAGGATAAACCGAACCCTGGTCACAAGGGGGTGAAAGCTGCCTGGGTGCACAGGATGTGCTGAGCAGTGGCTGGAAGGAAGATGCCATTATGTTAAGGCTCCATCGGAGATGTCAAGTGATTGTGCTTTAGTCTATAACTCCATCTCTGCCACAGCCCTGCTGAATATCCCCATGTTAGCCACTGTCAGCTGCATACCAGCTTCACCATTAGCCCGCACTGATTAAGTGCATTCATGTGACATGACAAAACTCCCCTTTTCCTGGCATTAATTCAGAAATGGGGTGAATACAAGGATAAGGAAAAACAACGGGCAAAGGAAGGTGTATAGGGAAAGGCTACGGTATACTTGAGACTCTTGGCTGCATGAAGTTTTCAGACTTTATCAAGGACTTCAGCTTAGCCTGTTCACTGCTGTTCCAAGGCAAGAGAGAAAGGAGGGGCTGCAGAGCAACCACTGCCCTGGGGCCTTTGTGAATTAGCGTGGAGTCCACCCAGTGCTCTGCTCATTTACAGCACAATTCCAAGGGGCACTTCTCTGTATGAACTAATTTAAAAATCAGTGCAGAATGTAAAAATAATGACCTTTTGGCCTAGTAATATTTTACATTCACTTGTAGTTTAAGTTATTGAGAATAATAGAGAATTAGGACATCTGGTCTTGTAGGTGAAGTGAATTTAGTCTGAAGTGCATTATGGCCCAGAGCAGCCTTCCCATCACCCCCCTCCCTTTTATTTCTCTCTTTGAAAACTGAGACACCACACTAAAAGCTGTGACAAATTCTCCCCACTAGTTTTATCTAGCAAGTGGCTGTGTTTGAGATTTACATCTATGGAAAAGGCCCAGAACATGCCACAGATCCATCAACATTTTTGAAGGTGAATGAATAAAGTGCTTAGAAAGCAGAGCAGCTGTTTCAATTACAGCATTAGCAGCCCAAGCCCTAAGCACTCAGTGCTCCTGGAAGCCCGAGGGTGGGTAGGGAACAGAGCCATCTCTATGGATTATAATTAAAAGACCAAGGCCAATTGCACATTCAGAGCAAACAGGCAGCAAATGCTTTGGTTGCAGTTGGTCATTTTCTGTTTCAGCCTTCCAGATTTTCATTTTTGCTTTGCAAATGTGAACAAACCCCTTTCAGAGTATGCCAAGTAAAAGCAACTCCAACAATCCCATCCTGCTGTTTATGTGTTTTGCAATTTCTACTTCATGGGAAAAGAAAGAAATAAGATTCAGACATCTTCTCCTCCCACCTTCTTTCACAGGGACAAGTTTATATCCTGAGGCCCTTAGTGGCTGCAAAATGTTCATTTCCAAGCAGGTAATGTCCCATGTAAATCATGGCTCCACTGCAATAAGAGAAACAGTGAATCTATGTATTATATTTCACGCTTGCTGATGCAGACCATGTACATTCAAGAACTTGCCTTGTAACTTTTGTTAGTCAGACATCTAAGTTCTCATACAGCAATGATTATACAGAAAATAATGGAATTGGCTCAAAAGCACAGACAGAGATTCCTCCCTTGAGGGAATTTCTGTTCAACCACACAGCGTTGAGTGGGCAAACAAACCAAATTCAATTTTACTAAACTCTGACTAAACAAAAATTAAGTTTTATTCCTCTGACTATAGAGACACACCACCATAATGTAGTTACTTCTGGAAGAAGACCTGCCAGTGTTTTAATAGAGCACTGTTGCATAAGGTAATGCCCTGAGCTTGAATGTGACGGGAAAGGCACTCTGAAGTCCTCAATACCCCAATAAATAAGGCTGCAAGATATCCACTTACTATGGAAGTGGGGAAGCAGAGATGCAACACACAGGAGTACACCACAAAGCTTTGCTAAAGGTTCACTCTGCTCAAGAAATTGCAGCCTGAGGTCAAAGCAGCGACTGTGGCAACCTCTCTGAACAGCTGCACTCTTTCTAGGATGGCTGCATGGGGCAGGCCCTCCTCTGCTGGAAGCCCTGAACTCTGTCTCTGTAAGCATCTCACTTCAGCCAGTGCAGACATGGACTGCACCAGTAGATCAGAGATTCCTCAACCCTACAGCCCCACTAGGAGGAATAGCTTCCAGATACTTTGATAGTAGATGTTAGATGAATGGCTTAGATAATGGACAGTATGAACTGGAGCAACTGAAATGCAAGAAGAGGCTGAGAGAGTTGGGATTGTTTAGCCTGGAGAAGAGAAGGCTCAGGTAGCATCTTATCAATAAGTACTAATACCCCATTTTGGCTCCACCTTGAGCAAGGGGGCTGGACTAAATGATCTCCAGCCTCAACCTTTCTGTGATCCTGCACAGGCAGAAGATGCCTCAATGGCTCAAGATCTCTGCCTTCACTGCTGATTTCTTTAACAAAGCACACTGAATTACCAGTGCTCCCAGATCAATGATACTGGAAGCTCAGTAGTAGACACATCGTCAATTTTTCTTTTTCAGCTACAGACTCAGAGCTTCACTTGAGTGAACCCAACATGCGCTGAAACAGGATATATGAATAAGAAAATGCATATAATTATCAGCTTGTTAAAGTAATCTGTACTTTGTTCCTATTGATGAAGGCCTTGAATATGCAAAGAACTATTAATGAAGCCTCTGTCAAATGTTTCAACCCTTTTTCCTCTCTGAAACCAATTTCAGAGTGAAAAAATCATTTTCCTGTAAAATGTGCAGAAGTTAGTAAGTCTCAAGCAGTTGCTCCCTGGAGGGAAGCCCTTCAGACCCTATTAGACATCTTGCTCTGTGCTTGGTTTATCTTGTACTTTGTTGGGTTTTTTTCTGGTCACTATTCTCCATGAACAGAGGGGGAAAGAAAGAAGGAAAAAATGTAATTTCTCCTGGTTAATTTGTGCTAGCAAAGGGCAATATTCAAAACTCAGAAATGTTTACAAATCATTGTAAACAGGACACTGCAGAGTACGGGCAAACCATATCCAGGACAGAAAGTTCATCGGTTGGCAAGTGAGTCAAAGAGCAGGAACCAGGGAGAAGGACAGAGGGGGAGATGGAGAAACTGCAGTCCTGGCAAGCAAGGAATGAGGCAGAGTGCAGACAGCATGTGGGTAAGAGTGAGACGGCCAAAATGTGTGCAACAGGACTAGACAATGCCCAAGAGGCAGCCAAGACTGTGACCACGTCCTCACTGCAGTTGTAGCTTGTGGTTTACACAAGATGGGAAAACAGGTGCTCCTTCAATACCTCTGTTCAACTGTTCAAAAAACCAGCCTAGAGCAAGACAAACAAAGCAGTGCATTTAAATATTTGAAGGCCAGCATGGACTGACTCTTTTCCTTTGTAAACTTCTGTCTCTGCCTCGTATTGTTTTCCCTTTCCTTCAGCCCTTGGGATGTCGGGATTCAGCCATGAGCTGAAAGCAAAGAAACGCTCCGTGTGCTACTTAATATTCTCTAAAGGACACCAGGCAATCCATGAAACATTTCAGGAAGAAAGCCACTGAAAAAAAGTGGAGTGATCTTTCTAGGGTGGAAAACTGAGCTGCACAAATTACAGTTCAGAGGGGACCTCAGTTGTTGTTCTTTTTCCAATATAATCTCTATGAATAATTGTGCACTTACAAACATCACAGAATAAAGAATAATCTGTTAATATCAGAAAGAGCATATAGCTGAAACTTACAGGTGTGAATCAGAAATCCTATCTAAAAATGCCCGAGGAAAAAAATACTATACCAAGAGGAGTTCTAGTAGTGACTTTCAACATAATTTACTGGGAAATGAGGGGATGGAGATGGGGATGCACGAGAAAGCAAAAGAAGGAAGAATGGGGACAAGGTGAAGACAGCAGATTAAAGCCAGGACACAGCCTCCTGAAATAAGCAATTCCTGTAGAAATGGGTGAGACCAGTGAACTTCAGTACATTTGTAGAGAGGAAAAAAAATTCCATTACACCAGAGAGACCAGACAGGCACAGACTGATGTCCCAGGTCTTGCAGCTCTAGTGATTGTTCCCAGTCTTATGTTCCTAGCTTAAGACATATGTGTTACTCAGGCAAAAGCTGATGGAGATCAAAAGCTTTTAGAAGTGAACAGTTTTTTAGATTCAAAGAGTTCAGCAGGGTCAAAGCCTTGCCACCCCCACCCCCTCTCCTTTTTCCCGTTTTTTTTTCTTCTTTCCTTTTTTTTTTTTCTTTTATACTGTCAGGTCTCTAGGTTACCAGCCCTGATACCTCAGAGGCTTTCACCCTTTGAGGACAAAATGGAATTCAATGTTGGACTACTGTTTCAGTGATGTCTCTAAATGCTGCTGAAAAATATCTGCTAAATATAAAAAGAAAAGACAATTTTTATGCAAAAAAGAACAACGAAATTCACTGGAGTTCATTAATCACTCATTTATAAACTTATCCTGAAGAAAAGATAATGAAAATATACAGATTATGCAACAGCAACAAAAGTCAAAGTGTCAACAGAAAGGTACGTAGGAGGTCAGGGCAGCTGAAGTGACAGTGAAAAGAAGTCACCTGAGGTACAGAGAAAAGGAAAACTTCTAGAGGCAGGACACAGACCTAATCACAATAGACAAGGATGCTGTACTCATAATTATGTGATTTCTGATGAAGTACAAAAGACGATGATCCATACTCTCACCCTATTCCTTCCTTATTTCAGGATGAGGTTCTCTTGAAAATTCTGCTGGGAGTCTCTGCAGACCAAATCCTTTTCTTGCTACTAAAAATTTTCCCTGTAGCTTATGGCTGAAGCATATGGGCATTGCAGGAAGACATCTCTCAACAAATGGAAGACTTAATCTGCAAAGAGACTAGTTCCACTTAATGCATTAAAATCAGCTAAAAAATACCAGAAGGATACTAAATGTCTGCAGTCTTTAGAACCATGCCTGAATAGTAATGAAGATGAGCAGGACTCTGCTTCTGACCAGATCTAAGATTACCACCAGCTATGCTCTATTGCACCACCCACCATGAGGAGGGTAATGAGAAATTCAGCCAGTATTTGTACAAGGTTCCCATAAAGGTTCAGATTCCTATCTAAATTATTCTTTTTTATCTGAATAGATTTACCTACCCTTACCTCTAATCCAAAGAAATTTTTTTTGATGGGGGCCTTTGAGTGGTGTAACAGAGCTTTCTCATAAGTTGTTTCTCGCATGCATGTTTTCTTCATCGCTCTTCACTTGCACAGAACAGAGAACTAGAGCGGAATCATTAATGTTCCACAGAGGTGGGTTTCTGTGGGAATAATCTATGAAAGCAACAGGTGGTTTGAACAGCACTTTGAGACGTTCTTTCAGCCAAGCCTGCTAAAAAAGTGTGTGCGAGCTGACAGTGTACAGCAGCTGTGCCCAGCCTGTGTAGACACTACAACTTGAAACATTCAGCAAAAACCGCCAGCAGCAAAACTTAACACGTATTTGAAAAGTTTTCCTTTAACACGTCCACCCCTGGCCCACAAGGGATCCCACTCACCAATTACTGGGAAAAGGACTCCAACAACATTACTCAGCCTTACAGTCTCGTGCGAAATTAGAGCTGAAGTCACCATTACCAACAGAATTTTGTCTTTCAATTAATCACATTAAAAGTCTCAGCTCCAGATGCATCCATTTTTTCAGGTTATGACAAAGGAAAGTTGAGTTGAAACTCTCCTAGCAGTGCAGATGTCTCTTTACAGAGAAAGTCTGGAGGGGAGAAGGAATTTTCATCTTCCAAAGCATGTGAAAGCACATGAAAATAATGCTGGGATACCAAAAGAGATGTAGTAAACAGTCAGAATAATTTTTCAGTCAACGTACTACACGCCAGAACTTCCCTATTTAGAACTGTGTCACTCCACATAAGAGAATGAGAAGCATGTATTTTCAGTTAAAGGAAAATTCCAAACGAGAAGAAAAATCTCATGTCACAAACAATTATTCGTAGACTCCTGACACTTGAGGATTCCTGGGTTCCAAAAACTTTTGTTCAAGAGCCAAAAAGAAGCCTTGACTCTCAGCTTTGTAACAAACAAGTAAAATTAAAATAATTAAAATGATACATCAGTGAGCATTTAGCATTATTTGGATAGTTCCTTTGAATCCTTCAGGATTCAAATGAGATCTATTTGGTTTTGGTATTCAAAACAACAGATGAGTAATACAGGTATGTTCCTACAAGAGGCTTCAAAATAATTTCACAGAAAAGCTTCTGAATACGCAAATCGTGAAATTGGCAAAACTTGTTTCAGGTCTGGACTCCACTAAATCAGAAAAATATAATTAGATGTCTATACTCTAGAGTATTATAAACAATCACAGTTTCTAATAATACTGTTATGGCAAGAGTTCCCATAAAATGCTGAGTTTTGCAAATCACTTTTCTTATAGCAACAGCACATGGTCTTTGAAAATGCTATGATGGTGGTAGTTTTGTGATGCAATTTATTCATAGGTGAATTTTGGCCAGCAAGCAGACTTTGCTCTCTTTGATTTTTCCAGCATCACTTCTCAGGGAAAAACAAACTGCTTCCTGAGGCAAGGACATTTGCACTTTGATCAAAATTCTGTGAAAAGATAATTTTGAAAATACTGTTTAAGCCTGCCTCTGCTCAAGAACCCATGCTATAGGATGAAAAGCAATTCCCTGAATATAAATTCAGGCTCCACATCACCAGCTTCTCCTTTAACAAAAGAACTAACGTGGAAAGCCTCAGTGCCTTTTGCTAGCTCGCCAAGACAGTAATTTGTAACATTTGTTTGGTGCTTTTCATCCAGAGTTACAAAGGCCCATTCCAAATGGGCATTGGGTGTGAGTGTGCCGCTGGGTTAGGAGAAAGTTCCACCTTTCACGCTCTCCAGTGGGCAACCTCTAACCTTTGTGGACCTGACCCCAGGGCAGGCAAAACCACACGCTGTGGGACTTTATACATGGAGCAGGGCTCTGGAGGGATGAGCTGCTCCTCAGCACGGGCTCAGCAGGACCTGCTACCCTTTTGGCACCACAGGCTACTCAAACAGCCCAGAGACAGCTGCGGCTGCTAAAAGCATCGCTCCCCCCTAGGTTGTCCCTGGTCCATCCTGCTTCTCCTCACATGTTTCTTGGTGTTCAAGGCGCTTTGGAGTTTCCCCACTGTTGCTAAGATTTCTCAGTGGTAATTCTCATTCTCTTTGCTTAAGAGACTATTAAAACCCCCCCCACATTTTATCTTTCTCCAAACAAGAACACTCCTACCTTCAACAGATTAGGTTCAGTAAATCTACAAGCCATTCTCAGCCTGTTCCCATCATTTTTATCTTCGTTGTGATGGACTTACATGCCTGGCTCCAGCATCTTCAGAACAATTACGGACTAGAGGCAGCACTGCAAGAATTTACTCATTGCCCACCTGCTTGACTTAAAAAGGGTACTTTTTATTAAGAAGCAGAAAGCAAAGCTGGTGTCCAGCATCTCTTTATTCCTTGGCCTACCCACTCGCCTTGTGAACCAGAAAGCCAGATAACGTCAGGTGTGAGGCAGATCACTGCGATGTGGGCACCAAACATAGGTTTCTCAAAAGCAGGCACTGAGAAGTGACTGAAGTTCACCCCAGGCGAAGTCAGGGATGAAGACACCTGCTTCACTGGGACAGCAGTCAAACAAATGTTCATACTTCTGAAAATCCCACCTGGGTTCATTAAGAGTTATGCCAAGCTCACTGACTCATTTCAAAACAAACCGAAGACTCTTTGGACAAAAAGAATTTTCAGTCTGTGCAACCAAGGACCCAGTGTTCAAAATCTTTCAACTTTCCTCACACAAAGAATACAGTAATTCAATTTTCTATTTGACTTCCACTTACTCTAACCTAGTCCTTCAGGCAACAGCACACCACCTGATCCTGAACCAAAACCACCCTTGATCAGCCAAATCAATCCATTAACTGCAGAACCTCACCAAACATCTAATATGGTGCTTAAGCGTCCACCCACACACCAAAAAACCAACACCAGTCATAGCCTTGCCACCTTCCAAGTCCCGCAAAGATCGTTTGCAAACTATGACTTACAGCAGCAGCATCTTGAAGCTCTTGGATTTAAGACACTTAAGAATCAGATTTTTTTCAGCCCACAGCAAAAAGTTCTTGTGCAATGAAACACCACACGTTATGTTACACAGCGTGGCTCCCAGGACATTAATTAGCTCTAATTGAGCTGGTGTGCCAACCTCTGTCTGACACTCATGCGAACTTTCTTTTAAACCTTTTCTATGAGAAACTCCCTCGTAGGCAATCGAGAGCCAGTCCTGTAAACACCTCTCCCCATCAGGTTCTCTAATAATTAAATACCAGAGAGGGCACCTGCTGGGCATGTTTCCCTCCACGCAGTTCTCTGTTCAAAAAGCCTTCTGTTGTTAATCAGCACTGATTACCAATCTCTCTGGCGGTAATTGGTGTATCATGCTGCAAACCACAGCTCTGGGAGTCATACGAAGTGTCAGTAGAGGGCATGACCATAATCCTGTTTTCTGATCCACATGGATCCACTCATGTCCCACAACAGTTAGTTAATGCTCACAGTACTATACTTTGACAGAACGAAAGCAAATTTTGTCACTTTATAAAGCAGCAGAACATGTCTTTCTGTGATGCATCTTGCTTAAAACCTCAGGGCAGTGTCCAAAAACCAGAAATGAGGCTCTGTCAGTGTCAAACTTGGTTAGTGAGCGAATGTGCTGGCAAACACAGCTCTTGAAGCCATCAATCAGGCAATGCCGCTCTGCTCTTTTCAAGTTTCGATTACTTCATTTAATTTTTTACATATTTTCTTCCCTCAGAATAAGCAGCATATGTTGAGGAATTCATAAAAATAATTTTTCCCTCAAGGAAAGCAGTTTTCTCTCGAGTAAAAATGTACCATTACCTTCCATTTCATTGTTAAACAGGAAAAAGAAAATACTGAGAAATCCAGTGTAAAATGTGTGCACTGGTTTTAAGGGCAAAATCTCCCACAGTACAGCAAGAACATAAACCAGCAAAATAAAAGTGGTTGTTAATGGATTTTTAGATTTTTGGAGCAGGAGGATAGGACTCAATGCTTACCATCTTTTCCCAATTCTGCCAGTAGCCATAAAGCCAAGTGCTCAATTGGTATTTTATGTTCTACAAAGGAAAGGCTGGAAAAATCTGCTGTACAAATTAAAATACCTAAGGGAGGTTACCCTGGAAGAAGAGATCTTAGTTTACAAGTAAATCCTTAAATTAATAATGTTAACAGATGCATTTCTGCTTATTGTTTGTGAATTTAATAGCTCAGGCAAGACATGAGACAAAAATAAAACCAAAATAACAGCAATTGCAGATAGCTCTAATCCATCATTCCACTTTTTAAGTGACTTGAACATGAATCAGTGCTCTTCCTGAGCAGGAAGAAGGTGGGGACTGTGCTGTCTATATCTCTTTCAACAGAGACATTGAACTAAGCTCCTCTAATTTGTGGTCCACAATGGGTCTGCTCTTTGCAACTGCACCCAGGCTGCTCGAGGTCCCAAAGGTGCTGATAGCCAAAACTTTTTTTGCCCAAAATTCTGAAAAACCCTGCTGGCTGAGAACATGAGCGCTTGAATTGAGAACCCCTTTGTCAGTTTATAAGGCCAAATCAAAATCCCACCTTGGATCACCAGCATGAGGTGATTCTAAAATGCATTCCTCTGTGATAGCCACTTCTATACAATGTACTAAGCAATCAAGAGGCTGAGGAAGGCTCTGTTGGTTGGGATATTCACCTGGAAGTCACCAATCCCTGGTTCAGCCGGACTTTAACGTTGGTTTCTCAGACTGACACAGCTGCCAGGAGAAATCAGAGCTCTGGTTCCAGCACACACTGGCATTGGCTGCAAGAGCTCTAAAATGCAGGTTGAGTTTTGCCCTATGAAACCACACACATTCTAACACATGAAAATGCTACTTGTTGTCAGAAGCAGTTTTCTTCATTTTTGCCTTTCTCTTCTTCAGCACTTTCCTTCTCTGTCCCCAGGGCTGATGGTACAACAAAGAGAAGTGGATCAGGACTTCAGGACAATCAGGCAATAAAATTGTCTTCCAACTTTGTTATTTTTTATTAAAATATGATTATGATTTTGACTTTGTTATGCTCTTTTTCCAACAGCCAGAAAGTTGAAAGAAAAAGAAAAGCTTGGTCACTGACACATCTCTCTGTGAGGAAGTGAGAAAATACAGAAGGTTTTTATTTAGGAATTTTGTTTTGTTTCTTTCTTCTTCCAGGTCTGTCTTTCATTATAAGAAGATCAGGCTTTTCCTGGAGCCGGAAGGCTCATTAGGTGGTAGGTTATCACTCCACAAAAGACATAACCTTGCTGTACAAGCAGCCCTAAGGGAATATTAAGTCAGCAAGACACAAGGTTTATTTTCAAATCCCGAGAAAAAAACCTTTAAAACAAAACACTTTGGAAAAGCTGCCCTGCAGTTCATCTGAAGGCTCCTGCAGCTGTGGCAACTACGATAAGGAGGTTCCTCCAGACCAAAAGGTAAAGGACAACTTGGTTTTGCTTTTCTGTTGCCTGAGAAATACAATCCTATCCCTCACTTGAGGAAGATTCAGGAGGGAAGGGTGGAAAACTGAAATTCCCTTTAAAAGCAGTGAACGCAGGCAACACATTTTCTGCACTCACCACCTTTAAAAGGCTGAGCTAATTGAGTGCCCACCATGACCCCTGGGTGCTGCTGAGGTGATATAAGGAAGGCAAAGCTGCCTGAAGAGATCAAGAGGGAGCTGCTGCCAGCACAGCAGTGACATGAAGACCTGATGCGAAACTGGTCATCAGAGGGGAGACTCCACCAGTACACGAGCTGTAGGCAAGCACAGGGAGGTCCTGGGAAGGGAGTGCAGCTCTCAAGAGAGCCTCAGATTCTCTTTACACCACGTCCTTTTAGCGTTTCCAAATTTGTGGGTACAGAGATAATACCCAACGCTTGCTCTCCTCTCTTTTTGGATCCAGTTTAAGCCCTATAGCTCTGAAGAGCATCAGCCCAAAAGTATATCCCACATATTTTGTAAGGGTTATTTGTTCTCTGCTCATGGCCTTTCTTCAAGTACCAGAGATCACTGTGCAGATGTAGACAAAACGAGGAGACACTGAATATGGGGGGCTGCGAAGCAGAGAGTGACGACTTCCATCTGCTTCTGAGCTTGTAAAACATACAGCAACACTCATTACATCAGCATTTGCTCAAGTTTATGTAACTTTCTTCTTGTTCTTGCCATTCTTTCCTGAAAATTGTACTGGACAATTTCAAGCATATATTCTTCTGAAGTTCATGTAATGTGCCTTGAGCAAGTCTGCAATGAAAGCCCTAACCTTTCTCTGCACAGAATGATGTGAGAGCAAGGAGGTCTAGCCTACTTTGTAGGATTCTGTAAAGTATAGAGGGGAAAATGACCTTATTTTGTTCTCCTCCTGAACTTTTCAACTCCTGAGAAAATGATTCTGCATCTAGCCTAAACAGAAGTGAAATGTCTCAGCTGTTTTGATCACAGTGCCATGTTGTCTAGGAGACACTGGCTGATAGAAGGTAGGGATGAGTCTCACTTAGGATATCATTAAAGTTAAGCTCCTTTTGCATGAAGAACTCGAGTACTACGAAAGAACAGTTTTCATGGGCAGCACAGGGAAATTCAGAAACTGATTTAACACAAAGAAAGTCCAGAGGCTCTCAAAACCAACACGATTTATACCACCACTTGTCCTTCCCCTTGAACATGTTAGCAAAGTCTAAATTGCTAGATTGTCCTGTGTGGAGTGTTCTACCTTAACACCCTGGGATTCTTTGGTATCATCGTTAAGTTGTCAATGAAGCAAACATCGCCAATGGATAACAGAAGTGTGACAAAAAGCAGCAGAACACAAGGAACACAGGACAGGGTATTGCTGTATTTATATGTCAGAACAATCTGTCTCCTGCCACAGACTACACCTTCATAAATTCTGCTTCTTTGCACACAGACACAACAAAGTCATACCCATATGTTGAGGGACTCCACTGAGTACTGGCCCTTTCCTACTTATAGAAATTGTCTGATCTTTCTGAGAGCACCAGAGTTCTGGAAAGCCACTGAGGGTTGTTCACCCCCACCAAGAGTTCTGAAAAGATCAGGGCATACTAGGCCACATAATAAGATTTAGATCAGCATTTAGGTGGTAAGAATTGTCATTCATTTTTTGAAACAACAGCAGGATTTGTTAATGTGGATCTGTTTCAAACTTTTTAAACTGTTTCTTTGTTAGTCTAGAAAAATTCTAGATGAGGAAATGTGGACAAGGTAGAATTTACAACAGTACAAATTAGCTCATAGTAGTACAGGGCTGGCAAGTAAAAAGAACGTGCAAATTTCCTTGGCAGTCCTCGGACAAACCGTGGCTTGGGATCTTAATGCCAAAATGTTGAAAGGTCCTGCTTTGGAAGGATACAAGTGAATGGTAGCAGCACAGAATTTGAAAAGTGTCCTGACTCAAGAAAAATTACAGACATCTCCAAAATTATTCAATTTTGCAATCCCAAATGTATAGGGAGAGATTTAATCTAATCTAAACGCTAACCTAATCAAATCTAATTTAATCTAATCTAGCTCCAAATCTACCATGTCTTCTGTTTCTATTGTTGAAATCTTAAACACTGAATAAAGACTTCTAGTTTGGCCTTATTATGCATTGAACACGACAGATTCTGCTTTCAATCATGCTAATGCAAANGGAGCTGTTTGGCAACACACAGAGCAATGACAGAATGGCTGTGCTTAAAAACGTAGCACGCCTGAGCTGAAAAATCACACTATGTAAACAGAATTAAGATTTTTTAACATGACTTTTTCTCCTTGTTATTTAAAAAAAGATTTGGTTTTTCTCATTGGAGAAAGCTAAGACAAGGTCTTTCAAGACAGAAACTGTTTCACACCAGGCAGTTTAGGTGGGTGTTTTGCCTATGCAAAAACTGTAGTGTTTAGCCCTTAAGCAGAAACTCCTTCCACACAGCTCTAGGAAAAGCAGGAATCACTGCAGAGAAAAGTCTGATGTAGTTCTGAATATCCTCTCTTTCAAGATATTTAATGACTTTCATACTTATATTTAAAGTGGAATGATCACAATCAGGCCAACGCATTTTTTCACGGACAAAGAATTAACTACTCACCATGGCAGCAGTTGATTTTATATGAAGGAAAAAGTAAGTCACCATTTTCAAGAAATCAAACCATGAGTTATAATGCCAAAATTATAGTGGAACAGCTCAAGGCTGCGATCTCAGTCAGTCAATTAAAAAAATAAAAGCAAAAAGATAGAGGTATAAGAGGTGTCCCTGGTGCTTCCTCAAGCCCTGTCTACTGATCTTCTGCTCAAATGAACTCCACAATACAGCCAGTCAAGATCTTCAGAAGAAATTCCTTGTCAAGAAAAGCTGTTCCGTTTAAGTGAGAGCTTTTCAACCGGACATACTGTTCAGCTGGAAAATCTAGATTCCAGCAGGATCTTTTCTGAAGCAGAAATTCCCTTTCTCCCACCCATCCCTGTCCCCACCTCCTCCCACTCAAAACAAACAAACAAACAAACCAAAACACAATAACATGAAACAGTGGAATGACAAAGTCACTGGATCAAAGCTCAGGAAAAGAATGACACACTGCATTCCGGTAAGGCCCATATTCACCAGAATCTATTAACAAAATGTTTGCAACAACTATGAGCAGAGATACTACTTTCTAATAAATCTCCTAAATTTCAATTTTTTTGAATTTTGGGCATAGATTCTTGTCCAGTCTGAGTTTTTCCATTATAAGTAGTTGTCTCAGGCCAAGCACAAACACACAAAAAATTCACAAGTTAATTATTTGCTCTGGTTTTGTTTTTTGGAACAGGTCTCATGGGGCCCTCCCTAATTCTGCTCAAACAAAACTTGAAATATGAAAGCCATACCTTTCTGCTAGGTATGCTTTTCAAAATTTTGTTTCTTATTGCCTCCAAATGCTTTGGGCTACAAAAAGCAACCCCAAAGTTAATAAAGACGCACTGTGTTAGTCTAAATCCACACTACAGATAGTAAAAAAATAGTATGCAGGTTTTCTGAAAGCTTCCACAAAAACTCTTTTCTTTTTCTGTCAAAATCCAGTGCTTCATAAAATCTTGGAGTCTCAAAGTTTCGGAGCAGCTCTAATAAAAACTACAACTTTTAGCTCTGTAGAATACGTTTGTGCCTTCCTCCCAACACCGTGCACTAAGTTGAAACCTCCACAGTGATTCCTTTCTTTCAGCAGACAAAGTTTAAGAGGATTTCATGTTCTTCTGATCATTCGGGCATTTAGCAGTATGAGGTTGCCTTCAGGTAGGGTGAACCAAAGTCTACCTCCTGCGCAACAGAACTGACCCATCATTAAGATACAGCCTGAACATGAGATAACTCACCAGGGCAGGCCAGTCTCAGATAAGGAGGGCCTTGAGCCACGGGAAGACAAAAGAGTCATATCTCTGCTCTCATTTTTCTGAGTGATGGCTGTGGGAAGCCCTGCTGAAGCTTGCAGTGGTACGAGCAGCACTCTGCCTGGAAGAGAAGGCAGCAGAGCTGAGCGGGGCAAATCCCAGACGCTGGACAAAGGTCCATCAGGTTCAAAGTGTCATTTCTACTCTGCCAAAGCCCTACTTTACTTCTTAAAGCCTGGACACATTCAGAAATCCTGCTCACAGGCTATTTCTGAGTGCATTAGGTGCACCCCGTTGCTTTCTTCAGAAGTGGTTGAACCAGAAATGACCAAACCATCAATGGTGTGCTGTGGATTATACCCATTCTTTGAGAGGTTTGAAGAGGCAGCACTTGGTCCAAAGGTTGGGCTTTTGGCCACAGAATCCCCTTCATTTAGGAGTGCTTCAGATGCAATGACCTGCTCATGGAGTTTTCAGTAGGTGCATGCTGGCAGCAACAGCCTAGAATCAACATACTAGATACTTTTGCATTCCTTCGTAACAGGCTGAGGAGCATTCAAAATAGAGAATTTCAGATATATCTGCGGTTAATGAAAGAAGAGACAAGTTTAGAGGGGGGTAAATAGCTGGTACAGATAGAGAATAAAATGTGTGAGACATGCCTCAAATTAAATGTCACTGCATAAATGAAATGAATAACTGGAGATACGTTTTTTGTCTGACCAGCTCATTTGCTCCATTCTCGAGGTTAGCATTTATCCATTGTCATTAGGCCAGCAACATCACCAGCCACACTGAGGTTCTAATAACTTCTGCATAAAGCAAAGGAATTAATCTGAAACGTGCAGAACTTGGGCTCACCAAAGTAAACCCAGGGAGATTTTCGTTAATTGCATACATTATTTGTGTATTTGTACCAAGAGTATTTGGGAACAAAAGACGTCGTATGCTTTTTTTCTCCATTGATATTCTGACACTCCACATAATTCTGAACATTTCACAGAAACAAAAAAATTACAATAACTTCTTACTTTTGCTTATATGTATTCGTGTGCATGCGTGTTCCTCCTGATGCAAAAGGAAAGGGTGATGAAACACACAACACAAAATATAAAAACAAAATCAGTGGTGCAGTCAAAAAGCTATGCACAATTTTCCATAGTTGATGATTAGCTGATTTAAGAGACAGTGAGTTGGAAAATTAATCTTTTTCAAATTTATAATATGAACATAAACACGAGCAAGTACTTTATGAAGCTGTTCTACAGATTTGGAAATAATCATCAGTTTAGTATCAAGATTTTATAATCTATTTAATGCCAGGATAAGCACAAGTGGATTTTGTTGCTGTTTTCCTTCCCTTCTGCCAGGGAAAAAAAAGACATCTTTGTACATATCACAGCTGACTAGAATCCAAGACATCAAAGTTCACCTCCTGTTCCCTATTAGTAAGTGTGAGGAAATGGAGGCAGAGTGTGTATGGGGGGTGACTCTCAGGTGTGACCTCTGGGGGTTGTTTATTTGAACATCTGCTGCAAATTCAAGTGACAAATCCTGAAGAAAGAAATTCTCATTCCTGTGCACTTCTGCTAGCCCTGTTCCAAAGCATCACAAACAAACTCCTAATTCCTTCACCTGAGATAACTCTATTGATGCAGAAAAGTAATAAAATAATAACTTGTGTAAATGGAAATAGAAGTACCAAATAGCTTGATTAACCTCAATTCCTATTATTTTTTCGCTAAACAACAGATAGTTCCTTCAGAAGGAAGCCAAGACAGAAAAGAAACCACCACCCCACAACGTGACCTGTTCTTTACTGATCATTTCCAAAGGATGGTCAGAGATGAACTCATGGTCAAACTACTAAAAATTTTGAGAAAATATCTTTGATAACAGATTTCACACAACTCAACTTTCTACAGATTGGCTTGACCTTCAAAACATTTACCACAACATCAGTAGCTTAAAATACATCACAGCTTCCAGGCTTAAAGCAAAGACCTCTGAGAAGTGTGTGAGCCTTTGCAAGTACTTCTCCTTGTACAATGGAGATGGAAATTTCTGGAGAAGCTCTCCCTAAGCGTGCCTTGGAGTTTGTCAATTCCTGGTCACAGAAGGAACCAGGAACACAAACCCAAAATTTTGATTTCTCTAAAACAAGTTGCAAACCCTGAGTTCTGCAAAATATAGGGCTGAGCTTGCACTCAGCTTTCCTACTTAGGCACATGTGACCTGAGCCTGTCTGACCTTCGTCGGCCACGACAGGTCACAGTTCCTATTAATGTACCACAAGGTTCGTTACTAGACATAAACAGCACCCTACTGCAAGTAACCAGGTAAGATGCACCTCCCATGATGATCTGGCAAGAACAAATACAATACTAACAGGGCTCAGGAGCAACTGGGCATAAAGGACCGCTGAAGAGACACGATTCCAACACTCAAATCATTTAGTGACCGCAGCAACCTCTATCCAGCCCCACTGCCCACAGCTTTGGGGAATTGCAGCTTCAGAAATCTCTCACCGTGCTTCTTCCCGCTTCTTGAATTAAATGGAAAAGAGTAAAGAAGAAATATGGCACATGGAACATTTTGATGTCCCTCAAGGAATCTACTGGTCATTTTTAGACCGTAGTAAGATACTTTAAAAACAAGGTCTTTGCTCCGGGCTCTGAACATCTTCAGTCAATATGACTTTGTAGGTCATTTTATAGAAGGACAAACCCCAGAAATATACAGCAGGAGTCCAACTCTCAACCAGATCTTTTGCCTAAAAAAAGACATTTTTCAACAGTACAAATGGAACTTGAAAGAACAAATATGCCTGGATTTTGACAGTTAAACTAAAAAATAAAGCTAAAATTTGTTTGGAAGTTTATGTAGGAACTTAGACTTCGTTCCTGAAAAATCTTAAGATATTTGATTATTAAGTGCTAAATGGAAAAAAAAAATCCAATTGCTTTTTAAATCAAACAATGGCTTTTATTAGACAGTTTTACACGTTCCACACCTTGTTTAGTCCTAATTTCCAGGCAAAAGAACTTCTAACAAACAAAAGATGGGCTACTTTAGGCTAAAGTGTTTTATTTTTGGAAGAGTTAATTAAATATTATTACTGTGACAGTATTATACATCTGCATAAGGTAATGAAATGATGATGCTGAATTTCGGTCAAACATACTGGGGGCAAAGGATGTGTAATATGCAGTAGGAATGATTCTCAGTTTATATCACTTTAATAATTCTGTTAACAATAAATTAGGCTTGACCAAAATCATAATGCAATTCTTATAAATGAGATTTAAAAATGTTTTTTATGTAATCTCCAAGGTGCCACTAAAATCATTGCTGTTGCAGGCCTTGTTAAAACCTGGTCCAGTTCAGTAAACCATATTATTCTGTGTATGGGGAGAACTACAACACTCTGGAAGTCATTTTTGCCTTGGGGATAATTAAATGCATATTGTACCTTAAAGTTACAGCACCAGAAAGCCTTTGTATATTGAACTACTTTAATTAGAAAGCAGTTTACATATTTCTCAGCCCCAGTTGTCTCAAACATGCTGGTGAAAATATAAGGATGGATAAAATTGTTCCTTCTGGTGTTGGTTTTTTTTTTACTTTGCTTAAAGCATGATTTATAAATATGACAATGAGCCAGGCCACTGGAGCCAGAACCTGCTACTTACAGACTGTGGAGTAGTTTCTACTTCCACTTCTTTTCAAAGCAAGCCTTATAAACTTTGTGGTTTAGAGACGTTTGCTGTATGCTAAATACTCAGTCACTGTGCACCGGGGAAACAGCAGTGACAGGCCAGGAGAAAAATTTTTAGCCTTTTATTCCAACTAAGCTCCCTGTCTTAACAGGTGACAGTGTGAACCCTGCAGTGACTGCGCAGCCCGGCGGTTTGCATCAGATGGATCTTTTTTTTGAAGTCGGTATGTTTCCGCATTATTAATAGCATACAGTAATATTAAATGAAGCAGGAAGGTAAAGACATCTGGGGTATATGAACAAGGAACATCAAGGTGGAATCAGCTGTCCCCATCATTCTCACAGGTGAGCACAGATCACAGCAGTTCAGAGCCCTCCCTGCCCAGCAAGGACTCTGCTTGCATTAGCATCACTTGATTCACATCATCTCCCCTTCATCCTCTTTTCACAGAAAGCATTTATAAAAAACCAGGATGAAAGTCTATTTTTGGAATGCTTATCTGAACTGCCACTTGGGACTCATGACCATAAGCAAGGAGCGCAAAGAAGCTGTTGAAATGACATTTCAGATTAGGTACTGATTTCACTTTATCTCCTGGAATATATAGAAAAGTGATCTATAAAGGTAGCAAAATGCAATGCAAGCAAGGACTGACCTGTCCATCAGAGCCCAAGGCAGCAGCCCTAGGCTGACAGGACATGGTTGCTGCAGGAAAGCAGAGGCAAGAAGTGATATGCTGCCTATTCCACTGCTAAGCTGACCACAGATATGTCGAGATCCATTTTGAGACCTCCAAGACTAAGTCCAACAGAGACCTGTGCTCATTCTGCTCTGCCCTACTGTTGTACATTCCTAAATCCCAAAGGTAGATGCCCTGAATTAAATGCAGCCGGTGAATTTTAGGAAGGCTGAAAAGAATGATGGATTGCAATTTATATGCTGCACGATACCTTCAGTTTAATTGGACATGTGTACTTGATGTTTCTCTCAAATCAGCTTTAACTGTAGATGGATTCAAACGGCCAGCCATCTGAACTGAATACAAACTAAAATAGATTCAAAGAGTTTGTGATGTTCACATTGATCGTGCAAGATTTGGCCCACTCAAGGGGAATTCAGAGGCCTTCAGTATCCTGATACTGATGTGTTCAAATAGTTGGATCCAAGATTTTGAGACTTTCAGCGATTTCTGAAGAATAAAAAAAAAATCCATCGAAGAGAACACAAAGGAAAAGATAAGCAGAGATCTATGAAAGGAGAACCAGCTTAATAAAAAATACAGTCAAATCTGGTGTTGTCATTCAGGCAGAGGGCCTTAGGAAATTGCCTCTGCTTTTTGTGCCTTGGTTTCTGGTATCTGCAGAAGGTGCTTAAAATGATTATAAGCCTTATACTGTTGTGGTAGCTAGGCAAAAAGCTTACAATTTCAATGGTTATTTGGAGGATGGAAAGTCAAACACTTACTGTTAGTTTGAAATGGCACCATTTGTGTTTATAACCAGAGTCAGCAGATTTTCAAATAGAGCACTCAGTCATCACAGCTTGAACCAGGCTGCACTGTGAGACAGGAGATCCTGCACTGAATGAAAAAGTGAAGGCTCTCCCTAATACCACATTAAAGCCAGTAAGTGAAGAATGCTTTTGTATTAGAATGATGTATTTCACGTATCATGTTTAATAATACACCTCCTCGATGACAGACATTTACACTTTTTAAAAAATTAAATATAGGAAGTGTAAAACACTGAACAGTTGGAAAATATAAACACCAAGTGCTGCAAAGAATCAGAGACCGAGCCTAACTTTGCTCTCCTTTGCTGTTAATAGAAAACAAGCTTAGCTCAGTCTTGATCAAAAGAATAATAGCACTTATCACGTCTTTGTGAAAACAGAAAACAAACAAAACCCAACCAAAAACCCCACAAACAAACCATGAAAAAACGTCACACACCACTAATGGCTACATCTCGTATTAGAGGCTCATTGCTTTCCAATTTTTCCTAGAACTTTGAACCATGTAAGTGGACAGAGCTGGAAAACTAAATGGAAATTATCCTTAAATTCATAAGTCGTTACACAACACATGAAACAGCTGAAAACCTCAGCCTAATTACTGAACCATTTGAATTATTAGTATTTGTATTACGGTAACACCTTAAAGGAATAGCCCTGCATTAAGGCACTCCTTCTCCTCCCACTTTATCCCAAACCTCTGGAATTGAGATCCAAAAGGCTCAACACTTCCATTCAGTTTATAGGCATGTGCCCACATTAAGCTCTAGCACAGAAATGTTCTGTTAAAACATCACTTCAGGCCTTTCCAGGTGTTTCGGTCTCTCCAGGTGTGGCCATGCGTCGACAGCAGCAGGGACAAAACGCTGTGCTGTGACAATGACATCTGACACAACACGTGAACACCACGCTGTGTGCATTTGATGAGGACCAGGGAGGGGGTAAAGAACATCGCCTTGCTGGTCATTTGGGGTGGTTGGTTTCCCACCAGAAAAGTACAAGCAACAGAGTGGGCACTAAGCACAAGTGGTTCCTGTTATGATAAGGAGAAAATATTGTGCTTGATTGCACGATACTTTTCAGCAAGGCTTTCAAATGTGGAAGCCTCATTTGTACCCAAAACAGACCCCCTGGGCTACAAGGAAGACAGATGCTTCAATGTGAAAATGAGCAAATAGTGAGTGACACTTTCTGTACACAGCTACTTACTAATAATTTAGATAAGTGGATATAATGGGTGTGTAGTCATCTACATCTCCGAAATGCTCTGCCTCACGGTGAATTCATTACATGTCTTTCTCAATGCTAAGTACGTAGACTTCTCTAAAAGTTTATGGTCATCATTGCATTGGGGAAAGTAGGTTTAAAAATGTGAGGTAAGGTCTTAAAAGCCTGAGGCAA
The DNA here is from genome assembly GCA_013396735.1 of Grallaria varia. NCBI lineage: Eukaryota > Metazoa > Chordata > Aves > Passeriformes > Formicariidae > Grallaria > Grallaria varia. Next base: position 56,504 of record VWZG01004019.1, read on the forward strand.
ATTAACAGAACTTGCCAACAGTATTAATTTCAATCCAGATGTGGGATTTATGAATACTGGGGAGTGGGAATATGACGAATAAAAAGAAAATTTAGTACAAAATGGTATGATTTATAAAGCTCATAGTCTAATTAAGGGTAGGAGGTATTAAAAAAAAAATCAGGATTTTGAACAGATAATCACATACAAGAACCCAAACCGGAGCCTTAACTGTCCATTAATAATCATTATAAATTACAGATATTTTAAGGCAATCTGACAATTAACCTTCAATGCAAGCAGGCATTAGTTACAGATGCTTGGGTAGCTCCAGTCCATCCTTATTCCAGAACCACAAAATGAGATGTGCAAGTGAAGCAAGTCAAAATTATATATGTCTTCAAATTAACAGTGTGAGAATTAACTTTGATTTCATTTAATGTCCCAAATCTAATAACTTCTGTAATGATGTGAGAAAGAAAAACAAAATTCTGACACCACCCCTGAAAAGATGTTTTTAGCAGAACAGTGCTAAGGGCACTGATTCACAGCCCTAGAACACCTGTAGTTAAGGCATTTCCCCAAGGATTCTTAGGAAAAAGCATGACTAAATCAAGCCAGACACTCCCTGAGTCACGGCTGGTGAGGCCAGTCCTGCCTGCAGGGACAACAAGATCACTGGTATTCTGGCATTTACCCCATAGAGTTTGGTATATTCGATATGGCAACCTTTGACTTAGTTTTGAAAGTAATTGAGGCTGAAGAAAGCATTTATCCTGTGAACATCTCCCCTCAGATGGCAAGTTTTGCAGGCAATTCTCCTCAAATATGCTTTCGTGATGGAAATCCGCATCGTATGAATCTCAATTCAATTGCACACCATGGGATCATGCTGGATGAAGAATACCAGGATTCCAGGGAGTAGTAAGGGAAAAACATTTATCCCCAGCAGACCTACTGAGGATTTGATAAAACACAACAATGATTCCTTCCCCTTCACAATGACATGTTGACCCTATGGGTATTTTCTCCCATGTCTCCATCCTCACAGATGACTCTTGCTGATAGAACTGCAATACAGGGGGTAGGAGGGAACATAAATACAGAGCCAGCAGCAGTGATATCACACTGAAGCTGATCAATAAGAGCCCAGAGCTTTTGGTGGTTTTGCTTTGTTTTTTGGGGGGCTTTTTAATTTAAAAACAAATAGACCCATTCACTCACTGAAGCTTCACAGAAGGCAGGGAAACAAGACCTTTGCTGTGGCAGAATCAGTCTGCTGGAATCAGTCTGCATGATACCCAGGGGAGAGGTGGCACAACTCCACTGCAGTAACTCCCATGGGAGTCCTGTCTGCACTGTGCTCTCAGAGAACAAGCACACCTGCAGGTCTGACATGACACATGGTTCATCCCCTCCAGGCCACAGCCATGGCACGGCCAAACTCCTTCTCAGGGCCACCTGCACACCTTTGCAGGCCCTTGAACAGAGTCCTGCTCCCTCAGTTGGGCTTGCTAGTGACGCTGGTCCCATCCTGTGCCATGGAGTAACATGGCATTCATCCCCAGCCTGAGAGCAGTGGCAACCCTGGCACCACCAGTGCGGGAGCCTGGACCGTCTCTGTGCTCCCTGCACAGACATCAAGGTCTGCACTAAAGCACAACACCAGGAAGGCACTTGGAAGGTCATAAGGAGGAGTGAAGTGTAAGAATGAAAATCAGTGTTGGCGTCAGCTTTTCCAGTGAATTTCTACGTTATAGTACTAATTACTTTCATTTCACATGGAGGTTGATTTATCCAGGGCTGGTTAGCTCTGACACTGATGGCAGGAGCCCTGACTTTGCAGTGTCCCTGATGTTCCATAGTGCAGTAAAAGCTGTGTGTAAGAGACAGGGGCTCAGGAAGTGCAGCACAAGATTGCAGGGGAAGAAGTTTAGTGCCGACACAAGCAGTCCTGGAATGTGAAATTCACTTTTTGGCGTGATTACATTGTCTTCATTTCATTGAGAACATTGACATTTCACAAATGTTCTCTCTCAAATGCATTCACTGGATTAGGAGTAGAGCAATTTATTGTTAATTATATTATCCTGAAAATATAATCATCAGACTTAAATTTCTATATCTGCTGTTTAATCAAAGTGTACAACCAGCAACAAAAATGTCCTTCTCATTAAACTGAGAAGGCTCTCCTCATTTCAGACCTGCTAGGGTCTAAGTATACTTAGAAAAAATTTAACAATATGAAACTGTGGCATGTAATTTGAAGCATTAAACTCAGTATTTTTATACCTAAAGTAGCAGTAAAAAAGCCTGCATAAGCTTGCATTGTGCTCCAGAAGTGCACATTGTGCTCCAGTATATGTTTTTCTGCTTGCATATCACCTGAACATTAGGTGTGCCAAACTATTGATCTCACCAGCTCTGCACCCTGCCTCTATCATGCAGCCAACTGCACAATAGTTGGGAAAGACAGAAAAACCAGCAGTGCCGTAACACAGTAAATAATTGTTACAGCAATAAACTGAAAAGAGAACAATCTTTTCAGACCTATGCAAGATACTGAATTCCTTGCATTTATTTTCTCCCCAGGTATTAGATGAACCCAAACTCAAAGATACCACAGAAAAGGAGAAATTCACTTTTAATGATCAGTTTGCTAAGGATAATAAAGACCAAATACAAGCTACCTAAGATGCAATGTGTAGCTTCAGACCTGACCTTAACCTTTCTGAAAGTGCACAGGAATTCTTGCTCTGAAAAACATCTGTTTGAGGCCCATAATGAGTATGCAACATTTAGCACAGCACAGATGAGGATGTAACGCAGAGTTTTAGCTGAAATGAAGAGACAAAAATCAGAATGTTCCATTTTCAGACAATAGAATAACAAATATATTGGTTGAAAGTCATTTAGTCCAGCTGACTAAGATTATCTGCACCATGCCCTTTCCAGTGATGGGAATGGGATTGATGAGTTCCAAAGGATCCCCTCTTTGTTGCCTTTTCAAAAAAACGGTAAAACAGTTGGTATTTTTGGTCATCAGGAACTTATTGGCCTCCTTCTCAATCACCATGATTTGTCATAGACATTATATACCAACCCCACAAACACAACTGCCTAATTTTTCAGGACCTTTGGGCCCATCCAGCAACAAGGATTTGATCACATCCCCCTTCTGTAAGGAGTCCCTGACTTGTTGCTCCCCTCATGTTGGCTGCACTTCTCCTTTCAAAACTATAACAATATGCAAATAGGTCTCGGATCAGGCTTTGCTCGTGAAAACTCAAGTTACTTTTGCCTTTTCCTTTTAACAATGGGCAAACACTTCTGTTGAATTTCCTTGCACTACTAGAGCACCTTGTTAGCTTTCATGTTTGCTATTCATTCATCTCCAGGTGGGCTTTGATTGGATTTTGGAAAAATTACTTGGGTCAGCATTTTCACAAACCTGACTTGAAGGCAAAAACTGACACAAGCTTAGAATATAACTTGGCTTGGAGGATCTACGTGAGGAGCTTAAGCTCTTGAAACAGTCAGTGGATAGTGAGGTTGGAGCTCATGGAAGTGGTGTGGAAATGCCCAATGACATTGCTAGTGGCCAATCAAAAGTTCAGGCAGACTTGGCAGATACAAAGACATGGTTTAAAGCGCCCCAAGAGTATGTTTTCTGTGTTTTCTGTGAAACAAAAGAAAGCAAGTCCTGACTAACACCTTATCTCAAAGCTACATGTGAGCATCCGAGCATCTCTAAAAGACATAGGAGCCAAATGTTTTTACTTTGGGGGGTCCAACACTACATCATCTTTACCAAAGTCCTGATGGATCTCAAGGCTCAGGAAATCAAGACAAAACCTTGTTCAGGATTATCCAGCAGCTCAACAGGTGAGCTGGACACAGACCTTCGTTCCCTTCCGAGCTCAGTCAATGACATTGGAATGCATTGTTTGTATGCACAGCTGAGGATACAATACATTATTACAAAAAGAGGAATTGCTAACAAGGCAAGTGGAGAAATGTTTGTACACTAAGGACATGTTGTAAAGTGGGGCCACATATTTGTAGCTCTTCATGGAGACACAGTCAGCAAAATCCACCCCGAAATAAAAAGCAATTGGGACCCTGGAGGGACATAAATCTGTGATATAGCATGTACACATCTACTATTACAAACAATCTCAAGATGAAGGAGTAAGGGTCTCAGTCATTCAGTCAGAACATGCTAACAAGCATCAAGAGTTACTTGAATTTAATTCAGTGTGTTAAATGGATCTCAGAAGGGGCCTATGAGTCAGATCCTTTTGGAGGAGAATCTCACATGAGAATCTGAAAGTAGGTGGCATCAGCACTGTGACAAGAGCTGTATGGCACAGAGAGGGTAACACATGTATGGAGAGATCAGATTAATGTCAATCAAGCAGCAACTGGGGAGAGATGTGGCAGCAGTGCATACAGAAATGCTCTAGTGAGTCACACAGGGAGAAAGGGAGCAGATTAAGCTGTTAACTCACTTGCAGACACTCACCCCTCATAAAACCAGCACACAGCTATAATAGTTGTCACAAATAGTTGTCAAAGCATTCTTCCACAGTAATGATGATTATTCATACTTCCAAAACACTACAAGCTGGAAGGCAAGTAATGCTAATGAACAAGCTGTCAGTTGTAATACATGGCATTAAAACTACCTGGACAGAAAAGTATTACATCTTCATAATAGCATCCAATGTTAAAATTATTAAGAAGGATTTGTTAACAAGACACTGCTGGGAATCTTGCAAGCACTTGGCATGACTTGGCAATGTGTGTTCACAGCCCAGAAAGCCAACTGCATCCTGGGTGGCATCAGAAGCAGTGCAGCCAGCAGGTTGAGGGAGGGGATTCCCCCCTTCTTCTGCTCTCATGAGACCCCACCTGGAGTTCTCCAACATAAGAAGGACATGGACCTCTTGGATTGAGCCCAGAGGAGGGCGACATAGATGACCGAAGGGCTGGACCACCTCTCCTACGAAGACAGGCTGAGAGAATTGGGATTGTTCAGTCTGGAGAAGAAGGCTGCAGGGAGATCTTATAGTGCCTGCCAGTATCTAAATGGCACTACATAAAGGCCGGAGAAGGCATTTTTACAAAGATATGGAGTGATAGTACAAGGGGGAATGACTTTAAACTGACAGATGGTAGATTTAGACTAGATATTAGGAAGAAATTCTTTACTGTGACGGCTGTGAGACACTGGAAGAGGTTGCCCAGAGTAGCTGCGGATGCCCCATCCCTGGAAGTGTTCAAGGACAGGTTGGATGGGGCTCTGAGCAACCTGGTCTGGTGAAAGGTGTCACTGCCCATAGCAGGGTGGGTTGGAACTACATCGTCTAAGGCGCTTTCTAACCCACATCATGCTATGATTCTGTGCTTCTTTGACAGTTTCTAGTGGAAAATGGAAAGGAAGAAGAATTTTTATAGAAATATATCAACGTCAATTATACATCTATCCTGAAAAAGTTTTCATTTCATGGTGGAATTTCTGTTAGCAGAAAGGGGGATCAGTACCCACCCCAAACACAATAGACAAATACCAGCTACGAGCCAGAGAGAACAGTATCAAAGCTGGTACTCATGAGGTAGTGAGTGGCCTAGGCTGTAGGTGTACTGGGTGCACCAGGATATATTCCAGGTTGTTCTGCAGGGTAGAAGAGAAGTGCCTGACCAGAAAACACACCCCCAGTGTTTGAAAAGGTATCAACTTTCTTACAACATAAAACAACTAAAGTTAAAAAAAGAACTAATGATTAAAAAAACCTTCCTAAGATGTTCTTTTATTAAGCTAATTCTTTCAAAGCCTAAAGCAGTTTGTAGCTATAGAAAATAGTGAGATTTCAAAATAGGATAAAATCCAAGATGTAAGAAAAGCAGATAATCCAGCATCAACTTAATGCAAAGTTTTTTGGAAAGCCTATTCCACTCCTAGAAACAGACTATTAGCCCAAGAAAGGTCTGATCTAACCTGTTCTCTCGCTAGTTCTCAAAGCCAAATGTCAGCTTTCACATTTGGGGCAACTGCACATCAATGCAATCCCACCACCTGTGTGCTTGGATCCATCACAAGGTGTTAACAGCCTAGAGAATGTAATAGAGAAGGCTGAACACCCTGCAAATTGCTGTTTGCATTTCTGATGCGATGCTGTGTGGGAGATCTGTGTACTATATTCTAGAAACGAGAAAGGAAATGGCACATTCATAGAATATGCTAAGTTGGAAGGGATCTATCAGAATCATTGAGTCAAACTCCTGGTCTGGCACAGGACACCCCAAGGATCACACCATCTCCCTGGGAGCACTGTCCAAATGCTTCTTGAGCTCAGATAGGCTTGGTGCCATGACCACTTTTCTTGGGAGCCTGTTCCAGTGCCCAGCCACCCTCTGGGTGAAAAATCTTTTCCTGATATCCAACCTAAACCTCTCTCAATTTGGCTTCATGGTGTTTCCTCAAGTCCTATCACTGGAAAGGAAGGATACCTAATTCAGCAGATTACAAGAGGACACACTTCCCCTGATTCAGTCAGGAAGAAGGAAAGAATGAATGAATTTTGAAAGATCACTCGAGATTCGAAGAAACTGTGTGTAACTTAAGGACATGTAAGTTTTTAACACCAGCACTCTGTGCTGGGAAGATTCAACTTACGCTTAAGTAACACACTGAGCTAGAAAGCAGATAATGGTGAGTGAAGAGGTAAAGAATAAAAAGAGAGCTCAGCAGTCTTCAAAATATTCTTTACAACTGTACCTCTGCACCATTGGTATTGCCTGTCTTTCTAGAACAGGCCTTTCCTGACACTTGTTTTTCTCAATGAAACCTAGTTTGATCTTGCACTTGTAATAACAACTTCCGAGAGACATGAACATTGATAGCTGTTACAATGAGTAGAAATTTGGGTTAATCTTACAGTCTTTATAGTGGCAGACACTACTCTCAGAATGTTTAGGATTGGGCCCCTAATTTTAGTTACTAATTTTTTTTGTTCTTCTAATAGGGAGGAAAAAGCCTCCCTGTGCTATGAGAAAGAGGAGTACAAAAGGGAACAAGAGGGACACAGGGCTAGCCAGCAGCGTCCAGCCTGACCTAATCCTTCTTATGCTGTAAAATCGTCAGGTATTTACATCTGAAGACTACCTTCTCCTCGTGCAAGGCAACAGCAGAGGTTATGAGGAGTGCTAGGCAGGACACACCCCAGCAGGTCAAGTGAACATTTTCAGCTAATAGGAAAACATTCCATCCATATTCCATCCACACCTGACTTGTGCTGGCAACCTGCGTCCAAACTTGGCAAGAGTCTTCCACCACCACCACTCAGAGTTTGTTGACAGGATTACACTTGCTATAGCAAGATAGATAAATGATAATAATAATGAAACATGAAACTGTCACAGGTATGTCTTCCAGCCTCTTCTACTCTGTATGGAGGCACAAAACACCTCCAGCATCAGCGGTGTTGGTGGTGTAGAGTTCTACACCGTCTCTCTAGGAATCAAACATTATGGAATCCTGCTAAATGTCAAACTTTGCCCACCATGCAGAACTACAGCAGCTTTCACTTCACACAGACAAAAGTCTCTGTTACTGTTTCCCAATGAACTCTGGGAGGTATTTTAAGATACCACACGTGCTCTGGGCCACGGTTTGAGTTAAACACTGAAGTGATTCCATCTGTTGCTCTATTTTATCAGACTAAACCCATGAAAATGTCCTGCTAAAAAATTTGCCTTTAGCATTGAGAGAGCTGAAGGTTGGGATTCCAATTATTCCCGCATGATGAAGAAACAGTGCTCACAGAGAACACCACCAAAAAGCAAGCAAAAAAAAAATAATAGAAAAGGACAAGTATAAACAATGTGATGACAAAAATTCTTCAAGGTTCAGAGCAAGCATTCAGCAGGACAATGGCTCAAAAATTAAGTCTAACAACACCACACACAACCGTGACACAGGACTGCTGGGCTCTGAATACAGTTGTTAACAGTCCCTTAACTTTTCTCCTAACCAGCCATCTGTAGGATAGAAGATGTCATAATAAGAAAACTTATTATTTGATAAAGCCTTCAAGATTTTTACCTAAAAGATGTTGCTGAAGGGTAAAGCATTAAATTATATATGGCTACACCATGTCACATATTAACATATCTTCTTTATCCTTCTGGCAGATTGTCTTTCTGCCTTAGGAGTCTGCTCATACTATCTACCCCCATCTCCAGGATAAAGTTTGATAGCAGTCAGCATTCAGAACATAAAAAGAACATTTATATCCACAACTTGCTTGTCTGACTGTTGCTACTTGAAGTTGGTGTATTGAAATTTATTTCCTGAATTTTCAGTCAAAATATAAAAATTCCAAGGGAGATATGGGCACAATTTCCCATTTGATTAAAAAAAAAAAAAACCAAAAAAAACCCAACAAAACCCCCAAACCAACAAAACATTCACTTGGTGAGATATTTCCACATATTTCTTTCACCAAACTTACTTGCCACACTTTGCCTTCATTAAAGCAGAAATATGTAAAATTACTCCACAGATGCAGCCCCTGATTCTGCATATCTCAAAGCACATTCAGAAAGCAAAATCCACCTGAAACATGGCTGCACTCGTGGCTGATGATTTAAGACTTGGCTGCAGGAGTGCTGAACTCTGTGGACAGATTCCTAATTGAGAGGGCTTGAAATGGGTACGCAAAGACTTGTTGTTACCTTGCTGAGGACACACACCACAGGATGCCCATTTTCCTAAACACTGAAAACCTTGTGCTGCACCAGGCTTTGCACACCCGGTGACATTCCTCCGGTTGCCAGCTCTTTGTTTTACACACATCGCTGGATCCAGCCTTACCACACCCTTGTTTAACAGGTTTTCATTTATGTAAGAAAGCCACAACTATGTCGTCAGCAGCAATTTGGTCTTTTAAAATCAGTCTGTTTTGATTCAGATTGTACCTGCTCCATGTGTGCTTCCTGCAAATAATGTTACAAAGGCATTTACTCCTATAAATGATCATGGGAGAGAAATGTTAAAAGAAACAGCAGAATATTCATAACAAGCCTGCTTTGGTCTCCCATGTTTCTCGGGAATTATGAACACCCCAGGAAAAGAAAATAATCTAATTTCAAAACACTAGAACTATTGAAGGAAATAAAGGGGGAAATACAAAAACCTTTTATATTATTTGCTCAGTCAAGCTGCTTTATTTCTAGTCAGCTGGACACTGATAAGCATCTGTGCAACATACTGTACTTGCATCACAGACTGGGCAGCCCTGTTTCCTCTAGAGGATTACATAGTTTTTTCACAGTTTGTCTTCAGTGCAGTGCCCTCATTCACACCTGAGCTGCAAGATAACCTAGCTCAGATGGGCAACTTCATGGCAAATCAACACTTCTGTTACTCATTGTGCGACAGGGTTTCCCTTTCACCCTCCCGAACTTTACAGGCTTGTTTCTTGACAGCACGTGGGACTGCAAGTAAATTGAGTGGCTCAGATCCTCTGCCAGGCAATTGTGAAGAGGTAAAAAGCTCGCTGTCATTTTGAGTACAGAGGCAGGATATCTGTGGGTGCCACTGTGACTTGCAATCTCAAGGGAAGAAAAAGGAAAATGAACTACTTTCATTTAATTAGAGAGCATTTCACCGGTTTGCTAGAACCATTTCTGGTTAGCAATAAAGTACTTTGCAAATCTCTTTCAACAAGAAGCGTTTTGAAAATACACTCATAAGGCTATGCTATAATACCAGTAAACAGTTAATGATACTGTTAACATGACTTTAATGTAAATATAAATGAAGAAATGGCATTGCTGATATGGATTAGACATTCTACTGTCTTGATGCAACAACATTAAGGCAAAAATGTGAGAGGTACGTGAGATTAAAAATGCAAGCTTTATGCAAATGCTTCTTTGGAGCCTTCTCCAAGGCAGCCATGTCCTGCATCCCATTCAGCCAGGCCACAACACAGGTGGTCAGGGTAAGATACTGCTGTGTTTCCAGAAAGCAGTAATTACAACAGTTGTACTAAACCAATGCTAACTGCTTCTCTTGGGTTCTGCTTCTCCTGGGTTCTGCAAATGTCAGCCTAGGTCTTCTCTAAGTTTGCAGTGATTTGTCAAAGCATACCTTCACCCCATCTAATCTCGGGGCAGCCTCACAGTCTGCCAGGCTGAAGGACCTTTAAATGAAATGCCATTTCTTTCTTCTGCCTTTTATATAAGCTAATGCAGAAATTGGAAATAGGAGCCAGTTTCCCCCTGACTCAGTTTTCTGCTGCTTAATGGGGCAAAGAACTAGGAACTTTGGTGGCGCGTCACTTCTGGAACAACTGTCGTCTCTAAGACTTTTCAATTTATACACCCAGAAATTAAAACACTAAGAAAAATAATTTTTCTCTCTCTCACACTTATTTGAAGACAAATTTCAAAGTGCAAGCATGTATCAGTTACTTCATTCAGAAATCAGAAACTGGAAACTGCAGTACTCAGACAGAGCCAACTACATGCAGGTCATAGATAAGAGACAGAGGCTGTTTCTTGGGAGTATAAAGGGTAGAAGATGATGAAGTAGGAACACTTGTTCCTCTAGAAAGGAGACTAGAGGACAAAGGAAGAAAATCCACATTCTAGCAACACAGAAATAGCTTTCTGCTAGCAACATGTTAATATAGGAAATCGAAGTGATATTTTAACTTTCTTCCAAATTGTTGTGAAGACAACTGTGACCTCCTATGCAAAGTCCTAAAATTAACTAAAGGGTAAGAAGGTAATGAAAATAACCAGCTTTTCAAACACAGACACTCTTAGATGGAGAGAGGGAAGTAGATGAAACAACGCATTTAATTATTTCAAAATTTTTAGGCATGGTGGGAAAAACACTATTTGCATTCAGCACTAATATTGTTATATGGTAGCATTCTACTTCTGCAAAATGAGGTCTGTAAATTCACCATGGGAGGTGATCCCATAGTAGATATATCCAACAAGTCTCATTGCCACAGTGGAATACCTTCTTCTGTTTAGGCGCAGTGAAATGAGGAGACTCACATATTCAGTCATTAACAGTGTAACCTGAACTACATATGTACGTCCATCAGGTATCCTATGGATGACAGACTCATCACTCTGTTAAAATATTAACTCAAGTTTTTAGGGTAGAACTGATATAGCTAGATGCATATAATTGTGCATACAGCAGCTAACTGTATCTTTCTCCCCTTGCCCTGTAATACACACAATTCTCATTTGAAACAATAGGTGAATGTCCAACAATAATTTGTAATATGAAATACTGTTAATGTATTTCCTCTGAGAATTCCTTTTCCAGAACGTGGAAGAAACTATTTTTACGGCTCAAGTTTTCATTACAGAGATGCCATAGCACATATATCTTTGGTCTCCCATGTACAGCACATGACAAGGCTCCTTTCCTGCCTCCCTCCACCAGCTTTCCACCCCCCTCTCTTTTTTTTTTTTTACTATCATCAGTGCACTAATATTTAGATAGATTTACTTTGGAGCAAATAGTAAATGACTAGGAAGCTGTTTCCATTTCTCATTCTGATTAATGAGCTGGAGGAACACTCCCTCCCTTCCCTCCCCTTCTGTGCTTGAAAACATATTGAGCTCACGCCTCTTCTACACCATTAAAAAATAATTTAATATCTGCATTCCATAAAAGACAGATGGGACCGGCCTAACAGTGATGGCTTTTCCAAAAGGGAATAAGGATCCACAAAGCCACCCTTTAGCAGTCATTCCACAATGAAGAATGTAAGAACATGTGGTGTCATACTGTTGAAACATTCAGCAAGAACTGGGAGTTGAGAGCACATGTAAGTGTGCACCTCTCTCTCTCATACACACAGAAATTACATACACTAGAAATGACCACCACATAAACAAAAAACTTCCTCATTCTGTATAAAGTCAGGCAAAAAGAGAGAGAGAAAAACCAGTAACTTTTCTCAGGAATGGGAGAGGAAAGCCCAGTTCCTGTATGTGGTATAATGCATATATGAGGGACAGACACAAGGAGGAAGAATACCAGGAACATTATATTCAGGAAAGAGTAAATACCAAACATCAAGTACTGAGAGTGGCCCAGAAAAAAAGATCAGGGAGGCTTCTGGGCAACACGATCCATGAACAGCAGATTTTTACGGTGTTTTATGTCCCTGGTCTTCAAATCAACAGGATGACCAAAAACATTGGCCTCATTGCCAACTTTTCTCCCTTGCAAAGGCAACCTCTGGACCTTCAGCTCTGAATAACTATTCTGGTCAAAGACCGTATAAAATGACAGTCAATAAAGGCTATGTCTTTACCCTTCAAGAACACGGTGAACTTTCCAATAGGATGTTTAAAATATATTTCAGACTTAAAAAGGTAAACGAATCCCTTTTACACCTAAATGCTGGAAAAAACCACAAAGCTGAACAACTCTCACTGGGGCTGTCACAGGCAAGGAACAGAAAACAAAACACTTTCTGATGGATAATTGAGCAACAGCTGAGTAAAGAATGACATTAACCTGCAGAATTTATTACTGTGGCTTGCTGTGCCAATACTGAACAGTTACATTACAATGAATGCTGTTTGTAAAACAAACTCTATTATCAGTCAGCAGATAATAACGGAGCATGATCATGGCATGAATTATTACAGAAGACTATAAGCAGAAGTCATTAAGAAAAAGTCAATAACGGGAAAAAACAGTCAAATGGGTTCTAGAAAAAAACCCAAGGGGGTAAAAGGCAGCAAATTTCAGATTTGAAATCTAGCAATTTGACAGACAGCTCCTTTTTCACTCAATAATTAATTAACCTGTCCTACACCAAGGGGATTTTTCTCCACAAAGTAACTTTACTCTTCAGTCTGAGAAAACATGGGACCCTTAGACTTTGCTATTACACTTCATTAAATTCTAAAACCCAACCAATTTGCAAAGCAGCAGCACATTTTTTTTCATTTTTAAAACAAGAAAAAAAGGATATTAATTTATCAGTGTGCTTCACTTTGCTTCATATAGGTGACCTGCAGTATCTGTCTGAGTCGATTCATCATTCGACTGCACCCTCTTATGAAGCCATACTGCTGTATAGCACTCTCATAGACAGACACTCAAACACTATTATTCCCTGTGTAAAGAGTTTTCCCAACAGCACTCCGATGACGCTCCTCAAGTCATGTCACTTCCATAGCATGGTCACATACTGGCTGGACATACGTGCTGTCTCAGAGGGATAAAGAACGATCCCTACGAAGGACGACAAGCTTTGCTGCGCATGAACTCAGGCAGCAAAACGACAACCACTATTCCTGAACAGAGAGCTAAGAAGGCATTTGTGGTTAGTCCAAGAAACCAATATTTCATCTACCTTGCCCTAAGGGAAAACACTTAATCTAAACTGAATTTTTCCCACAAAAGGTCCTGATTTCATGGAAGACACATTTTATAGATAAAAGAAATCAGGTAATTGTCCTAAATTACTTCTGGCTTTTCAGCTGGACACAACGTGCTTCATTCCCACTTCTGTCCTTTTCGTGACATCCCTGAGACTCCATTATGTATCAGAGCTTTCAATCTTTCCGAATAGTTTTCTTCCTAAGCGAAACTCTGCTTCAAAAGAAAGGGAGAGCTCATTTCACTGACTTGCAGGATCTCTTTCAGAGTGTAGGCAATGCAGAACACCTTTTGTGTTCTGGAGCTAAAATGTAGTCTATCTGTTGCAGTTAAGCCTGCAGCTCTGTCAGGGATGGAAAACTAATATGACATTCACTTGCTTAAGGGGGGGGGGAGGGAAAAGAGAAAGAAAAAACCCAACCAAGAAAACATGCTCTTCAAGTTGACTGTGGAGGCAAATAACTCAACTAAAAAAAGCCATCAGGATTTTGCAATTTTAATTTCTCTGCTCACTGAAGCTTTCTACTTTAAGGCAATTAAAAACAGGCATCAAAGGCACATGAAATTGGGATTAGGCAGTGATTAATTTGGGAAAAAAATGTTCACAATTCAGTTAAATGGACACAAATCAGACATCCATGTCTCAGGAATAGAGAGTATTGACGCAATGAGAAGAGCTGGGAGGAGCATGGGGAAGAGAAGATGGAAAGAGTACGTGCAATGCCTTTTCCCCGAAGGATAGAAATGTATCTGCCAAGTGCTGCCCATGATGAAGACTCAGGATGCAGAGCTAGCATAGTCCTAGCCTCTGAACAATATTTTTTTCTGCTTATCTTTGCCCCTACAGGTGTTTCTGCACTGCAATAAATGCAGAATCCGATTTTGTGCGGATGCTGAAGTTTAGTGGATTAATGCTTGTTCCCCAGATAGTGTTAGGCCACTCACTAGAGGTGAAGGAGACACACATTAACATCTCCACTGGGACCAATTTCTTTGACTCTGAAAACCCAGACACCAATGTTATCTCTCCCCATTAAAACCTGCACTCTTCTAGTAAAAAATGCTATAAATGCAGTGCCACTCAGCCATGCATCTGCTGAGTATCAACCTCGCTAATGATCTTCTAGGACGTCTCTTTAATACTTGACAGTGACCACCCTTATAGTGTCACCTACTTCAGTGGCACTGGATGTTTGTAAAAGCCCTTCAGATCACTTCACGCAAGCATTGCCAGAGATTTATAGAATCACTTGCTTCACTTGTGTATCTCTTACTGTGAAAATTCATCTCAATGAAGCCAGTTTGCAAGCCTCGAAGCGGATGTTTGTGTCCTCTTGGCAGAGACTTTCCTACAGAATTGCACAAGGGAGGGTGTCCAGCATGCTGAAGAAACATACCCAAGTCAAAGGCAAGCAGGACAGGAGCAACAGACTGAGTGAAGATGAGAGGGAGAGAGAGAAGGAGACCCTTTTGAGGGGCTGGAAAGCCTGTTTAGATGAAAAGCTAGGAATACAAAACTAGAAGGGAAAAATCTGTTGAGATAGAGCAGGGGAAAAGTGAGCTCTGGTAATAAGTGAGACGAGATAAAAGAGTTGATGGGAAGACACAAATTCTCTTGTCCAAGACAATACCAAATTCTCAGTTTTTAGATTATTAAGAAAAGAGGTCAGTAAAATTATATAGGACTTTTCCCCCTTCCATAATAGAATGGTGGTGCCAAGTAATAAGTGAAAAGGAAGAAAGATGGTATTGAAAAAAATACATTATCTGGATAGCGGTCTGATTGTTGATAAACATTGAAGTTGATGGTATCTTTCATTATTTGAGCAGGGCTGTTTTACTACACACTGTCAACTGTAACTGCCTTGATACTGGCAACAATCAAACTGCCCTATCTAAAACAGAAACAGTAAGAGCAGATAATGCTCTTTCAAACAGTCCAGCTACGTGCCCCAGCCTTGACCTGGAGAAATTGCCTAAAGGAATGAAAGGAGCCCAAGCTCCCAGACAACAGTCCTTACAAAAAAGGGAAATCAACTTATGTCAGATGTTATCGAGAGACCTCTAAGAAACAAGTCTCTTCTGGCATGAAATAAGAACAAATTGCAATCATCATGGTTTTGATATGGATCTGAATTGTCAAAAGCATTAGCCCACACTCCCTAACCACAGCCTCAAGAGACAGGCATTTAGAAAGGAAAGGAGCAGAGATGCAAAAAAACCAGTTGCTAGATTTGAGAACACACCTAAACTAAGACAATATCCAGATGGGTCACCTCACATTTTATTTCCTGGTGTACATTTAGCTAGGCACACTTAGGATCTTAACATCCTAAAAATAATCAGGTCATTCATTACACTTAATTTATTGACAGCAATCTTCTAACTGAAATTGTCTTAACATCTCTGAGCAAGCGCACTGAACAGAGAAACTTTTTCTACTCCTTGGAATTTTCATCTGCTGAAGGAAATCAGATTATTTGGTTTCTTTACTAAAAAGTAGTTTAATGCAAATATTTTGATAGTGTAATTTTGTTCTGTTATAAAGGCATCATAATAACAGGCCACTGATCTGAATATGGGAGACAGCTGAGTTTGTCCCATTTATTCTACTGCTGGTACTCCTTGCTAGATAAAGCAGAGGCATAAAATCTTCATTGCCCTGTGAAAGATTTAGACTTGTGCCCATTTTCTGCAGTCTTATCCTCATGTGAAGCTCACCAAGGATGGCAGACGTGCTGCTGGTTTGAGTCCCAGCTTAGAACAGTTTGCTCTAATAAAAGGAAGTTTTTTATGTGCCTATGTAGCCTCAATCCATCTACATGAATAGCATACCCAGTCAGGGATGATTAGGAAAAGCTCCAATTATACTCAGTAAACAAACTTCATTGCTGCTATTCCCAACAGAAAACCATATTTATTCAGCCTGACATAGGACAACACAAATATCATAAGGTTATGGACTGATGTTTATAAAAAGCTGGCAACTGTTCCTGGTGACCCAGAGAATTCAATGTCTTTAAAGAAAAACTGATGAACAGAATACTTGCAAAAAAAATTAAAAAAAAAAAAAAAAAGAGGGAAAAGGCCATTACCTCCAAAGGTGTTGGGGAGGACAGATCATTTCTCTAAATATACCCAAATGCCACTGTGTAAGTCATGAATGTTCATGGTTTCACTACATTGATGTATTTAAAAAACAAACAGTGCAACGTGGGGAAAAGCCTTCTGCAATGGTGCACAAGTCAAGAAATAATCTGATTCATGTAGTGTATAAAGTAGATCTGACAAGGCTGTCTGAAACCTGTGCCTTTGGAGTTAGTGTCAACCCAAACCCCATGTTTTTGCCAGACGAGTCACTGACAGTAATGGTTTGCCTCTGCCAGTACAAAAGAGCTCTTGAGAAAGTATTTTATTAAAGGAATATAATTTCTACTGAACCAGATGTGTGCCATAGAAAACAATAAAATTCAAAAGAAAATGTAACTATTTGACAGAAAAATGCTTTCAGGCAGGAACAGCACTATTTAGCAAGTATGGTACACGAATTTTAAATTAAAAGTTCTACAAAGTGCTTCACGGTGGTGTCATACAGTGCAGTTCTGACTGTATCCCTGTGGAAAGTTGTTCAGTGCTTTCCTCAATCACTGAAGAGAATTCCAAGCTGTCACCTCTGCCACTGCGGCAAGTATGAGAATCTAAATAACTTCTAAGCCCTCATTCAATTTCCCAGGTGGGAATTTATTGAGAACGAACTTCCAAATGGCTGTTGAATAAGTCTTTGATTTCATTTTAATATGCAGAAGCAAATTCTAAGTTAGAGATCAAGTTTATCAGAGTACTCTTTTTTTTCTTTCTTGAGTGGAAAAAACCTCATTTATCAACACTTGAGAATAAGAGGCACCATTATTGGTGAGGCAGCAACATAGACAGTGTTCTTTAGAGTGAGAGTGTGAAGGTGTCCTATTGGACTTGAACTCCATGGTGCAAGTTACAGAACAGAACTGAAAGAATTTCAGAGTGATAGCCAAGGACCTAACTTTGAATGCAGAATCAACTGCATTACCACTACACTAACACTTTTAGCAGCTGGATGGGTCAAGGACATGATTTTTTAAGTTTTGTAAAGTTATCAGCACCTAGTTAATAATTTCTCTCTGATATTGAAGGGAGAAATATTACCTTCTAAATCTTCTACAGTACTTCCTACAGCAGGGTAGATTTACCTCGGATAAGAAGGATATACTTAAGCATTAGCAAGGAAAGCCCCAAGGAAATTTCACACATTGACAAAACCAGGCTCCAAAGTGGGACAGCCACCGAGGAGGTTGCACCAAACTCAGAAGGATTTTAAGGTCAAAAATAAATAGATGATGCAGAAAGCAATTATGCTGCAGGCTTGTTATACAACTTGGCCAACAGCAGAATGACAGGGAGCTTAGCTTGTGGGGAGTGGAAAAATAACTAGAAACAAGGCTGGCAATATTAATTGCCTAGTCTTTGGAAATAAATGTTGGAAGTATTTGGCTGTGGGAAGGCATACTTGGACATAACAAAGGATCCTAAAGAGACTGTTGCAATTCCATATGGCAATGTGTATATATATATATACACACACACACAGATGTTCCAAAGGACAACTAAATGAGGAAAAGAACTATGACAAAATGAAGTGTTTGTACATGCTTGGAATGATGAAGTTCAGTGGTGTGTGTGTGTGTTATGTGTGTGTTACGTGTGGCAGGTGGTTTGCTCGTTCAGGTTTTACAACAGCTGAATTCATCCTGGCTTGTCCACATTGATGGGAAGTGCAACATGGACTAGCATCAACATGGGCCTGTGAAGATTAGTTTGGGATGACTTTTAAAAATTGAAGTAGGAGCCTTCATGTAGAGAAGAAAACACAAGATCCATGAAACAAGAGAAACAAGTTAAAGCAATGAGAGAATGAGGGGGAAAAGCCAACACATACTTTGGAGAGTGAGAATAGCATAGCAACAAGAGAAGAGGAGCCTGCAAGTAATTCTGAAGGACACAAGGGATAGAAGTTTAAGACAACGGACTTTTGTGCCCAGGATTTGGACGGTATAAAAGTTGGATTAGGTTTCTCAGAGTGGTCTGAAATATTGTTTCAGCCCTATAAGAAATTTTTTATATTAAGGGATCTTTAGTTTCAAAAGAACAAATATCCAAACCAGGTGGATTAAGGGTGCCTCAACTCTGGTTTTATGGTCAGTTTGGGATCATTTCTACAGTCAGATGTGCCAGTCTCTGGGGTTTCAAGAACAGAAGTAGCTCCCAGAGCCCGAGAAGGTCACCAGCAGTGATTATTTGGGAAGCTGCAAAGATCTTTGTGCCAAGGCACCCTGGCCATCCACCTCACCACCCCAGCTCTCCTCCACTACAATGCGTACAGCACCATGTTAAAAGCAGTATAAAAGGACACTCCAGTTGGTAAAAACAGAACTCTTAGCCTGAAAAACAACCTTCCCTTTTACTTTTATTATTTTCAGTTCTCCAGACATTAAGCAATTTGCTTCTGTAGTAAGCCAGATTGTCATATTTGACAAGAACCTTCCTCACTTGCTGATTTTTTTTCAACTTGAAATGACTTTCTGCACTCTGCCCTTTTTTATCATTGTAATTGGAAGTAGACTACACAACTTTGTTTTTCCTGTTTCCATTTGAATTTGGCAGACATCACTAAAATGCAGCACTGCCACCTAATAACTGCCTGATAATATACAAGAAAAAAAAAAGAAAACTTTTCCCCCATTTGCCCCCAAATCATTTTCAATCAGTTTGATTGTATCTGTTATCAACCGCTTTAAAAAAAAAAAAAGTAATTGCAATTACTCATTACTGAGCTTAAGTTGATTGGCTTTGGTTGGTCCAAGAGGTCATACAATATTGTTCTTTCACAATGTGATCCACCACAGTACTGAATGGCACTCACAGTTCAGTTTCTGGTAGCTGGGGAGGGAGTTGGGATTACTTAGCCTGGAGGAGGCTCAGGGGAGACCTTATGGCTCTCTACAACTACTTGAAAGGCGGTCATAGCCAGGTGGGGTTCAGCCTCTTCTCCCAGGTAACTAGTGACAGTATGAGAGGAAATGGCCTCAAGTTGTGCCAGGAGGGTTTAGGTTGGACAGCAGGTGCAATTTCTACACAGAAAGGGTGATTAAGCATCGGAATGGGCTGCCCAGGGAGGTGGTGGAGTCACCGTTGCTGGAGGTGTTTAAGGAAAGACTGAACATACCACCTAGTGCCATGGTCTTGTCGACGTGGTGGTGTTCAGTCATAGACTGAACTCGGCCTCAGAGGTCTTTTCCAACTTAATTGATTCTGTGATTTAGTGTGAAATGAAAACAAAACAGCAACAAATGCCTCAAGGTTCCTCAAGGTTCCATAACTTGAGGTCTAGACTTGAGATACTGAAATAACCAAGGGATTTTTAGTTGGAGTTGAAAAACTTTTTTCAAACACAAGCATTTTCTATGAAAGGGACTGATGCTTCATAAGTATCAAGTACAGTATCATTGGAAAAGGGAAGGGTGAAAGGAGACATCAACTTCTTCTTTATTTTTCTTTCCCCTCTTTTTTCTTTCTTTGCACTTAATTTCACTGACTGAAAGGGACTAAAAGTTGGCTGCTGGATAACAGCACACGAAAAGTTCAAGTGCGAATTTTCTGTCTAGAGCCATTGACGTTTCCTCTCTAAAATTAAGGATTAGTGATGCCTGGCCACCAAAGTGGGAGAGCTTAGTTTCTAAGGAATCCATAAATCCAAATTATTTTCCTGGATTATGTGAATTTCTCAAATGCATAGTTTAGGCTGCATCACTTAAACTCGTGATTTAGAATTCTCTGCAATAAAAGTGCACTGTCAATCTTGAGACATATTTTGATGGCTAAAAATTAGTTTAGATGTCCCAATCACATACAGTTTGGTCTTCATTCTTTTTATGTCTTAGTCCAGGCATTTGCAAAAGAAAGACTTGAATTTAGTAAAGTTTTTCAAGGAGAAAGAAAAAACCCACATTCCACCCTCCTCACAAAAAAAAAAGTCAAGGAAATTCATATTACCACTAATCGGAAAGTGGTATTTTTAAGGTTAAGGGGTCCCAGGAAAGTATATTTCTTCTACTAAGCCCATGGTCTCAGAGACAGGCTACTGACACTATTGGACAGAGAGGAAGAAAAAAAAGAAAACAAACAAGAAAAGGAACAACACTAGTACAAGAGCTAACCTTCAGATTTTGAGCCCCAAGGTCAAATGTGACAGATGCTAGTGATTCCTTCATATATTTTTCTTGACATCTATCAATGCAATCAATCTCAAGTGAAGCCATAGATGCCAGAAAGGGAATAGCCTGTCATGATTTGTAGTAACCTTCAAAACCAGGTAAAGTTTCTCTGTTGGAAGTGCTCTGTGCACAAATACACATTCACCTACTAAAGTACTGGCTATACGAAGTAGTAGCATTTTATGGTTTCCTCGCTCATGCATGCACATCCAGATTTCAAGGATTATTTAAAAAACACCTGACGCTTCACACATTTACTCAAAAGTCTTCAGATGAAGACTTCAGGTTTGGTTAAGGCTCTAAACTAAGTCTAAAGGTCCTACTCACCGCTCAAAAAATCACATACGGCTTGCAAAGTCAATTTACGTGGTTTGTATAGTTATGCTGAAGTCAAAAGGTATATAGTTCACTATCAGCAGCTCTCTCCAGGGATTCTACAGTCCACATCCTGTAAGTGTGGGGTGATGAAGTAGTTCATGTTGATGTGCCAGTGCCACAACCTCTCTTTGCCTCTGAAGTATTGCAAGGATTTGCAGGAAGAGACAAAGTCTCCCTGACACACAATCTAAGCAATTCAAATTGGTAAATAGAAACTAAGACTGTACAGGAAAATATCTTAGAGAAACTACCCTGCACACTCCAATAGAGAAACAGCAGCAACACCAGAAAACATGTGGTGTGCCAGGATGATGCAGGGAATGGGGGACAGATGTCAGAAGGGAACTCAATCCAGCAGTTCAACTCTAATCTTTTCAATCTATGCAGTAGCTGATACAAGGCTCTTCCCCACTTCCTGTCTTCAGGGAGACCTCAAAGACCTTCGGTCATGTGAACAGTGTCAATATCCACTTGTTACATTACTTTTTTGGGCAAGAACACGGTTATGGAACTAGTTATGAGGGAGGTCTACAATAAAAGACCAGATTGAAGATATGATGTCATTTGCTATGGGCTTAAAAAAAAATTTGGTTTGATATACAGTATATAATACTGCAACTCACCATTAAGTGTAAGTAGAGATGTAAAATAATAATGGTAATTAAAATGAACCACAATACTTTTGTCCTTGCCCAACTGTACTTTCTCCAAAATTACACAGATCTAAAGAAATAAAAAAAATCAATCCTTTATTACAAACGTTGACTTTCTTGGCAAGTTTTCCTTCATGCTTTCTTCACTCTGCTAAGCACATTTACAATCTTACTTGCTTTATAATTTTAAATTTAACGCATGGGAAAGCAAATGAGAGGTGAAATGAAATCAGTGGCCACAGTGACAGTCTGACAAGCACCCAGAAGGCAACATTCAAACTGGGGAAGCAACTCTGCTTTGCTAAATAACCAATATGCTACAAAAACATAACTGCTGCCTTATCACCTCCAGAAAGAGACAATAGGAAATCCATTGAAAAGCAACAAGTAAGGGCTGTATACAGCACCATGGGAGCAGAAAAACAGCAAAAAACAGTACCCACATCTAGAGGCATTTGAGATAAATCAGAGAGTGCTGCGCTCCACGGCAGGAGTTATAACAACTCTTTTGCCATTACACAGGATCAATAGCACTGCACTGGTTCTCTCCCTGTATCATCTGCAGGTGCTTGTAAAACCCAACAAAATTGCAAAAGATGTCAGAAGAGACTAACCATATCAAAAACACATCCACAGAGTCAGATAATCTAGAAACACTATCATGCAACAAATCGAATTCCAACAGAACACAACAATGTGTTGTTCCCCATAGAGGAGTCCTACCAATTGCTTAGGAACTAAATTAAAGGAGGTCTAACCAAAGGTGTTCCAAAGCCCATACAGTAAACACGGAGTAAGATCTTTCTGCTCTTTAAAAAAACAATAAAATAAACAATTCTGTTGAACCGATAAACAAGGACGTAGTTACCTTCTGAGTGGTAAGCATTGTTGCAAATATTATGCATAAAAGTTATGATTACATTTCTGTATAACACAAAAGAAGTATCCCTTTGCCAGCCTCCAGTGTTTTACATGACTCAGGAACCATTTGCAGCCATCACTTGTGCCATTCTCTTCCTGGCGTTCATCCCATCTGCCCCACCCTACTGCAATGTGATGCTTCTTAAATTAGCCAGCTTTCTTCCTGTTGTGCAATAGATCAGCTGCAGTGAAATGTACCAGGTAAGAAAATAAAATTGGTAAGTGTCTTCCACACAACAATTTCTGCAATGACTCTGGCTCATCATGGAACTGGTACAACTCTAGTCCACAGGCTTGGGCTGCTTTTGGTCTGGAGAATGAGACCAGAGGAGCAAACAGACCATCACTAATTCTGCTTTGAGTCTTTATGTATAATCACACCTGGTAATTTACACACAAAGACAACCCAGACGAACTCTGGTAACAAATAAATATTGGGTACTATGCTGTCTCTACCTAGTACAATTTCACTGCTTTACATATATTCTACTTAAAATCAGCTTCAAGTGTTGACAACCGAAACCTTCGTGTGCCTGGTTTCACCCCGAACAAAATAGCCTGACAGCATCTACTTCATTCTCTTGTAAATGTAAGTGAACTGTGAAGACCTTGTAAGATCTTAATATATGTAATTTAGGTTAGGCAGTTTACAGAGAATGAAAAAGAGAAAAAAAAATGTAAAGAAGATACCGATGCTGTGCATAGTTCAAGAAATAAGAAAATCCACTCTAGAATTAACTTAGTGCTTTATCACCCGTCAGGTGCATCTGTTTCAATAGAACATACTCCTCCTGCTATAACCTTGATTTTAAGCAATACATGGACTCACTACCGCAGATACCACTTGCTGGAAACTACACACAATTTACACTTCTTGTTTGTAAAACAATATATAAAGCACATGGAATCAAAGAAGTGCCACCTGTGAAACTTTTTAAAGTGTTTTTATTTCTAGCACACGTTCATTGAGGAATTCAATTACCTTGTGCCTAGAGCTCAAATCCTTATAAAATTTTAGAAGTTATTTGGTTATAGCATGGTCAAAGAATTCATTATAAAACAATATAATTCTTTGCAATTTCCAAGACAAAATAAAATATCAAATGGAACAGATTTCCACTGTAGGATTGCTAGTTCTTTTAAGAGCTTTACTGAATTATTTTTGACCTCCAATCAGTTATTTTGGATTCTTATTTAAAGAAAAGATTTTTACAGAAGTGAGATTGATGTGTTTTGTTATCAAAGCTGGAATATCAAATATTATCCCTTCAAACAAAGGGCAGAGGAGCACTCAAATTCTGGAATGAAGATCCAGGGCAACTGGTGACAAATTGCAACCCTATCATCTGTGTGTATACTCTGTGGGTAGTTAATTCAATATCCCCATGTGACGTTTATGTGGGCACAGTATCAGAGTTTTTCTGCCTTGTGAGCTGGGAGAAAAGCTACTGCCTCTCCCAGCAAAGGGATAGGCCCAGAGAAGGGGGAGAAAAATGAACCAGCAGGTTGCTCCCACTGCAAAGTTTTACAGCAAGGGAATACCAAGGAGCCAGACACATAAACCCACGAAAGCCACAGGCACATCCTTACCACCTTACGCACCACAGAGACGCTGCCACGGAGCAAGCATATGGGACAGCCAAGCTATAAGCAAAGCCACCTCCTGTACAAGCACAAACCCTCTTTCCTGTGGTGACAACCTCCATCTGCAACACCCAGCTGAGCAGTCCATGTTATCTCCAGCAGATGGCAAAGGTAGGAATTTGCTACCGTACTTAGAGCGATCTTCCTCTTCCCTTCAAGGCTCCTTACATTTGGCACTTGCCTGTGCTCCTGGTGAATTCTGCCCACCCACAGATCCGAGCTGGAGCTCCTCCACGCAGCAGACCAAAGCGTTTTACACGCAGCAATATTCCCTTTGAGTGCCAAGGAACAGTGGCAGTGCCAACACAGGAGGCACTTTGCACAAAGCATGTTTATTAGCTGTGACATGGAGCACAGCATTTGCAAAGAGCTAAGGAAGAAGACAGCTGCTGCAGCTCCTCTAATTACCTCTCCCCAGACATCAACAGCAATTTACAATTTGGATGATGTTGCTGGAACTAAGTATGATCTAGATCCACACACAAGCTCTCCTCCTCACTTTTATAGGCCATGTGTTATATGAGAATTACAACTATTCAAACTGTTTCTATGAGTTAGGTTATCTCCTGCAAGGTTTTTTATTGCACATTCTCCTTTTGCTACTGGAAAATACAGAATTTGCTGTAGACAGTAATCAGATAATCACATCTTGTTACGAGCACAGGCCAGCAGGACTTGCTATTACAGACTCTCTAATCTATCAGATCAAAACAAAGAACATTTGAGATGTTTGGGAAAAATGATGCTTCTTAACATATTTCACAACCAAGGTAAAAAATAAAAATAAAGAATTCAGTATGTAGAGCAGGCCGTGCATTAACTTCACATATATCCAAATTAAATTCTGAGTTACTCTATTACTACAGCATCTTGAAATATTTACTGTGTTCAGCTCCTGCTGTTTTGCTGGTAGCAAAATTTTAAAAGAATACACAGGAAGTCTGACAAATTAAAACATCATCAAGATTAATTGCACAAAAAGGATAAAACATTTCAAATAGTTGCATCCTTGAAAGATCAAAAGCTTTCCTCCTCTGCCAGTAGTTCTGAACTGCTCTATTGACAAAAAAACACAAATGGAAGATAAAACTTAAAATGTATGCAGACACATGAAACTACAAAGACTCAGTAGATATTCCATGACCAATAGTTTACATGGCTAAAGGAGTAAAATTAAATCAGATAAAGTGAATTAGACAGAAAAGCTTTAACCTCACGATGAGCATCCACACTATACCTATAAACACTGAGGATAAATGTGATGTTGACTTAGAGACTCAGTTACACAGATCCAGAAGTTTGCTGATGCTTTGTGGAATAAAATAAGCACCAATCCCCAGCTTCTATGATATTTTAGAGCCATGCAAGACAAACATCTGCTCAGTGTGGTGTCCTGCTCCCCTTACATGTGCAGCATGCGTTTGTGACTCGATTGCTGCACAATTGAGTGATTTTTCTCAATTCAAGCTGTGAGTCAAATGAGAGAAAGAGACTTACCCATGTTTCTCTGGACTCTCCACTGATAAGATTTCACTGCTGCTTTCGTCAATGGGATGGACACGAGCAATGTATTCTCCACTCTGCTGGTTAAACTTATACACAGCCACTTGAACCACACATTGATCGCTGCTGCTTCTCAGCCAAGGGCTCAGGATGACAGGGCTTGGTCTCTCTGATGTGTTGAGAAACAGAAATGAACCTAGAATAGAGGAGACAAAAGAAAGCTTTAAAAATAAATAAATAAATAAATAAAAACCCAAATGCATCCCAGAGTGCTGAGAGATACTCGTATGTTTTATGCTGTGGCTCAGTCTGCAGCCCTTCCATACTTTACAGTCAAAGATTGTATTTGCCAATTAGTTTGGAAAGTTTGTCCATTTTGTATTAAACTTAATCTTAAGGCAACATTTCAACTCACCTTTGAATGGTTTAAAACAAATATTACATTGAGATTGAACTCTCAGAATTAAAAAGCCCAGGCAGGTAATCAAGGGGTTTTAGGTTTAGATTCTTGTCTGTAACCTCTCAGGTCTGGTCTAGACCCAAATATATTAGCCTTGGTTCAGTGGGACCCTGATTTAACTCATTTGATATTGATCTATCTATCTTAATAACTATGTATATGTATTTCTCTCATCCAAAGAAAGAACACAAATTCAATAGCTTTACTTTTGCTCTTCTATAAACAGAAGTGTGCACAATTTTTAAGTCTAATGTTATAGATTCAGGATAAAGGCCTGACATAGTTTCATTTCTTCAGCAATTCACTCTAATGTATTAATTTTATATGCAGCTAATCCTCATTAAACATTTCATTATTATCCAGTACATTGACTCCCTTGGCCTAATTCTATTTCAATACAATCTGAGGCTTATCCAGTGGGACAGAAGTTATGTATATTCATCCCACTGCTGCTCATTTCAGGTAAGTCAAATTACTCCCTTTTGGCAGCTGACTAATTTACCAATTTGTCCACAGAGGAAGCACACTGGAGTCTGTAGTTGGTAAATGAAATGGACCAACCCTTGAAGCAAGAAAGAGGGTGATATTCTAGAAATTCTAGCAAGACCGGTCAGATAATGAAACCGCATTGTCTTGATTACCTGGAGTATCCATTAATAAAGTCTGTCTGTTAATACTTAAAACATGCAGGTCTGATGAAGAATTTAATTTCACTGAGAGAGAAATTAAGGCTCAACAGGGCTGTAATTTAAACCTGTTTTTGAATGTGCATGAATTTTAGCTAGAGCAGCAACTTGGTTTTGAAAATGCCAAGGTTGAAGCTTCAGGGGAATGATCTTCCATATCACCAAGCATAGCTCAGATGGGGGGGGGGCCACAAATGAATCCTGCTTGCCTTCACCTCAGTGTCTAAGCTGTGGGTCACCAAGTGCAAACCAGCCGCTCTGAGCTTCTGTGGCAGTTCATCTCCTCCTGCCATGGATCTGATGAATTGTCCTTGTTCAGTTTCTCTCATTTCTCCCTCCTGAACTGAGGGTGAAGAGCTCAGATTTGAATAGCTCACTGTCAGATGCCGGCTTAGAACAGGGCAATGGAACTCATGTTCACAGATGTCCCCTTTGAAAATGTTTGATTTGGCAATTCGTCTCAGGTCACATACAGGGCAATAATGAAAGGGCCAAAAATAAAACCTGGATTCCTGTCAACCGCTGTGTTTCCCTCCCATACACGTATTTATCATAAGCAGCGTTTTAGATATACTTGTCAAAAACAGTCTTCTTGATATTGGCACCACAGCAATGACATATCTAAAACTAGGAAACATCCATACTGAAAGAAACATGAAGAAATACATAAGGTACAGCCTGCTCTGATGCCAAGGTTTGCAAACAGAGGAGTGAAATGCAGTCGCAGCATTGGTGTTTAATAACCAGATTCCTTTATGTGAAATAATAGTCCTTAATCCAATTACTACCAGAATGGTCTGATGAGTTGAAAAAAATGCTGGTTTTGTCAGCTATATATACTCAATATATTTGTTGGTCAGTAAAATAAACTAAAAAATTAATAAAAAAATCAAAACCCAGCCTCATGTATCATCCTTCTCTGTCTCTCCCTTCTGTTGCACACAAAAGAGAATTAGAGCAGTAAATCTTGTGGCTTTAATTGTACCATCCCCATAAGAACAATGAAATCTTTGAATGAAAGGGAGCAAAGAGAATTCTGCTGGTGGCAGAAAGACACTAAGCGTTGCAATAATTGCTGATGGTAACTTGCCAGGTGCAAGAACCATTTGCTCATCTTGCTGCCTTGCAACAGGGGGATTTTAAAAACAACAAATAGTGGCAGCTCTCATTCCTTCTCTTCTTGCACTGATTCTAAATCAAGAGAGTAGTCCCTCTTATGGTCTGACTTAAGGTCATGTTTGAAACATCTATGAAGACAAAGGTAAATGCTACAGCAAATTTGCGAGATAGTAACAAACCTCCTTTGTTCTGACTTTTATATTTCTACTCTCTATTTACAGGGCTCACACTTTGCAATTGTAGCTTTATTACTCAGCACATGGCCAGTTCTACCTAATAATTTATATTAGTGAAAGGAATACAATTTTGCCATGGTGGGGTTACCCTGGCACACTGCCCCAGGATGCTGGGAGAAATAGCCCCACAATGTGTGGGTGTGAAGCCGTGCCTAAGGAATTCACTATGAAGGACATGGTTATTATGCCGTGTTGGCCTTACCACCAGTACATAGTCTTGTCAGAAATGTCGTCCTAGTGCATACTTTTGGGGAGATCACCTACGTGGGCAACTACTAGAGCTATGACATCTTTTAAAAATATATTTTTACTTTGTTTTTAAAAAGAAGAGAATAAACAAAACTTCGTTCTTGTTTTTGAAGGCTCAGCCATCTTATGGGTGACTTTCCTGTCTGCGGCATTGTTCTCTTTTTGCTCTTACTGCTCTTCTAGTTCATAAATGGCAAGAAAACAGCTATCAGAGCCACCTTTAGCTCTGATGTTATGGGAATGGTTTCCAAAGTTGAAATAAGGAGTACTTGCTGTGAAACCACACAGACTTTCTTATACAGCAGAACTTGAAGATTCTGGGATTAAACTATGGTACCCACAAAGGAATAATTAACATATCTGATGTGAGAAATTATACATTTTCAACACAAATCCCTGTGTTTCTCCTTTCCCTCAAAAGCACAACCTCCCAGCCACTGCTTGGCACTATTTCATGTGTTGGCCTTCCACAGGATCAATAGGACCATTTAAAAGACCAGATTAGACACTGTTACTTAGCAAGAGTTAAAAGACCACCTTGGAGATTGATTCCACATCCATGCTGAGGGATACAAGAATATTCTATTTCACACCAATGAACTTTCTGTGCAAAATCCAAAACTATATGTTCACTTGTGTTTCCCTCCAGTGGAAATCCATATGACACACTTTGAGACCATTTGTAGATCTGTAAGACTTAAGTTTCCAGCCACTTTTTCTGCACTTATTTCCTTGAACTTATCTTCTCCTATTAGTTTGCAGCTGTAATAAGACTCTTGGGATTCTCCCAGGTGAATAGCTAGGAAAAGCACTGTAGCTTCCACCAAACTCCTGCTGCTATTTAGATATCAAGGGACATGAGCTGAGATGAAAGGCCCCTTCACAGCACATGCTGCCAGTGTCACGTTCTACTGCTCAGGACTCTGAAGGATCTATTTACTCGTCACAAAGATCTTCACCAATGAGTCATTACAGGAGTCTCAGTACAGGTTTTAAACTGGACTCTGGGTGCACAGTGCAGTGCTGATACTAAAGAGATGCAGTTAAAATAATCATATTGTAAAGCCACAGACCCAGGCACTTGGCACTTCTGGGTCCTTGAGTTCATTCATCATCATCACACAGAACCATAGGTTTGCAGAGGGAACAGCATTCAGTATTTAGCACCAAATACACCCACGTTTGTGTCATATGACAGAAATCCTTCTAGCTGATACTGCTCTGTGGTGTTCCAGAAACTGCTGGTCTAAATGCCAGTAGTTTATTTCCCACATTCCCCCTAAACACTCACAAACTGTGTTAGAAGCCTACCAGTAATACTCAGCTTCTAATAATATTTTCCCCTGCCTCTTTAATAGCTGCAGTCATAATGCAATGGTATTACTTATCCTCATATGTTGTATCTGATAACTCCGGCAACTTGCTGTCACTTCAGACAAACGCACATGAAAAGATATTTATGCTTTAAGCTCAGGGAATTATTGTAGTTAACATAAAAGGAAGATTACAAGACATATTAATATATCCTTCAAGAAAAATTGGTGTTGATCTCTTCGAAACTTGTTTACAACATTTTCACATCCATGTCACACAAATGGAAGGATGGTTTATCAACTTAGTAGCCAGGTGTTTTTGAGGTGATGAAGACAGCTTCAAGTTGTGCTGTTGAGGACTAATGAGGTAACAGATTATTTGTAAACAAGAAAACTGATGCTAATGTACTATGCATGTACAGATACACTGTGAACAAAGCAACTGTCCAAAAAGGTTTTCAAATGAAGGAGTATAAACTGGTATGCCTACAACTTACAACCACATCTGCAATGCATCTCATTACCACAACCTCTGGCCCAACATCCTTATCTGATATGGAGGCACAAAACACCCGAAACTCATGCTGAGGCAAGCCTGAGATGTTCAAAGGACAGAGCCATCCCTTGGCCCTAGGAACTGGTAAACTCAGAATACTATTGCATGCCCCATTTAAATCTGGTCATTTAACAGCTCCCCAGTAGCTTTGAATGCAACCTGCTAACTTCATATCCTAAATCCTTCCTAGTTAGTCTCATGTAAAACCATGGACGGAGCCAGGTCAGCTTCTTCTGCCAAAACCTTGTGATGCTCAGCAAGGTCAGTGCAACCCTATTGCATCCTCTGACCTTTTCAAGGCAGCAGTCTAGCAAGGAAGGCTGCAGCCCAAAAAGGCAGAAGCTGGAGAAGTTACTTTTGGAAATGGGGTTCCCCATGAAAGCGCCCACTGCAGAAAACAGCAACCAGCTTTTCTGGGAAAAATACACAGAGGCAACTCCTCAACTTGCAGCTGAGGTCTAGGATTTCCAGCATGTGATGTTCCTAGATACCTGATATCACATAATCAAATAAGATCCTAAAGATGTGACATC
This sequence comes from Grallaria varia, assembly GCA_013396735.1. Classification (NCBI taxonomy): domain Eukaryota; kingdom Metazoa; phylum Chordata; class Aves; order Passeriformes; family Formicariidae; genus Grallaria; species Grallaria varia. The sequence continues at coordinate 87,479 of VWZG01004019.1, forward strand.
AAACAGGCCAATGGGACATGAAAAATTAGTTACAAAATTGACATGCAATGGAATTCATGAAAAGTTCACATTATTTAAAAACAGTATTTAGCAGCATACCCAAACCAATAATGCACACAGAGCAGTTATCCAGGTACCTGATACAAATTAAAGTGCCCCCATGCCAGTTCAAGAAGATTTCTTCCATAATAAATAACTAAAGATCACAGTTTTGGTATTTTAACTTTCTTGAAAAGTCTTCTTTTGACACTGTCTCCTACAACATCCTCAGAGGTAAGCTCAGGAAATGTGGATAAGATGAATGGACAGTGAGGTGGATGAAGAACTGACTGAGTGGCAGAGCTCAGAGGGTCATGATCAGTGGAGTAGAATCCAGCTGTTGGCCTGTAGTCAGTGGCATTTCCCAGGGATCAATACCTGGTCCAGTTTTATTCAACTTGTTTATCAAGGACCTGGATGAAGGGGTAGAAAGTATCCTTAACAAGTTTGTTGACAATACGAAACTGGGGGGAGCAGCTGATCCATCTGAAGGCTGTGCTGCTATTCAGTGGGACCTTGTTAGGCTGGAGAGTTGGGCGGAGAGAAACCTAATAAGGTTCAGCAAGAGCAAGTGTAGGGTCCTGTCCCTGCGGAGGAATAACCCCAAGCACCAGTACAGGTCGGGGGCTGACCTACTAGAGGACAGCTCTGCTGGGTGTCCTGGTGGGTGATGGGTTGACTATGAGCCCGCAGTGTGCCCCTGCAGCCAGGAGGGCCAGTGGGATCCTGGGGTGCATCGGGAACAGTGCGACCAGGATGGTGGAGGGAGGTGATCCTTCCATGTCTACTCAGCCCTAATAAGGCCACATCTGGAGTGCTGTGTCCAGTTCTGAGCCACACAAGGAGCTACTGGAGAGAGTCCAATGGAGGGCCACAAAGATGATTTGGGGTCTGGAGCACCTCTATTAACAGGATAGACTGTCGGAGCTGGGCCTGTTCAGTCTAGAGAAGAGAAGATTGACAGGCGAACTCATTAGTGCATATAGATATCAAAGGCAGGTGCCATGGGGATGGTGCTCAGTGGTGCCCAGTGACAGGACAAGGAGCAATGACCATAAACAAAAACACAAGAAGTTCCACATCAACATGAGGAAGAACTACTTTATATTGATGGTGGCAGAGCCTGGAACAGCTGCCCAGGGAGATCCTGGAGTCTCCCTCTCTGGGGACATTCAAACCCCATCCAGACACATTCCTGTGTCACCTGCTCCAGGTGGCCCTGCCTTGGCAGGGGGGTTGGACAGGATGATCCCCAGAGGTACCTTCCAACCCTAACAATTTTGTGATTCTGTGAAAAGCAAGGCTAAAAATACAGCTAGGCTGACTTAATCTGATCCCAGTTATAAAGCAGCAATTTAACAACCCTTTGCAAAACTGATAGATTGTTATTCTGAACATAAACTCCATCTTCCTACTCAAAGGATTTTATTACCTTTCACATACAAATTCAATACTCTACCAGATTAAATTAGAGCTGTAAAAACTATTAACAGTTAACGTCTGTTGGGGACTGTACAGTAGAAAAAAATTATTTAAATCAAGTTTTATAGTCTTTAGAGATGCTGACTAGAGAGAACATTTCTAGTAGCATCACAAAACATCCCACAGAGCTGGCCTTTCGATTCTTCATTTTACACTTAACTTTCAAATTGACTATTCAAGCAAAACTCTCATAGCAGGAGCTCAGTAGCTGGTAAAAGCCATGAAAAAACTGGGCACTACCTGAGTGACAACATTAAGAAAAGATACTGTAATACTTTTTCTAGGCTTATTTATACGGATTTTCTAATTGCCTCATCAACGCTCCAAAATGTGCTGAATGTGGGGAATGTTAATAGTCTCCAGTGCTGAACGCAATGTGACTGCATAAGCACCAGAAGATTTGCAACATGATAGACTTGCATCCGACTTAAAATTCATGAAGGTATCAGCCTTTGAATTATTACAAAATTTGGAGCTGAACAATTCTTACCAATCTAATTATGGTAATTGAATGATATCTTACCTCTTTGGAAGTCGATCAGAGTTCTTGCTATTAGTTTAAATAAACCCAGGATTTCACTTCTAATACCTAGCAGGAATCTCTAGATGATGCAAGAGCAATTCAGAAACGCTAATGAATTCATACTAACTCTTGTGGGCATGTAATACATTCTACAAATGGACAACTTAAGGCAGACATTAAACAACTGCAAACGGTGTGTGGCCAAGATTGGTATCAGAGCAGCGATCTGCAAGTCAAAGCTTTTTAAAATTACCTCCTATTCAAGTATTTTTCATTTCCCAAGTATAAAGGGGAAGGCCACTAATCCATCAGTGCAAAATAAAGTAAAATGTTGTCCTCTTACTGAGGCATCAAGCAAATTTGATTTGCCCCTTGTCATTTGTCTTAAATTGAAAGGCTTCACTCATATAAAACCTTGTCCCTCAAGCAACCAGCACTCACTGTGATCCTTGGGAACTGCCGCAGCATGATAGAAATGTAAGTTAAAGTTAGGAAAGACAGGAGCCGTTCCTTTTCTCACACTCCAGTTCCAGAAATTTTCTTTATTATTTTACCGATTCTCTTGGAGGCAACCCTGAAGTCTAATGCACAGAGAGGAGTCTCCTAGCAGTGACCTTCACACAGCTCCTTCATAGATTTCCCCTGTCACTTCCCTAAAATCAGGTGTAGTGCATGAGCTGAAGTCCAAATGAACACCATTATAAAACTTTATTACTATTTATCAGTTTAAATTCCAATAATCCCTAGCATATCCATATGGAAAGCTGAATCTCATCACACTACTCTTTAGACCACAATAATAGATGTTTTTCTCACAAAGCAGTTTACATCTAGTTTTTCAAAAGGGGAAAGTCAGATGGAAGAAGGAGGAAACAATTAAAAGCTCCAGGTATTGCCTTCTGTAACGGGAGCTAGAGCCAGATGCTGTTACAGTCCAATTCCTAAATGACTCTACAGCGTTTGCTCCCAGCTAAAAAGCACTGAACTGAAAAAAAGCAGTTAGTTAATTAAAAACTTAAAATTCAATGCTGAAATTAAAATCTTTCCTAGAGAATGACAGAAGAGTCTTTAAATAATTCAGCCTTGCACAGCTGATTAACCAATACTCATCTTCTCTTTTGCTGCTGACAGAGGCGAATGGCAAGTTTCTTTTGAGATGCCTGTTCTGAGACTAGAGAATGGCAGAATTTTCTGTCACCATGAGCAAGACAGACCTAAAGGGAAAGCTAAGAGAGAGCTGGTTCTGTCAGTAAAAACAGAGAGGCAGGATGCCTGCTCAGTAGCTCACAGTGTGCACAGTAGTTACGGGGAGGGTGTGAAGGGAAACCTAATGCTGTGCCTCTAGTTGCTGTTTTGCCCTCGAGTGTGCTTATTCGATTACACTTGGGAGGCTAGAAGCTTAAAAATTAAGAAGTTCAGCAATATTCTGACGCACAAGTACCTGAATAAAAATGTGTCTGGAACAGAATTGCAGCAACTCACAGTTTGGTAACGTCAGAGACCAAGTTAAACAACTAGTACATACTGCAAGTTATTCCCCTGAAGAGCTAGGAAAACCACAGGGAGAGGCACGTAATTAAATCTATTTGGTGTAGCCCTCCCCCTTTTTCATTCTGAGCTATGATTGAACTCATCACATCGAGGCTGCCATTATGTCAGCTTTAAGTGCACAAGAGTCATTACTCAGACCATTGGAGAATCATGAAACGGGTCCACAGATAACATAAATAAGATAAATCTGGAGGAGATGGTGTATCTTAATGTCACATACATTTTAATCTGTCATTCTCAGCCTCTCCTCTACATACATACATATACATCCATGGGCAAAGTACCAGGAGACTTAGTTGGCCAACTGTCCCCGTAAGTAGCAGGAATTGCGATGATCTTATCCAGAGCTTGTTGAATGCCTGATAGCATAAAGCACCAAATCCCTGCCAATCCTGAGGCTCAGCCATCCTTCCTCCATCCCTAGTCTCCATGCCATTTCCATCCCAAATCTGCCTTTCAGTTAGTCAGGTATCAGTTCCGCATGTCAATTTTCTTTGGCAGACCCCTTTCCTCTCATCTTATAGCTCTAGATCTTCCTCATGTTTTCTGTGCTTTCCTAAGTCACTGTTGCAGGGATAAAAAAGGAGGTGAGTGCCTTGGCACACCAGTTAGAGGATGGAAAGAAATGCAGATGGCAGAAACCTTTGGAGGACCCTCTGCTGTACCGTGAAAACTGCACTGACTGCTGGTTTTCTTTCTGCTAATTCAAAAAACTCACTTAACATTCACGTATAAGAAAATACCAAGCTTCAGCCACTCACCAGCTGTCAATGAGCAGACAAGTGAGGGGACAATGACCCTTCCCCCCAGGTCTGACAATGGGTTACAGCTTCTCTAAATGTTGACAGACATGCTGAAATGTGCTAAAACAATCATTGAAAGAACAGGATTCCACAAGCTTAAACATAGTGACTCTTGCCTGGGCCTTCAGATCACTTATTTAACTGTGTTGTTGGGGAACACATTTTATTTCACGTATCATTTTATAAAGTCAAAACATTGCAGAAACATTAAATGATTAAACTTCAGGATGCTAAAAATCTGTTTTTCAAATTGGAAAAAAGCAGTACAAATGCGAGGGGCTTGCCTCCTCAATACAGTAAAATCAGGCATCACCGAGAATTAGTTTGAACTGCTCAAGTGCCAGCAATCTTATTTATGATGGCAACTTTTACTTGAGAGAGCTGCTTTCATCTGCTTCTTGCAGTTAACTCTTTAATTAAAAATCGACCTAATATGCCTTCATTGTGAAATAAAACAGATTCTCCATTCTATTCTAGAGATAGTGGCACAGGTGAAGAAAGGACTATGGTTCACATGAAGGATACATGTCCTCGCGAGATCAGATCTCACTAGACTGGACTCCAGCCTGGTCTTGGTTCTGGCTTCTCAAGAACCTCCCAGCCCAAGGAAGAAACAGCGTGTCCACCACTGTAACTGCTTTCAAATGGGATCACTGAATTACAGGAACTGGAAGGTCCCTCCACAGATTTCTGTTCAATGTCCTGCTCTGAACAGGACCATCACCAATACCAGATGAGCACAGCTGCAACTTGTTCAGCTAAGTCTCAAAAGCCTCCAGGCATGGAGATTTGACAGCTTCTCTGGGTAATCTGTTCCAGCGCTGCACCCCATCCTGGTGAAAACACCTTCTGTGAAGACCTGGATCTCCCAAACAGTAAGCTGTTGCCATTGCTTCTTGGGTTGTCTGCTTTGGCTGAGAAGTATTTGGCTCTGCCTTCTCTGCATCTCACCACTGGGCAGTTGTGAGTCAGCTCCAGCTCACCCCTCAGACACCTCTTCCCAGCCTAAGCAAGCCCAGTTCCCCCTACCTCTGAAAGGGGATACAGCCAGTGGGTCCCTGACCACACAGACAGCCCCACTGGGACCTGCCACATTCCCTTGGAGCTGGGAAGGGGAGCCAAAGCTGGATACAGAGACTGAGGTGTGGCCTCACCACCACCACCATCACAAAGTGGCCCGGAACAAATAACTTCTCTCAATGCTGGCTGTCTTCCTCCTACCTTAGTTTGGATGGCTGCCTACTCTATTTGTTATGGGTTGGGTCCTCCATAATTTGCAGGTCCTCTTCAGCAGGACTACTCAAAGCCGCCACCCTTCCCCAACATGGAAGGTCCAAGAGCAGAGCTTGTCACTTGTGGTGGCTCCACAAGGCTCCTGGTTAGCCCAATCCTCAAATTTGCCGAGGTCTCTCTGGAGAAAAGTTTTGCCATTCACTGCATCAGCCACATCCCCTCTCCTTTTAGTTCATCTGGATCGTCTACAGATTTGACCCGTGTCTCATTGTCTAGGTCATGGATGATAACACAGAGCACTGCCAGCCCCAGAACTGACTCCCGGGGTCAGCTCTACTCAGCGCTGGCTGCCACTGGGCATGAAGCCACCAAGTTTTGTTGGCCTCTCAGCGTTCCATCCAGTTTTCAACCTGCCCAACAGGGAGCTCACCCATCCAGACCTCCTCAGGCCCCACGTGAGAATGCTGCTGCTGCTGCTGCTGCTTAAAGCCTTCCCAAAGTCAAGATGAAGTACACACTCATGGTTTCTTGTTTGCTCACACACCCAGTCATTTGACACAGAAGGACATGAGGCTGGTCAATGTTATAGACGCTCGTGACAAATTGGAAGAGCCAATTTGTATTAAATCAAAGATCGAATTTATTAGCAAGCGATAAGAGAGCAAAACAGCGCTGGGCAGCTTGGAGAGACTGTGCTCTGCCAAAAGTCTGCACCATACTGAGGAAAAATCTCTATATTTATACAATTTTTAACTCTTGTGTACGTGATCTGGTTATCTCCGCATTGTGTATGTGTCCTTGTTGACAGTTACCAGGCGGTCGTAAATTGCCTCTTGGAGTTCTTGTTAGGTGATGGATGTTTTCCTTCAAGTGTAAATTGTCAGGATGTAAGGATTACCCTAATTGTCTTGAGGTGGGAGACGTCCCCCTCTCATATGTAAATCACCAAGAGGTGAAGTTTACTTTAACTGGATACCCATGTCCTTGGATAAGCAAGAGTTTCTTCACATTCATGTGACTATTAGATAAGCAGATGAAATCTTCTTTTCTTACGATTTTATGAACAAAGTTAACTCATTCATTACAGTCAACAATGATTTCTCCTTGGAAAACCCATGCTAAGAGTTCCCAATTATTTTCTTTTCCTCCACCTGTTTGGGAATGGAGTCCAGGAGGACAGGTTTTATACTCTTTCTAAGAAAGACTGATATGAGGCAGACCAGCCTGTAGTTCTCCACTCCTCCATCTTGCCCTTCTTAAAAATGAACATACTACTAAATCTTTTCTGGTTGTTCAGGACCTCCTTCAATTGCAACGATTTCTCATTGATTTTAGATACAGCATCTTTGGGATTTCAAAGCAGTCCCTAACTTTGTGCTCCCACAATCCTTGCTGCCCTTTCCTTGAACCCATGCCAAGGTCTGGGGGCTGCCTTGACCTGTAAATGCAAAGAAAGTCACCGAGTACTTCCACCTTCCCAGTCTTATCCGTCAATAAAATTGCTTTAACATGTACTAAGGAAGACTAATGGATCTTTTAAACACTTTTTTTTCCTCCCACCACAGGGCCTGGGAAGCTCACAGATGGCCAGACCTCTTTACAGAGAGTACCTCAGAAAGTCACTGTGCCAGAGTCCAAGAGAATGAGGCAAAAGACAGCTGGGAGCTACAACCAGACAGACAGACAGACAGTGACAACGGCACACAAGGAAACAAAAAGGAGCCTCAGCCATGTCAACAGTGACCGTTAAAGTACATGTATCTCAAAATATTTTTGTTATAGCACCAAACTATAATTTTTGTGTTTTTTCTCTTCAGTTTGATTTTCTAACTTAGATTCACTTAGAAATTATATTTCTGCTGAGGAAGAGCCATTTTTTCTTTATATACTCTGCAAACTGCCCTATCACGCTTTTGGGCTCTGAATAGTGTGAACTGACTGAAATAACAACAACACTGCTTTTTCCAGCAGTGAAAAAGCTGGAAAAAGGCTCCACTCTCCATGCAAGAAAATACCCATGGGACTTCAGTGTGGGTTTCACATGAGCACAAACTGTAGAAGTTCAAGCTCTCGATGAACATTATGGATGAAAGACTGTGCAGCCCTTTTGCTCTAAAAACAAAAAACATGGCCACAGGGGATCCACCCACTGAACAGGGCATGCCAATCATCTCACGTGTTGTAATTCTCCCCTCAGCACACCTTTTAAATCAATTCTATTTCTCAAGAGATAAATGTTTATCTTAAAAGATAACAAATTTGGACAACACAAAGCCTAGCTATACTGGAGAAATGTTACATGAAATTCAATTAAACAGCACTAACCATTATACATCATAGGAGTTTTCTTCTCCCAAAAAGAATATTGAAATGTATCTGAAAAGTCACCACAGCCCTAACCAAGCATTTCTGCCGTAAAAATCAAAGTGGGGAAGTCACATACATTATTGACAGGGAAGATGTGGGTGGAGGTGTATCTGCAAAGACGTACAAGGCTCTTCTGACCAACTACATTCACTTTTCAGTCTTACTGAAACTATCTAATGAGAGAAAAAAATCGAGTAGTCAGACTTATCATTCTGTTGGCATCCTGAACAAATTACCTTTAGCTCACTGACATTCTAATTTTCTAGAAACAGGCATAGTTATGCTAAAAGGGTTATGACTTGTGTATTTATCTAGGTTACAATTATTCCATCCCCTTTTCACTTCCCTAAGATATATCATGAATGAGAAATCCCATTTTATTTGGGTTTTTTGTTAGCTATAGACTGAAAGAACTGCTTTCTTATTAAAATACTATCTCCCTACTCTAGTTTTAGCCTAGAGATAACAGAACAAGGAATGGATGGCAGGGTGAATTGGAAATGGGTTGTGGCTCATAATACAGATTTTACACAGCCCAGAATGACACTCAAGAGTTTAGAAGCTGGCTCTGCCTGACAGAGTGATCCCAGCTGATGGTTTCAGTGAGTCCCCATCACAAAGCCATCATCAGTACCACAGCGAGACATTTTGGTGGTAAGCTGGTGCAAATGAAACTTGTGTGGTTCCTGCACCGCAGACACACAGTGGATTTTGACCTCAGTGCTGTCTCATTCTATCTGGACTAAGCCCTAAGTGCCTCTCAGTGCTTTCCCCTACAGAGCAAAACCACAGCAAATGAACAGGTACACCAGATAGAACGTGCAAGAGGCACAGAACTGATTCAGGAGCCCCAGATGATCTGGCATACGTGTGGGAACAGATCACCTTAACACAGTGCAGGGCTAAGGGTTGGGCTCCATGAGCCTTGTGGATGTCCCTTCCAACTAAGCATATTCTGTGATTCTGTAACTATGCTTGCCTTCAGCTTTTCCTTCTGGTGACAGATGACTTCCCTGCTAGCAAAGCACTAGTGGAAACACCTCATTTCACAAACCAACGCATTATGGTAAGTGATGCAGTATTTTATGCAACATGGTACAGATGAAAGCAGAAAAGCTGAGTGAATTCAAGGTACTTCGGGGAAACCACTCATGTTGTCTTTAAATTCACAAAGGTCACTGGTGTTCTACAGAATGACAAGGAAAGATGCTCAGAATTAAGTTTTAATAAGACTGCTTCTAAAAGCCTGTACCATAAAACACCAAGAGATGAAAGATGTTACCTGTTATTTCACTTTTACACCATTCCCGTGATTTGCCTACATTTTGCATTTCACCTGCAGGTCACTTTTCTTTTCATGGTTATGGTGCCTTCCTTTCCTAATTGGAGGCATTAGCACAAGGCTGCCAAAACTTGTGGTAAGGGATGTTATTTAAACCCAGACAACATTTTGCTTTCTTTGACTTCAAACAAAACCTTATGACCACCTGTCAAATGATCCAAAGCTCAACAGACCTGTGCTTTTTTGAAAGCATCACTTTTGGCCTTAAATCATCCTGGCTGCCTTCTTTTAAGGATGGAAAATAAAATCCCCTAGGAATAAGCCAGTAGATGCAGCAGACATGTAAGCTGTAATACAACAGTGAAGAACAAACAGAGAGTTCTCCTATTTCTTGTGACATCCAGCCACACAGGATTTATTGCTATGGCTTTTCAATAACCTGAGTCCCACACAGAGTGAATGTGCTGTGGGCTGCTGTAGAGCAGCTGGCATAGACTCCATAAAAGGTTCCAGGAGACATCAAAGCTTCACTGAATAACCATCTTTCCCTCTTTTCCTTTTAGATAGAAGTAAATATTGCAAGGTCATATGCAGCAGAAATGCACTGCTGACAGCACATCACTACAGAGGCTCTTATAAGCCCATAGGTATTTGTGCATATATGTCATATTTGACAGCATGCACTTTCACAGTTCCTGCAGGAAGTATTTTTTCCATCCTAACTGGCAAAGTTTTAATGGATTTCTATTAGACTGTGTTTATTTAAAAAAGGGAATAACATGTTTTTTCTGTTCATTACAAATGCAGAACTGATCCTGAAGGAAACGTTGCAGAGACTTGCAGGCTGAGGAAGCTTTCAAACCATTTCCATCTTTGAAGATGAGCTATCAGGGTACTTAGTTAAGTCTCAGTATGGTTGTAGCCCTTGTTATAGGGCATTGATAGGATTTTCTTTTAGGAGAAATGTATAAAAGGAAGCAAGCAGAACTACTGAAACAGAAAAGAAAAGCTGCCATCTTTTGATGGTCTTCAGCACTGAAGAACTACTACCCAACATGACTCTTGCATCAGGAGGAAAGGCACAGCAGTCACTTTGAGCTTTTGGCATTCTTGTAGGAAAATCAGCTGAATTGGAACTCTGAACACAGGGAGATGGAGACAAGAAGAATGTTGGTGAGATGCATTACACCAGCATCCTCTCTTCCAGTCTACAATTCAGCATTAAAGCACAGACAAATGAGATCTGGAATCTTAGGATCTTTGTGATTTGAGATACCTGATTTTCAAAGCATCTGACAGAAGTTAAGCCCCCCCTATATGAAGGCCAAAACTGACCGACCTGGTTTACAGTGACCATTTCTTGCCATCTTATAGACGTGTGCCCTTTCCACACTGCAATCAAAATGAAAACTAATAAATGTGTCAGTGAGACTTCATTAATTTTTTTTAATTTCCATAGAAAATAGTGCTAAAGCCAGTATGAGCACTGGAACTCACTTAGGAAGTTTAAATAAAACCAGCTGATCCCAACAGTTCTTTTTGCAGTGCCATTTACCTGGTATTCCTTTTTTAGCACGCTGTTCCCAAGATAAAGGTATTCACATTCTGTAGATACTCTAAGGACAGTTTCTGAAGTCAAGTTTGAAGCACAATGGTCAACTAAGTTTTTACTAATGCTTCAAGTATGGCACTTGCCTAACTGAATGTGAGAGGCATTATTTTTAAAAATATCAACATGGTACATTTGAACTGATTTTTCAAAGAAGCTAATACAAATCCACAAATGCTTTCAGGGCAACTTGGAAACAAATGACCATAGAATCGTAGAATGGTTTGGGTTTGAAGAGACCTTAAGGGTCATCTAGTTCCAGCTCCCCTGTCATACGCAGGGACACTTTCCACTAGATCAGATTGCTCAAAGCCCCATCCAAATCCAGCTTGAACACTCCAAGGGATGCGACAGCCACAGCTTCTCTGGGCCACCTGTGCCAGTGCATCACCACCTCACAGTAAAGAATTTACTCCTAATAAATTATCTCAATCTACCTTCTATCACTTTAAACCCATTACACCTCATCCTATCACTACGCTGCCTGATAAAGAGTCCTTCCCCATCTTTTCTGTAGGCCCCCTTTAAATACTGGAAGGTACTATAAGGTCTCCCCAGCGCCTAATCATGAATAATGCTGTACATAGTCTTTTCTCCTTTAAAATATTGCATAAGCTTTACTACTTTTGAATGTTTCAAATACAAGTTGCAGAATGCCTTTAAATGGAAGATTGTCTTCATTTGGAAACAGTAGACAGCTAGAACTTGGTAGCCATTTTACAGCACTGCACAACCCACAAAGCCAATAAAATGCTCTTTTGAGAAAATACTAACTTGGTACAGTCAGATGGAAATCAGATGACCCCTTGTATTAAGGTAAAAGCACCTACTTTGTAGTAAATGAAGCAATACAAGACGAAACCAGAGCAAACAGGATGGTGAGGAATTATAGATAAAGCCATAAAAAACAACCTCCATAGTCCTGTACACTTCAGCCTACAGTCCTCAAAAAGAGAGCACTATACAGCAAACTCAACTTGATGCTACTGCTTGAAATATTAAAGTGTGTTGAAAGGTCTGTTATCGGCCTGATATCTGCAGGTTTTAATACCTTTCGTGGTGAAGATGAAGGCTGATCAAGGACCACAGTTCATAAACAATTGAAACATAAACCATTATGAAATATAACAGCACTCAAGAGAATCAAAATATTTCATATTTTCTAGGGAGCTTAAGTACTGCGTAAAGCTAGTACCACCTACACTACAATATAGAGAATCATCTTGGCTTTACAGAAATAACAGTGGTAGTTCATTCCTTGGCCTCTAGACCTCCAGGAGGGCTATCGATTTATGATGGAGGTTTTCTGTCGTGTGGATACCAACCCAGTCAGAAACAGAGTTGCAGCAGCAATTTATTTCATGAAGATCATCCTAAAACTTTCACAGCTGGAAATTTTGGCCTTTATAATTCAGATACTTCTCATGCAGTACCTTTCCTCCCTAGTCAGCTGCTTCAAAAAAATCAAATCTTATCTGCCTTTCCATTTTGTCAATGATGCACCCTCTCACGGGTGCCAACATTGTCTTCAATTTTGCAATTATTATTTCAGATAGATTAGGAAGATCTCCCCTGTCTTAGGACTCAGCATATCAGGTGAGACTTCGGAGGATCTCAATTATAAGAGAACTGTCATTTTGGGGGGGAAAAAAGCTCTAATGTCCTGTCATAATTCCTTAGTATCAGGGTCCAGTTGAAACTAAAACCTTTATATAGTCAGAAAACAAAGACACATTTAGCCTAACCTTTATTCTTCTACAGCTGGCAAATTACCCTACTTCTGTCATGAATAAAATCAATATTTATCTTCTTTAAGCAAAGGAACTATTCCACACTTTTCCTCTCCCTCTTTGAGCATGTGCTTTCATTTACAAAGTACCAAGCCTACTAACTACATCCCTCCTCATATGCACATAGCACTTGATGCAAGGAGAGAACAAGAAAGAAAATCCCGTGGAGAGGATGTGTGTGTGCTGGTTTTGACTGGACTAGAGTTAAATTTCTTCACAGAATTTTGTAGCGGCTATGTTTTGTATTTCTGATGAAAACAGTCTCCACAACGGAAGTGTGTTTTAGTTCTTGCTGACCAGTGTTTACCCAGAGTCAAAGCCTTTTCTACTCCTCATCCCACCAGCAAGTGGGCTGGGGGTGCACAAGGAAGTGGGAGGAGACACAGCCAGGACAGTTGACCCCCACTGACCAAAGGGACATTCCATACCGTATGGCATCACTCACAGAAATGGGAACTGTGAGAAAAAGGAGGAAGGTGGGGGTCATTCAGAGTGATGGTGTTTGTCTTGCCAAGTCACCATTACATGTGATGGAGCTCTGCTATGCTATGGGTGACTGAACACCCACCTGCCCATGTGAAGTGGTGAATTAACTCCTTGTTTTGCTTTACTTGCATATGTGACTATTGCTTTACCTATTAAACTGTCTCTACCACTCTACCAACTCAACCCACAAGTTTTCTCACTTCACCCTTCTGATTCTCTCCCCAGCCCACTCCAGGGGTGGGGGTGGGAGGTGAGTGGCTGTGTGCTACTTAGCTGCCAACCAGGTTTAAACTGTGACAGTGTGTAACTGGACAAAAGGAAGAATTTCCAGCACCAGGCTGCTGGTTTTTGATGGGGTAAAACAGTTAAAAGACAGAATTCTGGTGTCCAGCTATATGGGGACATTTTCATCTTTCTTCTGGATTTGTTTAAAAAGTTGAAATAAACACACTTGTGTACTGTGTCAAACTGTAACTTAGTTCTGTTTTTCCTGTTCATTGCAAAGGTAGTCTCTAAATACATATGTCTATAAATTTAATCTTCCTAATACACTGAGAATATATAGTCTGAAAGAAGGAATCTATCTGTGTTTTTTCATTAAAGCAAATTATTTTTTCCAGTCAGCTCTCCTTACCTCACCATGCCTGGAACACTCATGGTGACAGGCGATTGCTTTGTGCTGCCTCGATAACAAGCCAATTACAAGGTATCTGAAAAATATGGCCTCCTATAAAATTACACTGTAGTTAATGATGCACAGATACTGCCCCTCAAATGGAAAGAAAACCAAAAAACCAAAACCCAACAATGCAGCAACCTGACTATAGACGTACTAGCAATCTGGCCATGAAATGATAAAGGTTTGACAACCCATAAATTGCAAGCATCCAGTTTGGCTGTCGGGAAATTGCTTGCATACAAGTCACCTCAAATCCAATAACCTTTCCTGAAAGTTTGATTATAAGTGAGATTACAACTCTATTATATTAATCATTGCAGAAGAACCAGACAAAAAAATCCCATACCAGACAACACCCTAATTGAGAACAATAAGAAAGATGAATAACATATGGTAGTTCACATAGGTGCCATGGCATTGTAATTGCTAAATTCAATTAAAGGAAAAAAGAAGTTGAAGATTCTGCTACTGCTGTGATTTGCATATTACAGTTCAAAAAAGAAAGCCTTCAAAAACTAGACTGTACTGAAAGCAATCTTACAACACTAATAGCAAAAAAGCAGAACATTTTTGTTAATACATGCCAGTATGAATTTGCAGCAAATATGCATGCATGACAAGACAATTGTTCATAAAAGTCATAATAAATATTTTGCATTTCTGTAGCACTTTTCATCTGAGATTTAAAACGTGATTCATAACAGATTAATTCTCACGTAAGCAAATGTCACATAGAGATTTCATTTACCCGCCCAGAAAAGCATCACATTTTAAGAAAAGGCCAGCAAGCTTTTCATGGTGTCAAGTGACACTACAGAATAGGATAACCAGAGAAGAAGCTCTTATCCAACCAAGTCACATCTAGAGAGAGACAAACATACCACCATGTCAAGACCTCATCTATTCTCCACAACTGTCTTTTACCAAAATATGGTTTTCTACTGCTTAGGCAAAAGAAACAAGATTTTCTTGCAATCTCAGGCAAGTTTTATTACAAATCCTCAGAAAGGAGGAATCCCTTTACATTTTGCCATTTTGCTGCTAAGGGCAGGCTACCTCCCTGACTCATGTGCTCACTATGCAAATACCTGATACACTGGTTTACAGACCGACCTAGTTTGCCCTGGGGAGAAAGTAATATTTAGTTTTGTTTCCATCTATGATCGTTCAGAAAGCACTACTCTGACTGCCAATGCACCTCAGAGATGTTCTTCCGAAATGGCACCACCTACAAAATCAATGGAGAGGCTGAACAGACACTTAACTGTTATGGCGCACACACATGGATGTGTAACCTGTCTGAGGACTTTCCACAGCAAAACCCCAAGGTAGGATGCAAGGTGAGTGCCTACAGAGCAAGATGGGACCAAGATCACAGAAAATTATATTTCTCCTAAGCAGAAGCACAAGACATTGAAGTTTTGTCTCTTGGTGGGCTTGATTCTCAAAATATTCTTCTTCAGTATTTTCTTAGGCCAAATTTTTAAAAGCCTAAACAAAAGAATGCCTTAGAATGAATTAGCATTAGGCATACCACAATCATTAACAAGCTAAACAGCAATATGCTTCCAGGGCACCATGCTGCCTCCAGCCAAACCTCATTATCTTTCTGAACTCTAGTTAGAGAATAAATGGATTGACCTATTTATTTCATGTCTAAATTTTATTAGGGGATTAACTTATTTATTTAGCATTCAGCGATGGCAGCAGCAAAGGGATTTGTATTCTGTGAAGTGGTCTAGGAGAGGCAAAGAGGGCAACTAAATGAACTTTGCTGATGCAACTGGATGGGTTGCACAGTGTGAATTCCTGCAATCAATGTCAGTTCCCATACGTATCTCTCTCCCTGCTCTACCTACATGCACACAGCAGTTTTCTTACTAGTTTCACAGTGTCTTAAAATCACTGATACTCATGTTGCATTTTTCATATCTCCAGATTTGGTATTTTCCCACCTGTGCACACTGGTTTCTCTTCAGCTATTCACTTCTCTGCAAGAGCCAGTCTTGCTGATACTTCATCATCTCTACCAGCATCTAATCCCTGCTTGCCACCATGATCCTCTAATTTCTTCCCTCACTCCCTTCTTTGGTATTCAGCCATGAAATCAAAGATGAATCAGATACCAGACATATACATTATCATCAGATTAAATTTATAACAGCTGCGTGTTACATTGCCTGTAACGAGGGAAACTGAAGGGGGGGAGGGAGGGGGGAAGAGAGAAAATACCATGAAATATCAGACAACTGCCCAAATTTATCTCTGGGACCACAGTACGCTAGAAGCCTAATAAATACATAATAAAGTGTGTAGAAGCCAAGGCCGTAACTCAAATGAGATCTGGCTACCAGCAGAGCAGACCCAGCAGCAAACACTGTCTCTGAGGTTCAGGTCTCAGTATATTTTGTGGTCTTTGGTGAGACCTTTCTGTTTGCGTGATTTTAAAAACAGCTACGGCAGGAGCCCTAAAGGAGGTGATGAGAAACTTGACAGTAATAGAGCAAGCAAGGGAAAGATGAAGCTGGGTCTGTGCAAAGCTTCATTAGGCTGCTAATGCCAGCTGGCCACTCATGCGCCCCAAGCCCTTGAGAAGAGCAGTTTCTTTTGTAAGTTTTTCTGTGTACCCTGGATCCTACAATATTGCCTCAGTCTTGCTTCTTCTCCCAGCAGAAAGGAGCACTTATTCCCAGCTACATTTGATCCTTGCAACTTGGTGGACAGATTATAATCAGGTGCAAATCTACTGGCGCACCAAAACAAGCAGATGTCTCCAGGACAGAATCTGCCCAGGAAGGTGGTGGTGTCACAGCACCAGTTGCAAAATCATGAGTGTTCCAAAAAGCACCTGTTTGCCCCCATAATTAATTTGTAAAAATCAGAGCTAGGCTTTCTTATAAAAACCTTAAAAGACAAGAAAACACTGAAAGGCCATCAAAAGTATTTTCTAATGCAATCCTGTAATAAAAAAACCCAAATCTGGTCTCGTCCAGAGCGCACTGAAATATTCCATTTAAACCTCTGGGATTTGTAGTCCTCTCATCAGCTTCAGGAAGCTTTGAGATAACCTTTTTCATTTAATCTTCTACCTGAGAAATGTTTTTTAAAATTTCTTTACCTTCCCTTCACCAGGAATGTAGATCCTGGAAACCACTGCAGTATAAATAATATGGATCATGAAATATACCTCTGATTTACCGCCAGATCAGGTGAGTCTTGTTCTCTTTTGTTTTAAATACAGCTAGTCTTTGTAGCATATCTTATCAAAGTTATTTCTAAGGTGCACATTGCCATAACTGAACAACATAGGAATATTCTATTAATTTAGCCATGACTAATCTGCAAACAGATAGAAAGTTCTACAAACATGTGCTTCAGTGGAAGTTCCTTGATGAGTGCTTTGTGTGCAATATAGATTGCTCTTCAACCACTTAGAAAGTATGTGTTTTAGAAAATTCAATATTCTTAATTCACTGTTTGAACTTTTATGTTTGCATTGTAATGCAAATGCACTTTCTGACTTGATAAGCATTAACTCTTAGGAGGCAACGCTCCTTTCTAGGAGTGACTGCCTGTAATTCTTGTATGCCAAGCAAGAAAAGATAAAAGATGCATCTCACTCCTAAGAAAAGTCAAACAGGAGATGATTAAGCCATAATACAAATAAGCTATTTCAAACAGAACTATTTAAATGAGCCAGCAGGACACTCAAGGTAGTGTTTGTAACAGCATTCTTCATTCTGCATTCTTCAGGTAGGAGACTGCTCACTACATGACAGCCACCTAACTACTGGAGACCTCTACTAGAATCTGGGTGCAAAACACTTGTCTGAACTTACACAGCAGGCTTTCCTTAAAAATCCTCCTCACCAGGATCTTATCCTACAAAACACTCCATGATCTACTATGGATTTAGTCCCACCAGTCAGTTCTGCAGCTGCAAGTTTTTGAAAGTCTCACAGTTCCTTGGGCATGGTACTATTGCATTTTTCTGTAGCATCAAAGGAAAAGACAAAAGGTTTTGAAAACTGTTGTCTTATATATTTTGAGAAAAGACGGGAATAAATGCAGTGTTCACAGCCAATCTCCCAGCTCCAAGTATGAAAATTGTGGATTTTCTTAGAACAAGTATATAGGTCAAAATTTAAGAAAGTGTCCCCACATACTACCTTGTTGCCATGACATGAATCCACTCTAAAGACTGACAGGGTAGCTCAGAATTCTTGACTTCCCTGCTGAAACGATCAACAGGGGTGGCCAATTAGTACCAGCTCCTGTGGACAGTGCTTTGATGGAAAGGACAAAGTTCTTCCACATGTTTCCCCCTGACTATCAAGTGCCCTGCAGACAGCACCTGGTGACTGGCTGAATTTGAACCGGTGACCCAAGTTTGAAAAGATCCCGAACCCATTACTAGTCTCCTGTCTTACTGGTACTTTTTATTCCTGTGAAGACAGAGAGCTGTTCCACGAGCTTGGCATTCTCAAGCACACACCTCCACTGCAAAGGGACCAGAGAGCAATTCTCCAAGCGCTTTGTTTTTGAGTCCCCCACTTGGGAAGTGATAGAGGCGTCAAACAGAAGCCTTGGCCAATTGCATAAATCAGATTTTGCCTGAGTAGCTAATGTCAGCCTTGGGGGGAGGGGAGGGAGGAGATTAAATGTTTGTTTCCAGAGACCAGCACAGCTTTTGTGCTTCAAAAGCATTCGAAAGAATATAAATCAGAGTAGAATATGAACCAGCCAAGCTAATTCACTGCCTAGCTGTTTCATTTCAGTTGCATCTTTCTCAATCTCCTTAGCCAGGTAACATGGCCTTTCCTTGAAAGTTACACAACAAATCAAATAAGTGGGTGCTGGGAAGAAAAGAAGAGAGGAGGAGAGGTAAAATTTATTACTGCTTAAAAGGGAAGGTGACTCATAAGAGAGTGATATTAACAAAGTGACAGTATGAGACGAAGAGGGAGCGCTTTGAACTCATTCTAATGATCTAATGACTAATATAATCCATTAAGAAAAGCAAGGGCAAGATCTTTTTCACTGATTAACGTTGTACCTTATCCATGTTTTTAATAAAAAATTTAATATATACTGCTCTTCAGCTATCTGCATGTTTAATTAAAATGCTGAAAGCTTTCAGAAAGCATTCATTTCACTCCATCAAATGAAATAGTAAAGTATCCTACCCTTCACCATGGATCTGGAAAGAGTAGGATAAAGCAAGAAGGAAAGGAAAAAAGGGAGAACTGTATCATAATAAAGACAAGAACATCTGTTGACTTTGCAACATACCTTTGTAAGTATGGTGTGTGAACCCTCTAGATAAATACTAAAAGAATTTAATACTAATATTTTATTAAGCAGATGTTTTCTTATAGCTAAAAATAGTATAGAAGATCTGAAAATATTAAAATTCTTCTCTTATGCTTCAATGACATATAAGTGAATGTGATTTACTTTTAGTGACGTATATAGTGATTATGTTTGTATGAGATTCATGTACTCAAAAAAAACCCCAAACCAAAACTCCAAGCTCACCATTTACTCTACAATTGTATATAAAGCACTAACGCCCTCAAACTGAAATTGAAGAGAAGACTCACTTGATGTCTACTGAAGTATTATGCAACCACTTAAAACCACGAGTTTCTGCTTTCAGAAGAGATGCATCACCCTGTGTGCAAGTAAGGTTCTGCTGAGCACTGTATAAATAAACACCTTTTCTGCTCACACTGACCAATGGCAGTCACGCATTATAAAAGCACAATACATTATTAAAATAAATTCAACCAAATGAGCAGTGGAGCTATCTCTGGTTCAAAATAGCAGTCAGATCACATTTCACTTGGTGGCAGCTGAACTGCTTGACCATAGCCTTGACTAACTTTAAAATAGAAGCCTCTTGCCAAGACAGCGTTCAGTTGACTGACTCAGACAGTGGTGAGCCAAAAGCTCTGCTAAGACACGCTCCATCCTTCTGAGCACTTGGCCACTGTCAAGCCAACATGTTCAGTACCGAGTCGGAAGACGACTTTAGCACCCGCGATTACACGGGGTTTTTTAAGGTGCCGAAATGGTACAAGGTATATGAAAAGAGTTCTTGCTTGTTAGGGGCAACTGTTTGAACATTTTGCCAGTGGCTTATTATTCATAGCTATTTTATTTGTACATTCAGACAACACTCGTGACTTTGCACAATTTTGAGCAAATCACTGTTTGTTCAACTCCTGTTTTTTTCGTCCTTTGGGGTTTTTTTGAACACCATCAATTTACTCTGGGGTGACACCAACATATCATGAAAGACATGGCTAAAGAAGTTATCTAAAATGTTAGAGGTTTTATGTTTAATAACTCTTAGAATAAGAGAGAATTTCCAAGAGAAATTCAGCATTACATCAGTATTTTTAAAAGGACTGAAGAGGTGATCCTGACATTCTGAACATGAGAGAGTCCACAAAGGACACGTTAAACGGCTTCAGAACTGATATAACATGACAGCAAGAGATGAGTACTAAGTAAACATTTTCGTAAGGGAGAGGAGAATGAGTCTTGCTATATAACATACATTAAAAAGAATACAACAGGCAGCAAAGTCTGCAACTGGCATAAGGGATAACCATAAATAAAAGATCAAATCCTTGATTAAAAAAAAAAAAAAGATGGCACAAGCAACCTATAATTTATTGAAGTTCAATGCCAAAGGACATACAGGAAGAAAAACATGGCAATGGTGACTGTATGAAGATGCTTGTTCTGGCAGTGACACCAAAAAGGACATTATTCATAAAATCAGATGATCAACTGAACTTGTGGTTGCAGTCAGACACTGCCATCAGCTGAGGTGAGAGGCCCAGCCTGTGTTGCCCTGACATCACAACTGAACTGGACTTCCACCACATTCATGCAGAAGTTTCAGGGACCCGATACGTGACTACAATTCTCAGTATCAGTGACATAGTTTTGGGTCAGACAGTGAAAGAAAGCAGAGCCTGGAAGAAGTTTGACTACAGCCAGAGAACCCTTTTATACAGAGCCCTCACCTTGGTATTTTTAAAATGGTTCTTTTGTAAGGCAAAAAATTCAGCATTTTTAGCCAAGTAATGAATTACTTCACAGGATATCTACTTAATAAAGGACAAACTGAACCTGATCCTTCTACCCTCAAAACCCTTCTCCTATCTTTCAGTCTGTTAAGATCCCCACATAAATTACAAGTGCAACCTACTGCCTTTATCAGAAACTTCATATTTTTATCTTCTCTCTTCAAACAACTGAAAAAATGAAAAACTTTGACAAAGTTTAGTGTGCTTTGCACATTGCCACTCAACACAGCAAGGACGGAGATTAGTAGCCATCTTTCATCAAGGTGTATTTTTAACAAATAAATTACTGGAATCAATGCAAAGATTACTAGATCAATTTCTATCTACTATGTACACAGGAAGTCAGATGATCTAATGGTCTCCTTTGGCTTTAAAATCTATTAAGTAATTTCTTTTCCCCACAGATGACCAAACATGACTCCAAAAAGAAGAGACATCACAGTCTTCCATCCCAGAGAGGAAGAGGGCAGGGAAAACCACTTGGTAGGGGAA
The DNA here is from genome assembly GCA_013396735.1 of Grallaria varia. Taxonomy (NCBI): domain Eukaryota; kingdom Metazoa; phylum Chordata; class Aves; order Passeriformes; family Formicariidae; genus Grallaria; species Grallaria varia. The sequence goes on from VWZG01004019.1 coordinate 108,918, forward strand.
TGCTACCCCTCCTGCTGCTGTACATGATGGTATTAATTTAGTTTTATCCTACCTATCATCTTTAACTACCTGTAACATTTTGAAGAACCTCATACATTAAATCAAATGTCAAGCCAATCATACCATGTAAAAGCTTAAAACAACAGCCTGCAAATGCAATCTCTCCCTAGAGGCTGACTTGAACACACTGGAAGTACTCCTCCTGGCAATGAGTAAGGCTCTTACTGCAACTCCCAGGCTACATGGACCTCCCATCATAAGAAAACAGGAGATGGGTAGACTACAAAGTGCCTCCCAAACCTACATTCTGGGAGAGGAAATTAAAAACGACAAACAAAAAACCAGCGCCATCCAAAATGCCCACAAAAAGCAGTCTCCCCTAAAAGGAACATTGAAGATTATCCTACTCGTTAAGAAAACCCTAATAATCATCCCGAAATATTTTAAACCACAGTGTTGGCTCTGTTTCTTTATGTGACCATATCTGTAGCAGCACAGTCTGGGATCGCAATCAAGACTCAGCCTTATTTAGGATGCTATACAATACCACCAACCTTGTGACACGGAGTTGGATGCTGACTGGAAACACACCTGGGAAAAGAACACTTTGAAGCAATACTGCCCAGACTTATAAGAATGCAAAGTCAGTGCAAGTGTGATACTTTCAGGCTGAAAAAAAATAATAAGAAAATATGGAGAAAATAAAGGAACAATGCAATTATTTCCAGGAAAAAATTAATATTACATGAGCTCTCTCCTACTTAAAGCAATGTCAATGAAAAGATTTTTGCAGTTTCTCCAAGTTTAGTCTCGTAATATCCCTATCATCCAGTACATACATTTTTATTTTGGGGACAGCGAGCTGAAATACGGAATTACAAATGTCGACATTGTTATTTGCTAGGCATAGAAGAGGGATTGTATCCTTCTGAATTATTAATAAAAGCATGTCCAATCATTCCCTTTAATAGCCCTTTCTCTGTAAAGTATACAGAATCCTTCAAGTAAAGGCCATTTCTTTTTAGTAAAAAGGAGATAATTTTAAAGTATTTTAATGTAATTTCTCTCGGAAAACTACCCAGTTATCTAAAGCATCAAAGACCACTGTAAGTTTTTATTAAGCCGCAAATACAGTTCTACTCAAGGAACAGGTAGTAAGCATAAAAAAGGAACAATGGTGAATGCGTTACAGACAAAAGAGAACCAGCTGCAGAGACTGAGCAGGAGACTGCTTGGAAGTGCCCACCATGCCCCAGGGCAGTCCAAACTAGGACTGATCCACACTCCTTCAAGGAAACAATTCAAGCCAACTAAAACAGACGATCTTTTCAAAATGAGGATGCTTCCCAGGCTTATGTGACAAATGCTACACTGCGAAGGCTTCTCTAGTAGGGAGCAGATCACTAATGAAAAAGGGAGAGAAGTGCTCCCTCCCCCCACCCCGCTTTTGGGATGGTTTATTTATACACACCTCTTCAGTGAAGAAAGGCTACAAGTCAATCCAAGCCCTGTGAAAGGCACCAGTGAATGGTATTTCTACCAGTGACTGCTACGAAACTCAGTGCAGAGGAAAGGGTTTCTTTCTGCGAAAACCTACGGGATATTTCTGCAAAGAAAGTAGAGGGACGCTTTGTGGAATTTAACAAAGAAACAAAGCCCCAAACAATCTCGTGGTACGATGTAGATTGCACTGTCTAAACATATTTCAGATCCATCAAAATTAAATCAATGTGACTGACTACTCCTCTTGCGTCTGCAACAAAGAATTTGTTACGTTTCTGCCGTTTTATATGGATTTCATATAAATTAATTTAGAAAGCCTGTGTTCTGTAGCATCCAAGATGATACACTGTACACAGAAGTTATCTGGTGTTTTTGGAATGGTTGTTCAGAAGGGATTTTTTTACCATGGACATGAGAACTAGGAATAGTCCAAGCAGAGATTTTAAACATTGCTGTTCTAAGTATAGACTTAAGCACTTTCAATAATTCATGCCAATTGGTTTTTATAGTGATTCCCTGAAAAGACAGTGCCTCAAAAAGAGCCAATTTTACTTCAGATTTTAGGATCCAAGGTTTTCTGGGTTTCTTCACCCTAACTCCAAGCCCTGGCATGTTGTTTCATTAAAAAAACTAACATACTTTGTAAAACACTTTATATACAGAAAGGACAGTTGTCCAAGGCTGTGTGTCTAAGTGTGTGCACCTTTGCACATATGCTAAAGTGTGCCAATGAAAGTTTTCAGGAACGAGTTCTTACAAGAGTTCATTTCCAGTCACCACCTTTCATCTCCACTGAAAGGAGAGGGCTTGCCTCTTTTTCCATTTGCACTGCCCTAACCTTTGCAAATCCACAGCTCTTGTGCTAAAGGGCATTTCCTCTGCCATGAATCTCCCTGTCACAGCAGCTGCTCAGTCCCCCGACAATGCTGCTCCACGCTGTGGCAGCAGATACACCAGTTCACAGTCTGTGATTCCAACCCACCTTTCCCTCCTCTGGCTCTCCAGGCTTCCCCCTTTCCTTGAGCAGCTCTTGAGGAATAGTTTGGTCTCACATTAAAATGAGGAAATCTGGTGCCACCTTCTCTGCGATATATCGTTTATGAAACTTATTATCTAGGAACAAATCCACAGGCATTTATGTTTCTGAACAGAATTTTGAGGAAGGAGAATATACTCTTTCCAGTCAGTTAGCTACTGGAAAAATGGCACAGTCTCTTTGCAGTAAAACTTTGCTCTTGTAGAATTTGGCTTTGTATCAACTTACACTGTAAATTGCAAACTAATGAATTTGTATTGGCAGAGGAAAATGCTTCTGCTTTTACAGACTACAGCATTGACTAGTAAACAAGATTACTAAGAACAATTCCCAGTTTCCCCAGCAACTTAGTTACTTGTCTCTTACAAGGCTCATTGTTGATTCATTCCTCTCTGTGGGCCCAGTGTAATGACTCCTCCTAACCACCAGATAAAATTACAGCAGCTGAATGCTGAGTTTTGTGAGTTCTGATATTCTGAGAAGAATATACGTTAAATGCAGGGCATAGGACTTGGTTTTACCTTGATGTAACCAGAGCTCTAGCTCAGAAAATTTTTGCTTATCCTTCCAATCATTAAGCTCAAAAATAATATAATCAGACTGAAAATTACTTATCTTTCCAGTCCCCCTTCCACCTCTCCATTTTGTAAAACCATGGAGAAACCCTTAATTCATGAAGGCAGAATTACTGCACAAGTGGGAGTCTACCCGCAGCTGTGTAACAGCAGCCTTGTAATACAGTCCCTTTGTCCCTCTCACTGGTGCCTTCCAAGTGCATTTTGTTTAGAATAATGGGAAGACACTTGATTAACTTGGTAGGACCTTCAGCTCCCCGAGGCACTTCTGTAACTTCAAAACTCCTTACACTTGCCTCCGATTTTTATCAATTACAACTGAGTTTTGTGTAGCAATTACAAATATACTTTCAATAATAAAATTACGTACCAGTTACATAAATCAGCGTGACCAGCTAAACTCACATTGTTGATAAAAACCAATTACTAGTCTTTATCTGTACTTTTTGAAAGCTGGTTAATTAAGAGTGATCTAACAGTAATATGTCATGTTACTTGAGATGTAAATTAAGCCACACTACTTCAATACCAAGCTTCTGAAGTACCCTAGATCTGAAGGATTTGCACACATTAAACTATTACAATAACGCATTTTAGGAGGCTTGCTAGATCTCACTGAAAAGGGATACACAAATCATTTGCAAAGTATAGAAGAAGTCCACCAAATCTGTTAAATGTTTTTTCCAGATAGAGAAAAATTTGTATAAAACATTCTATTTATAGTTGGGCAAGGTTTAAAGAAAATGCATACAAAAATATCACACATCTGTTACAGACAGATTTTTTTACAGGCTGTTAAGTACCTAACAGTGCCCAGGCATCTCAATCCCACAGAGATAAAGGTTCTGAAACCTTTCTAAAAACTAATTTGATTAATCTAGTCTTCTTTATTAATTTTTTTTCTTTTTTAAATCAAGGAGAAAATTTCCTGTATGTTAAATAGATCACTATGAACACTAGGATGAAGCGAAATCTAGCCATTAAAATGTATCAGACAGAAAACTGATAAAAGAAAAACCTGTTGCAGAACACACTATTAGCTTCTGGTACTAATTGCAATAAAGTACTGAAGGCAAGAGTATGAAAAAAAAAAAAAAAAGGAAAAAAGGAAAGGACCTACTCAGCTTTTTATAGAGATAAAAATACCCAGAGCTTTAGGGAGATTGTAATGCTTGGTTATGACAAAGCCATCCCTGTTGGACATTGGCTGGAAGTTGGTGTTAGGTGCTTATTCCATCCCTACACATTAGTGCTTCTTGCACCAGTCCCTCAGAGGGTGTGATACAGTACCAGCAGCTCCAACAACGTATCAGAAGTGCTGAAATGCTCATTTCATGGCATCAGAGCTCACATCTTCAGTCTCCAGCCAAATTCCAAATGTTATCATTGTCATTCCCAAATATTAGATCTTCCCTAGGGATTAGCTCACTGGAGGTCATCATTAACTGGCAGCTTCCTCAAAACTAGTGCCCGTAAGGGATTCTGGCTTAATTCCTAACAATTTACAGGGGCAGACAAGTAATTTTACAAAGCTTCTTCTAACAGATACCTAAACATATATGCTTACAGCAACCAAAACATAAAAAGAAGTTCAGATTTTTTCAGCTCTGTTGAAATTCAATGAAATGAAATACAGGATAATGAGAAAAATTTCCTACAACTGAAGAAATGCTGATTTCTTCCCCACGTTTTCAAACACCTCTAGAGAAAAGCATGAATTCCTATCAAACTGAGCTAATATACCTTACATTTGCGTGTTTCTATCCTAAGTTAAGACAGAAAGAGAAAATGAAATTGAGCAAGAAAATATCACATTTCAGGACTTGAGGTCAGATTTGATAGAACAAATTGTATGATAAGAATTCTTTTTCTTATTTTTTTTAAGTCAAGCTCTGTTTTAATGTCACATATGATGTGGTTAGTTGACAAAGATGTTAAGGGAAGTTACTGCTATTTGGTTTTGGTTAAAGGGAAATTGAGCTTGCCAGGGTGTCTGCTGTAACAGATGTTCTCTACAACTTTTGCTGCTTCCATGAATTTCATTAAGACAATGAACAACGTACTAAGACCAGCCTTAGAGAGATCACATGCAAGTTTTTGCGCCTTTAACACCATTAAAAATCACTAAAGTAGAAGTTGCTACACACAAGAGTACTTATTCTAAGGACAAGTATTGCTCAGAACACAGAGGAGGACACATTACTCTTTTACAGAAGACGGTACCATATTCAACCATGAGATGCATTTACAGAATCTAAGTACAAAATTTAAAAAAAAATAAAAAAAAAAATCAAACCAAACAAAAAAACCACCCCAAAACAAACAAACAGAACCCACAGACCCCAAACATATAAAAGTACTCAGATTTGATTTAGCTGAAAAATCTCAATGACATAGGAAGTAATGCAGTAATTGCATGAGGTCTGTGGGTGCCATGTTAGGTTGTCAACCCATTTTCAGGCACTAATTTACCAAATGATGATTGCTGTTTTTATGAACTTCATTAGCTGAAACATAGAGCCCTTGATTTAACTTGTTCTTGTCTTAAAAGATCTTTTCCAGAAGTATAATTTTTTTCCTTTAAGGAAAATGGCTTGTTCCATGTACAAAACTAACTTTTAGCAGGCCAAAGGGTGTTTATACAAGTTCGTGCATATTTTTAAATTGTCTTGCTACAACTTTTAAAAAGAAAAAAAAGACCCAACAGGTTTAGTTCATATAAATCACTTACCATAATTTAATTATGTTCACAATATTAAGGATAACTTGTAATTGTAAGATTTGCTCACTCAGGATAATTACTTCTGTCAATACTTTGACTTTTCTAAGGGAGAAATATGCAGCGTCTAGAGGGTTTTAATTTTTCTCAGCTGACATCTTCACAAGGATTAAATTTTTTAAGTGGATAGCCTTCAATAAAAGCTAATAAATTCCAAAGAGAATTTGGATGAATTTCTGCTCAAGCAGACATTCAGAAAAAAAGAGTTAAAGTAAAATGCTGTAATGTAGCATAAGTTTTTTCTGTCTGCCTGACTCCTTGCTCATGCCAGGCTGACGAGGATGAGCTGTGTGACTTTCTGTCCTGTTTACTGCATGTCCATACAGCACAACCCTGTGAGGAGTAAATATTTAATTATTACTTTGGGGAATGTATGACAAATGAACAATAAAAACTCCATCTTTAGTTGCCACTTGACAGTGATACATTTTCAAGGCTGAAAGCACAGAACTCCACATGTTGGCACAAAGGACACACAGTTATGAATGCTCTTCAAGAGTGCTGGCATGGGTTGTCTGGGCTTTTATGGTGATGAAGTTATCAGAGATAAAATACATTGTTAACGTGCTTTACCTAGTTAGAATTCTAATCATAGAATAGTCCAGGTTGGAAGGAACTTCAAAAGGCTCTCTGGTCCAAACTTCCATGGGAAAGAGAGGCTAGAGGAGATTAACTTGCATCCTGTCCTGTCACACCTTAAAAACATCCAGCAGTGGGGAAGTTCTTCCAACGAATGACTGTTGATACTGTAAAACAATTATTTTTCTTACATCAAGATGAAACTTCTCCCAGAGCAACTTGTCCATATTTCCCCTTGTGAAGAGAGCCTGTCCTCTTTGTAGCTGCTCTTTAAGTACTGCAATGCTGCAGTGAGGTCTCCCCTAAGCCTTCTTTTCTCCAGGGAGAAAAGACCTAACTCCTTCAGCCTTCCCTCACAATACGGGTTCTCCAGCCTTTTGAACATCAAAAATTATGCTCAGTGTAAGAAATCAGGTCTATATTTTTGCACATGGGTATGCATTTTTAATTTCAGGGGAGGTCAGAGAAGTTCTTGTCCCTGAGAAGAGCACCATTAAAAGCGTATTACAACACTGAAAACTCAATTCTGTTCTTTCTTTGACTTTGTTCACTACTCAGCAAAACGCCTTCTTGTTAATTATCGACTTTATCATCAAGGGACAGTTTAATCACAGGACTGTCTGCAGTTCAGGCTATCACAGCAGTACTAGCAGGGAATTTTGCACTGCACATAATTGGCCAGGTAATTAGAATACAAAATCCTTAATTGCTCAGTTATCAAACGTAAATGGTGCAGCAGGCAATGCTTGACTGGTGGAGGACTTGGGGGAACCAACGGAGCTGCCAAGTGCCAACTTTTACCTCTTCACAGCACAACTAAGCAAACAGCACTGGTGGCTTACTGCCACCCTGCTCTCCTGTGGGGTGGAGCAAACCCTTTCATTTTGTGATGTAAAAAGAAATTCAGCAAGTAAACTGTACTTCAAGAGATCCAAATCCACTTGAAGATAAAACCACAAACCCAGGGTTTTTGAAAGGCAGAGGAAACCCAGCATCCTGTCAACAGCAGCAAGTCAGATTCAGTGGTATGAAAGAGTATCACTGCCAAAATGGACAGTGCTATGGTGCAGCACAGGGTGCTGTTGAAGGCTGGGAACTTTCTAGGGGACCTGTAGGGCCTGAGCTACAAATGTTTTCAGCACATCAGTATAAATATGGGTGGGTGCAGCGTGCTGCTGGAAAGAGCAACCCTGCCCTAATAACTGCACTACAGACAAATCAGAAGTTCCCCACGTGGGTACTTCAGGGCAAGAAGTACACGTAACAACACCACCAGGAAAGGCAGTTCTTTCTTCTGCTAATGGGCAACATGAAGTGTTACGTTAAAACTAGCTGGATTACTCTGTCCCTTCGCTGGAAGCCAATTCACAGCTCTGAAACTTCATAATCTTTGTCTTATTTCCATGCAAAATGCATTTGCGGTCAACACTTCCTTCTCCTTCAGCTAACCTTTCAACACTTCTCTTTCTTTCTTCAAATACATTTATAAATATCAGTATCTACTCCTCATGTCAGCAAGCTATAAAGGGTTATTTTGTAATCTCACTTGCCGTGGCAAGATCTCTGCTTCCTAAGCACCCTTCTAGGAGCCCTTTTCTACACCTACTCCCGTCTGAGATTTCCTTTCCCAAACACTCCCGACCAGACTAATAGGCAGCACTCTGCATTAGGCTCTGCTACTGTTTCGTGCAATGGCAACAGCATATTCTTCTCTCTTCCAGAAAAATCTCCCCTAGTCTCGCTCTTGACTGTTGCCACAACTAATAGAAACTCTCACCTCTCTCCTACCACTTCCACTTACAGCCAATAATTCCTGCTTCAAACAGAAATTCTTACCCTGCTCCACATACAGGATTTTTTCCCCCCTGTACCGTTATTGCCTCCAGGGCTCCAGTCCTAAAGGCATACATTCTTCCTTACTTTATTCCACTCTTACATTAGCAATGCCTTTCAATCCTACGTGGCCACATTTATTCCACCGCTTCTGTGCTCCCTACACAGTCTAGAGGCAATGACTCATAAATTCTTGTATCAGTTGGTCCAACAATCCTATGCCTTTCTCACTGCTCCTCCTTCAGGAGTTTCTCTCTTCAGCTTGTGACAAATCTGCAGTTGCCCACACAGGCTTTCCAAAGGCAACTACAATGCTTTCTTTGTATAGGAACAAAATTAGACGTCGCCAGGCAAAGAACAGAACTGATAAAAATTGTTTGATTTTTAAAAGAAGAAAGGTTTAATTTAGGAACATGGGCAAGTAGGAAATGCCCTGAATTAACAACTTTCTTTGAGGAATAAAAATAACTGCGTGAAATTCTTTAGCAGACAAGCCCTTCAAGAAAGCTGTTTTCTGGGTGAGAACAAAGGAAACTTTTGCAAGGAGCAGCTAATTCAATTGCTTGTTGCCTTAGCGTGCTGGTTACATTAAACCTGCACAATATGATTTACATTGGAAGGAGAAATCATGAGCCAGACATAATCATTAGGCAAACTCAATCATGTTTGTGTTATTCAGATATAATCAGAGCCCACTTGTCCTTATCACTGTAAGATGTTTGAGAAGCAGCAATTATAGCGTGAGTCTTGCCTCCCCTTTTCTTCTATTGTAAGGATACAAACCACTGGACTCTCCATTTGTTTGTAGGTTCGATTCAGCACAACATACGTTGCTACAGCCTAAAAAACCCCAGAAGTAAACGCACAAAACAATCATCATTGGGCAAAGACAAATTGCCCTTGAGAAGGCAATTAGAACCCAGAACTGTCATAAACTGTGTAGACACTCTGAAACAGTAACACTTTCTACAGACCAGTGTCTTTAAAATGTATTGAAAACAAGACATAAATAGAACTGATTTACTATGTATAATGATCTATAAATAATACTCATATAAATTCACCATCACAATACAATCAGACGCTTTATACCATAGTTTAAGATCAAATATCCTGCAGGTATTAAGTAAATAATTTCCTTAAATTAATTTTCCTGATAAGCAGCAAGAGTAATGCCGGATCTGCCTCTTGATAAGCAGACGAAACGCTGAATTTCAATAGGGCCATGTTCCTTTACCTTAAGGTAGTTTAGGAAGCTACCCAGAAGCTAATTTGACCTAAAATAAAGGATTATCCAAGAACCTGGATGAAAACAGCCAACCTTTTACATCGCACATGAACAGGTCTTGCAAGACCTCAGAACGCTTTAACCAGAAAATTTTTTCATATTTAGCCACTTAATCATGTTCCACAGCCTTGGATAAATAACCTCTGCTTATCAGGGGTGGATGTATTTTAAATCATATTCGTTTAATAGTGACTTTTTCCTGCTAAAAATCTAGAAATTTTTTTTGCTATCTGAATTAATGCAAGAAAACCAGTTAATAAAGTAAGTACTTTATATCAACCCTAATTTATATCCACAACACTTCACAACGTCTATGCCCTGTTTACAACATGGGTGTAGACGTCAAATAACCAATCTAAAGGGATTGGTTGTCTAAAGTCAAAGCTAGAAACTTAATGCATGCTTTACAAGTTTCACATCTTCTTCACATTGTTATTTAACTAAGTACAGTACAAGAATGTTTTCATTAACCCACAAGAGTTATGAAAATACACCTCCATACTTGAAGATTCCTGAGACCCATAGCTACAGTCTTTGTACTTAATGAATTTAAAAAAAAAGGAAGAGAATTTGAGACTTCAGGAAAAAAAATAATTCTGTTTTCATTGGAATCTAACCGACTCTGGAAAGCCCTGATGATAATCCAAACCTCACAAAACTCATGATATTTCTTCTATTTCTTTTTTACTTTCAAAAATAAAACACTCCTAGTCTAAATACCTGTCCATCCTTCTCTCAAGGACAAATGACTAAGACACTCTTCGTGTATTTGAAGTACTTGGCCTGACTAATAAAGCATGATTTTTCACATCACAGGATATTTCACTGGGTACTTGCAAAGTTACCTTCTCTTTCTGTTGCAAACCACAGCTATGCAGTTGTACCAGCAGCTTAAACTAACATAATTTATCATTAATCACCAGCCCTCCAGTCTTTACTGACTCTTGTATGGTTCTATTAAACTTTGTGTTTCATTGTAATATGATTTCAATTCAGTGACCAAACATATCTATTTTGAATTAAGATTTACAACTAGCTAAGACAAATGCTAGCAAAGCAAACCCATGGCCTCTGTTATTATCTTGAGTCAAGAGAACACGAAATAAGAAGTAAAAGTTTAATCTAGAAATGAGCTGGGATTTAACCCTTTCTGAAACCATTGCAGCAAGACCACTCTTAATGCATTTAGCAACAATTAATTCTCAAAGCCGAAACAGCTGCACATTGCTGATGCTCTCCAGATGCAAGGTAAGGAATTAAATCATGGGCTAATTCAATTGGAAAATTGCTTGTAATTATGGAGAATGCAGCATCTGCTTGACTCCTCGTAGTGATTGGTAGTTGCTTTAAGAATAGTGAGGTAGTCTGCACAATGCATGCTGAATACAAATAAGTAGCTGTGTTATGAGAAATCTCATTTAGTTTCACAAAGATATGGGCTTAATATGGTTAAAACTGTATTTTATGACATTAATGATAATCCATTTTCACTGTCCCATTACTGCCAACAACCCACAATCACTTGCACACAGAACAGTAACATTCAGTGATAGCACCTTCCCTCTGAAGGAACTCAAAGTACTTTGCAAACATACAGAATGTGCTCTAGACAACAGTGACAAAATAGGGTCACCTCATTTAACACACATGCAAGCAAACAGGCTCGTTCTAACAGGTCATTTAAAATCTCTGACAGCATAAGGCTGACAACTTCTGTGAGTGGAGTGCTCCACTTCAAATATTAAAAGTAAAGTTCTCAGTTATGATTCTGTAACAACAGAAGGTTGCAAAAAGGTCAAGTCAGAGACCTTCTATTATTATATAGCACAGAAAAATCCAGAATAAACTGGTCTTTTTGGATTGACAAGAGCCATCTTGTCATCTGTAAACTGAGCACATGCTTTCTGAAAATAACAGGATGATGCAGTTTTTTACTCTCTCTTTGTCAAATAATCTTACCACAACTGATCCTAATTAGCATTACAACATATGACAGTCTTCTCACTATTTTAAAAAGTCTTGTTCACTGGCAAACTAAAGGACAAAATGCCTGCTGAATGTGATCATATTCCTACAGAATCACTGATCAAATGGCAAAAACACCTAGAAATACTCATTTTCTGTTTCATGATTTAATTAATAAAATACACAGCTCTCAGTGCATAAAACCCCAGTTATGGTAGTGGTGATTACTATGACACATTATATTATTAGTACGTTAGCTACTGGAATGTTTGCCTGATTTTTTTTCTTCTTTACTTAAAAAAGCTTTAAAAGAAAAAACATTAGGGAACAAAAGATCAATTATTTACAAGTTGCTTCACAAATCAATCATCCAGTATCAAAGCTGAAGTTGTTATTTTTAGCAGTATTAACTACACAATAATTAAAATTGATTACAAAGTCACAACCCCTCATTAAGTTGCTGTCAATTGAGGGAAAAATTCCTCAAAAGCAATTTTTTTTTCTTTAAAGTGATCGTAAAAAGAGCCCCATCAATTAAAGAGACATCTGGTAATATGGAAAAGGTGATAAATTATCTCCTGTTCTCTGTGCAAGTACTTTGTAGACCAAAGATAACAAAGTAGAGAAATCCTTATGTGCTTATCTCCACCTAAAAAGGGGCACGAACACCCTTGTGTGGGGCCACATGGACCCAATCCTGCAGAGAGGCAAGTCTTGCATCTCAGCCTAGCAGAGTCTTTAAGCACACACTAAGTATCTGAGTAGTCCTAAGAAATAGAGAAGTTCTTTGTGCATTTTCTTGTCGCACAGTAGATACTGGTCCTTAGCAGGACCCAGCCCTACAGCAGAGTTTTTTCAGTCACCAAATATACTGTTTTATAAGACACATCCCCCTTTGCTGTTTTCCTGGTCTTCCTTTTCCTGAGCTACGTGTCATTGCCTTAGGTTTTAATTCTGAAGAGAAATAAAATTGCGAGTCTCACTCCCCTTTAATATTGCTTTCCAAATTACAAAAGAATTCACAAACTATCTTTTCTCTCGAACTCCTTTCACAAGCTTGAAGTCCAGGTTGTCAAGATGCTATTGAGCTAAGTAGCTGGTCTAATAGCAACTCTGCAAGGGATCCAAGTTGATTACCTGGATCACAGTGAGAAATGCTCAGATCCAAACCTCACTCCAGCCTTTCTGCTGTACTCCACCCCACACAGCAAGTGCAGAACATCCACATACTTAAACACCCTCAGGTATACAAATGATGAAGAGGTAGGGAAAAGAGGCACAACATTACTTCTTACTGTAACACCCCAGCTGGGACCTCAAAGGTAAGAAAGGCATTGACTCAATGTTAAAGAAAAGCAAAACCAAAAGAACAAAAAACCCCCCCAACCAACCAACCAAACCCCTAACCACCACCAACAAAAAAATCCCCACAAAACCACACCAAAGCAAATTAACATTAAAAAAACAACAACAACAAAAAAAAAAAAACCAAAAAAAAAA
>VWZG01004019.1:122161-148295 GCA_013396735.1 Grallaria varia
AAAAAAAAAACCAAAAAACAAAACACCCAGAAAACCAAGCCAAAGCAAAAAAAACCCCAGACACCAAAAAACTCTCCAAATAAACAAAAAGCACCCTACTAACAAAAACCCCCAAACCAAATCCAAACCAGCTTTCACTATGCTTCCTCTCATAGCTGCAGCAAGGCTTCCAGTGACTCAATGCACATGTGTGCTGCCTGGTGACAGTGCCAGGCTTTAAGAAACACCCCAGACTTTACATCCTGTGTTAGCCAGACGCTGAGAAACTGGGACCTCCTTCACAATACACTACAATACACCTGGGTGGGCAAAATGGCACTTCTTATGGTCTGTGCCCCTTCATTCAGCAAGCCCAAAGAGAACAAGAGGACAATACTTGGTAACAAGCAGAGGAGGAGAATGGAAAAGGAAGGGGCTATTCAGAAAATGGATTCCCTCCCACCCCCTCAAAAAAAAAAAACCCACCAAAAAAACCAAAAAAACCCAACAACAACAAAAAACCAAAACCAAAAAAACCCACGTAACAACCAGTACATAAATAAGGCTTGGATTGCATTCAGGAGTGAAAGAGGCTGATCTGTAGTTCACTAAGTTTCTGCAGTTTCTATTACCAGCACTTGTTTTAGCAACAAAGAATAGTTCAGTGGCAAAGTTTCATTTAAGAAGTTTGGCTTGCTGATAAAAGCAGCCTACCGAGTAACCAACAAATTAGTTAATTTTCGCAAGTCATTTAGATCATTCCTACTGCAATGCCCATTACCAGCTTCAAACTCAGGGTCACTTTTTGGTGCCCCACCCTCCACAAGAGTTAATTGATGTAATATTAACTAAGGCACAAGCAATCACTTTGTAGCTGCGATGCAGTACTTTCACCTTCCCACCCGCAAAGCACTCTGAAATGTATAATCTCATAGAGATGAAAATAAAAAACCCCAAACCATAGTAGAGAGTGGTTAAAGGTGTTGTCTCTAAGGTGCCTCATTTCCATATAGCTAATTCCTATCTCTAATTCAGGGATATCAGCTCTTCCCCCAAATTAAGCAGTGCTTTGCGCCCTAGTGAGGTACCTGAACTGGTTGGAGCTCAGTTATTTCAATTACACTTTGTCACTCAGTCTGTAACAGAAGTACAAGTCCAGGATCATTCAAGCACGGACTGACCCTACTCCAGCCTGTTGTTACAGTTCCCCTGTCTGACAGACAGACACCTTCTCGCTCTCAATCAGAGGAAAGAAATGGCAGTGCTCCCCTTCACGCAGCGCTCATCTATGACTCAAACTTCTCAGCTAAGCACAACAGCAGCATTACTGAAAGCGTATCAACCCTCGTATGACTTTGCAAGGGGATTTCTCCTCACTGCAAAGAAAACCTGAATACCGAACCCCAGAGTTTCATCTGCAGCGAAACATCCCTCAGTCCTGTCTGAGTCCTGGCAAGAGCCTGCTGTATGACAGAATAGGAGGTTTAATGTTAATGGAAGCCTAAATTCTGTTTCTAAACAGTCAAAATTTTAACTTTTATTTCTCATTTCTTGATTTTAAGGCAATCAAGGGCAATACTGCTGGATCCAAGCACCCCAAATATTCCTGAAGCCCATATTCAATTCAGCTTTATATGTAACAAAACCCACTCAAGTCCCTTGGACAGCAAACACCTACAATTAACAATCCATTTTTCAAGGTGATCAGAGCAAGAACTGTCTGCAGCAGGTCAAACACCAACCTTGACAACCTTGGAGTACATTTTAGTCATCCCATGTGTCAAAGCCATTGAAATTATCACCGGTGTGGTGGGTTTTTTTCCAGGAGGTCTACAGGGAACCAGAATGCAGATTTTCTGTTCTCTAATTAGGTAATCAAATCTTTCAATACTTCATTCACCTTTCTCCATTGAGAGGTAAGATAACCTGCTACATAAACTACACTGGTAGTCATACTTAAATAAATGTCCTCAAAGAAATCTGCTATTAAAAATGTTAATTGTTGCTGTTCACTCAGCTTTTGCCATCAATTGCAAATGGCTTGGCATCTTTACTAAGTAGTTGCTTTTAGAATCTGCTTTTGCTTAACGAATACTCTTTTGTCTTGGTGAGTCATTGAAAAGGTCATTACTTTCAGCAACATAAAAAATAGTTCCTGAATTAAGTTATATAATGTTTTGTAGTATCGTCTTCTAGTATTCTTGCTTTTAGCCTTAATTAATGATAGAACAAAGATTAACTAAGCTGTTAATTCCTCAGAAATCCTGATTTGACATGGTGACACTAAACATATTGCCCTTAGCTCAATAAACCAACAACTACAGTATGAAAATGGCTGTGCAATTAGGCAGTGACGCTTCCAGAACAATCTTGTCTTTTTCCCCCAGTCTAAGAAAGTTCAGTATGTAAAATTCCAAGCTCTGTATGTCACAGTAAACTTTCACCTCTAATGAAGTGACCTTGTTGACATGCAGGATCAACTCAGGCAGGCAGGCAGAGCCTGTCCTATCCAAAGCTGGCAGTCTGAAAAGCTGTCATTTTTTAGAGGAGTGAAACATAAACCACCCTTTGCCTCCTCCTCAAATGCCTTCATACCTTCATGAAAAACACAGGGAGTGGAACTAAACTTGCATCACAATGTCGCTTTAACATGGGCTTTTTGTTTCTTCCATGTTCTGAATAAACACCTTGAAACCAGAACAACCTTGAACCTTCTGCTCAAAATCAATACCAGAGTTCTGCAGCTTCGGTTTTTCTATGACAAACAAAATTATGGTGACAGGTGAAAAGGAGTTGTGATCTAACCTTTATTATGCTGTTTATGTGCCTTGCAAGGCTCTAAATGATTGCCAGAGATGACTATCTGTGGTCCAGAGCAAAATGCTTCCCTTCATTGCCTGACCTTTCCACTTCTCCACTGGAAGCACATGAAAGCAGCAACACGAACCCCACTAAAAGCAACACACAAAGCAAATTATTGTAGTTCTGTCCTTCATCAGGTTTATCCTTCTAACAGAGGTTATGGCAAGTAACAAATCTTCTGGTTCTGCTGTTTGAACAACTCTTCAAAACTGGAGAAGCCTACTCACCATCTTGTTTACTCATATTTACGGCAGATAATTTAGAAAGATAGCCTCTCACAGAAGAGTGGTGAGAACTGCTCACAGACATAGAAAAGAAAGAAGGAAAAGTGAAGAACAATGGCTAAAAGTCTACTACTCCATTTCTTGAACTCTTAAGGACATGCCATTTAGAATCGTGGTGCTTGCTTTTCTCATCTGTATTGTGACACTGGAGCATTCAGCCAACAGAACTGACTTTCATCTGGCTTTACAAGTTATATGAACCATTATCGTGTNACAAGACTCCATCTTAAACAATAGACACAGCTTTTGCTTTTAAGGTATTCAAGTTATCTTTTTTCCCTTCTTCACCAGCCCATTTCTCACAGGACTTTTTCCATTTCTGATATTGTTTGTTCACTGCCACAATCGTGAACTAGAAATTATTTTTAAAAAAATAGTATTTTCACTTTAACAAAAGATTGTCATTCATATTTAACTTTTTTTAAAAAAAATTCTGTTTAGTTAGGGAAGGTAAGAGACAAAGGTCAAGCCTTTCTAAATCGCTTGCATTTGATAGACAAGAAAGACTGAGCTGTTGAGACTAAAGAGACTCAAAGGGACTTAGAGAAAGCGATTCCTTTACCAAGAACGGGATGCACAGTGTAATTCACTGCACAGAAAGGAAGCATTGCTCAACATGGGAAACACTGTCTAAGGTGGGAGATTCCAAATCCACAAGAAGATACTGTAGTATGTATCCCAGCAGATTTACAGCATAACATGGAGGGCTATATTCTATTGCTTGCCTCAGTGCACAGTCTCTGACACAGAAAGTCTGAAGAGTGAGAGGATATCCAGGAAGCCTGGCCATCAGTTTCCTTCCCTCTCCTGCTGTCCCAGTATGGCCATTCTCATCTTTGTGCATTATACCATCTGTTTAATCACTGTGCTCTCAAAACAAGCAAACAAAGAAAACAGATGAAACTTCAGGGATAGCTTCCAACTCATAATTGAATGGATGATTATTCATTAGAATCTAGGCAAGTTGCTTGGGGCCACCTAAGCAGGCATTGCATGGTATTACAAAATTTACTTTTTTAAAGACAGAAACCAGAATTCTCACTGAGTATCTTTAATGCTGCAACCTTCTTCGGTTACTTTAAGTGGGATAAAACAAGCATGCTCAGCTTAAGCCAATATAAGAGAAAAAACCCTAAGCTTATAGGTTCCCCACCCCTTCAAAATAAAGGTAAATAAAACTACTTCGGTCAGCTTTAACATTAACAACTCCTGTAAGATTTAACCTCCGAAGGCATGTCTAGAGGAAAATGTCTTGCAACATGCAGTTCTGTCTTCCCAAAAATGAGATATTACAGAGTATTGGTACCAACATATCATTTACAGACTTGCATCTGAATAATTCAAATTTCATCAGAAAACCAACAACAGAAATACTAAAAATCAATCTTTTCTTTCTTTACCCAAATTTACCTGGCAAAATTGTTAAACTGCTCTTGGGTTTAGCTGAGTCTGCCCTAAGATCCTGACTGAATAGTGGTATTTTCTCTATCACAGTTCCAAATTAACAACTTTTAACCTCTGATTAATTAGCAGGACTTTGTTATTGGCAAGAGTCACAGCAGTAAAACCTCTTAGCTTTTAGAGTTCTGTGACTCTCTTTTAATGTATTCATCCAAGCATAGGTGTGTAAGATACCTACTGCAACGGAACAGACACATCATCATTGATGTGAAGAGTAACGGCAAAAATATTCCAGTTCTTGTCAATTTGCTGATGCTTTTCATATAATCTCACAGAATAGTTCTGTAGAAAATCCCACATGATGACATCTATTTGTTGTAAGTGGATCAAACCAACTTCATGACAAAAGCACTGTGGAGCAACAGGCTCCCACAACTGTTAGTACAGGTTAAGGTGCAAGAGATACAAATCTGGCACAGCTAGGAACAAAATTCACCTTGGGCTATTGATTTAACCACACTGTGCTTTAGTTTCTCTTTGAGAACAGGGAAAAACACTTCTCTCAGCTCTTTAAAACCATATGAAGCTCCTTATCTAGTAGAGCATTCTCAGAGCCTCCAAAGTACTAAAGAAGCACAAGTTATCGTAGTATTTGGCAATGGATATAGTTAGACCATGGTTGGTAAGGACTGGCAACGTGCAGTCACAAGGGGCTGCAAGGCTTGCAATGTCTTGCTGATACTCCTTAATCATACATTATATTTTTATGTACAGAGACATATGTGTGAGTTGCCCTTGGCATGGTTAAAAAAACACCCAAACCACACATACAATAGAGGCAGCAGGCAGGCTAGAAAGAAATTAAACCTACCAAACAACAATCAAATATTAATTAATTGAGTATTCTATGCACAAATGTGAGTTTTCTATACTTAAAAAGTTCAATTAAAAAACCCCTT
The DNA here is from genome assembly GCA_013396735.1 of Grallaria varia. Taxonomy (NCBI): domain Eukaryota; kingdom Metazoa; phylum Chordata; class Aves; order Passeriformes; family Formicariidae; genus Grallaria; species Grallaria varia. Next base: position 127,647 of record VWZG01004019.1, read on the forward strand.
TGAACACAACATATGCATGGATGTACACAAGCATTCAGTGATAAAGGATGCTTTCCCTATACCATGGGGGGATGGAAATCACAAATGTGTGTTAATCCAGTAGTCTTTTCCTATGAAAAGGTCAAATACAGCCAAGAGCAGGACACGCTTCCCTCCAGCTGTCCTTTCAATATGTCTCTCATTTTGGCAAGGAGAAACCGTCATTAGGAGTGAGAAAGAGACCATTTTACAACCCATTTATTGTTCATTGTCTATGCCTTTTCTGGACATAGTTGTTGAAGTACATTAGTCACAGGTATGCAGCAAGCCATTAGAGCATACTAACATCTGATGCACACCAAAATTAATTTTTCTTCTTCAGCTTAGGGAACAGAATGCTTCACATTGAGTTGCACGCAAGTCTTCACTGAATTAAGGAATGAACAAACAAGATTTCTAAAATCAACAAACCCACGTGCTTCTCCATAGTCTGCATAAATACATACCTACTCTATAAACAAACACATTGTCCTACAGCGAGACAATAATTCACCTCTTTAGAGCAGCCTCATTAAAGGGAAATAATTTTGCAATAACAAAGCACAAGTGTAGTACTAATGAGAAGAGCAAGCTGCAAAATGCTAAGAACACCTGGTTCATTTCTTGTACTGACAGAGCATGAGCTGGAATCTGATCATCATAAAAAGGCTGTATTTTTCCTTTTGCACAGCCCAATGGACTCTGGAAGTGAGTTTGGTTTGCATTTAGTGTCCTAATGTTACATAGTTCCTGTGGGGCTGTGTTGTAACACTTGATATGTTTATGTTGCCCAGTTGAGTACCAAAATCTAAATCTCATCGAGAGCAGACAGAACTGTTCACTGTAAATAATACTTTTATTTTAAACCTCCTCTTTGTTTGGAAAGAACTTGATAGTCATCCCTACAAATCCATAAAACTCTTGTTTGCAGTAAGAGTAATGAATAATTTTCACTCCATGACTTACTTCCAGATTTCACTTAATTCTTCTACTGTTCCACTTGTGGTATGTAGCTAATACTTCAACTCACACACAAGAATTATTTCCACTGAATCACTAGCAAAATCTTAGAGAGGAAAAAAAATAATAGGAAACTGAATCTCACTTGGACTAAACAAAAATACAAAAGTTTACAAATCTACACGAGATACCTGTAGTTTGTCTGAATGCTTATAAAGAATAAAACTAGGGTGGCATCATATCATAACAGTATCTTTTTAAGGACTATTCAACCATCTGAATTGAATCTTTGCAGACTAGGATGATGCATCATCTTCTTCAGCATTAGAAAGAGGGATGCAATAAACATTCAGATCTGCAAGTTTTTTGTCAAAATTTGCAATATGTTCAAAAACATTTTTCTTCCCACAATAGAAATTCTCCTGAGAAAACAATTCTTGGTTTGTTGTTTCTTTTTCCAGGCCTACTGTGTCAGGATCTCAAACTCCATGTAATGATTTACTAAAGAAGAAATACCTTTGATACCTTGTTTAAAAGACACGTAATCTAGATCAGTTCTGTGAGATCAAGGCATATCCTCAAAGCAGTCATTAGAATCAATGTAAAGGGAAAACTGTCTATCATGAGCCCAGCTATTCTTTTTACCTCTTATGCTTTCCCCAGGTAAATAGCTATCTTTTTCAGAGAGAGTTTTTTCCCCAATTTTTTAGTGGAATTGCAAGTGTTACAAGACTTTTCTGCTTGAGTCATACATCAAAAATAACTTCTCACCTTACTTACTTCTTGCAAGCCCACATTGATTTATACTCTACTGTTTTTTTAATAAAGTGATAATCTGAAACAAAATATTATTTATTATCTTTTATTATCTGCCTCATTCTTCTTTGTCTGAGGAATCATAAATTAAAGTCAACAGCCATTTTATAATCCTGCAGTTCATTATCTCCCATTTGTTAGTATGCTCAGTGCCTTAGCCTTGCTCCATTTCTTTAGAAATAATTACAAAAATCAAAACCACATTAACACAATATGCAGATACTTCTTGTTTTAGAACTTACATAAGAGCTTTTCAACTAATCAGTGGCTGGTTAGGGCACTGTCCTCATTCATCTCCCATTTCCCCTGACATCCTTTATGAAAATTCAATCTACATTTTCCATTAAGAAGTTGTCTCAATCGGTGTTCACATTTGCAGGATGGCTTATTACGTTTTCGATTTTTATTTAAAATGGTGGTCATACCTCCCTAACTTATCTCTTAATCTGAGATTTTTATCAAGTAGCTGCATATTTTCTTGGTCCCGAACTCATCAAATCACAGAAGCAGAAATTCACTTACTTTATCTAGAATCACAAGATTTAAAAGTGGAGCAGGGAACCTGCTTGCATCACCATATTCAGGAGTGGTCAAGACTCAAATCATTCAAGTTTAAAATTGCATTTATGATTAGAAACAGACCACTCTGACATTTGATCAGATTTAGATTTGTGTGTAATTGCTTTGGATGCAGCAGCTACTGGTCCTTCCTCCTTAAATACACAGGATAAACTTTGTACTAGTGGTCTTCCTCTTCCTTGTAAAATTTGACACAAAAGGAAGCCACAACTGTTGCTCTCAGATCAGGGATGACAATTCCTGTCCTTCAAAGTCCCTGGGCAACAAGGCAGCAAGGTTGGTGACAGGAGCCTGAGCCAGTGCCTCTTTGCAGGAAGGAAAATACAAGCACTGGGACGAGGTAGCCCAAGAGATGAACTCTGAAAGGCACCTTTTCTGATGCAGGTTAAACCCCCTGCTACTCAGAGCTGTGTTCCGGAGGCTCTCATAGCACAGAAAACCCTGGGTTTGACCCAAGAGTAGGGAAGCACAGAATTCATGGCTTGTTGGACCCATCTCAGCTTTATTAGAGAGGCAAATGACTCTCCAGCTTGAGGATGACAAACACATACATCCACACTGGTGGAAAGTCCAACTTCCTATGTCTACCAACCCCTTCCTTCCAATCTCAGACTGGGTTGCCTAACCTGCCTCCTTAGGAAATACTGACACAGTTGCAAGATCTCCAGTTCCTCATGCTTCATTACAATAGTCTGCAGTACATTTGCTGGTATAATATATTATGAAGGATCATGAATAATTAAGAATTAATCACACTTGTCAAAATAAATAAAGGCAGGCAGTGATGCAAAATGCTTGAATTTTTTATAGCATCTTTTTACTTATTCATGAATTAAAAGAAGTCTAGTAATCCACAATGGATTGCCTACTCATTACAGCACATACAACCCCAATTCATATCCCAATAGTAGAGGTTTTACTGTCAATCTTTTGCACATTGGGGGAACCTTAACCTTAAATCTCTGACCCTGCAGAAAGTTACATAAGTTAGTCTTGGAAATGTTAGTAACTCCAGCAGCTCTTCAGAGGTATAGCCAGCAGATACACCAGTGATTTTATCACCCACTGGTCCACTTACAAGATGGGGGAAATGGAGAAGTGTGAAACATTTTAGCACAAATTTAAAAAAACCCAAAAAACAAAAAACACAACACCAAAACCTGAAGTACGTTGATAATCTCCTTTGTCCAGATTTCTACAGACAGACAGTCCTGAAGTTCTTTCCAGCAAATACTTGATATTTTTGCATGGTTTGATAGCATTCTCAAGGCTTTAACAAAATAGCAAATAATATTAAGGGTTTAAATAGCAGCTTTTCTCTGCCTCTCCAAATAGGTCCAAACTCCTTAGTGCATTTCTCTCCTTTTTTGAAAGGGAAGAACAACCTGTGCTGGGAGGTGAGGTAGGGACACATCACATCACCAACCCTACCAGCACAGACCAAAGATCCATTAATTTTGATATCTGGCTCTGAAAACAGACGGGTGGAGATACATAGGAAAGAATATATGAACAGGGAGATCAAACAGCTGTACCTCATCACCCCTGGCCTTTAGGGACCTGTCATGCATGCAGTTACTGAGCCAAGAAAGCTTGTCTTGAGAATCCAGTAGCTGTGACTGTTTTTCTTCCCTGCACATATCCTGTCAGTTCACACACCCACAGAATGTTTCAGCAACAGCAACATCCTGGGAAAACAGTTCCACAGTTTCACTATTTGTTACAAACTACAGGATCTCCTTTCGTTTTGCCTGACATCTACTAATTCACCTGGTGTTGTTCAATTCTGTATTAGAATAATGTATATGTCTTCTGTACTCACTCTTTCATTGCATTAAAAAGTCTTGGGAGTTTATAAGCCTTTATACATATTTTATAAAATTGATTTCTATACAACCTTACCATGTATTCCTTTAGATGTTTCTTGCAGGCAGTGTAGCCCTGGCTAATTAAAGAGTTCCTAAAATACAGCCATTACATACTTTAGCTCAACCTTGTTTTAATTGTTTTTAAACCTTCCAGCTGTACTAAAAGATTTTTGATGCATGGGATCTAGAACAGAACATTGTGTTCTAGATACAGCTGCCCCTCATATTTATACTATAGCATGCTGTTCCTATTTTCTACTCCCTTCCTGGTAAGCCCCAAATCACATCTACTTTGTGAGTGCTACTGAGTTGATATTTCCACAGACCTATTCTTGTCCCCAAATCAGCTTAAGTGACTGTAACCAGCTTAGAATCCCTCCACATATATGCCAGACTGACTGTCTCTCACACCACCTCAACTCAAATAATCTACACTGAATTTCAGCTGCCACTATTACCTGGTTAAGCATCTTTCTTCAATTCCTTGAAAACTAGACCTTCAATCTTTTACCCTGAATAATTTAATATCAAACTCTGCCACCTCACCATTTATTCCTATTCAGAAGATCAATGATTTGTGTGACACTACATACTGAGCATGCCAAGCGAGTGGAGTGCTCAGATGTGACTGTAACCAAATGCTGAGACACCTGAAACTCGTTCTTACTCCAGGCAGCTTAAGCCGTGATTTGTTCCAATTTCCTGACACTGAGCTGTATCACGCTGCTAAGACAGGGGCAAAAACACAGAAGTTCTACCAGTATCTCTCTCTGGGAGATCAACCAATGATTTCCTACCAAGCCTTTTACAGAAACTTACATGAAGCACAATGAATCACACCAGAGGCATTTGTCTCTATCAATGTCTTGACATGACCTGATAACCAAGTGACAAGGATGAGCTAAACCATCCCAAAATCTAGTTAAGCTATCTGTTTATCTCTGTGCATTACTGTCTGCAAAGGAGATGAAATAAGATTGAGATAATTGCAAGTACGATTTGCAGGAAACAGTGGGGGTTGGAACTACTGTGCCTAATTATTTCACATTGAAACAGACCACACAACTATCTATGCCAAACAACTGTAATTAAAGTGATTTAAAATAGAGAGATGCTAGCTCCAAGTGTTGATTTTCAAATGAGTCTTTACATGAGCAAGAGTTACAGTCATCTATGAGTTGCAGACCTACAGCTCTACTGAGGGGTTTAAGATTAAATTACCACTATGCCCAACATGCCTGATAAATTAAAAAACCAAACACACACAAGCAAATAAACCGCCTCAAATAATCCACTCTGATGCCCTAAAAATCTAAATCCTCTCAATCAATATGAAACTGGTTACTTGCCCCTCACAATTGCAAAAAACAGCAGAACACAAGCTTCAGTCTAAACTGCCCATATTCCAAATAAAAAAAAAACAACCCAAACTTTGGGCTTAGAAATGGAATTTTATCCCAATAGGCAATTGGAAATCATCAACCAATAGCACCTTTGGTTTTTGGGCTACAGGGCCAGCCAACAGTCACCCTTTCTTCTGCTTTGACAGATATATATAAAAAAAAGCTATATACAGACAAAAGTATAACTCTACTGAAAAGCATTCAAAAGAATCATACAGCCACAATAGAGAGCACCACACTGTCCTGGCCAGGCTCTTTACGTGGAACAATACATTTACTTCCTTGTGGGTTTTCCCATTTTTGCCCTGCTCCAGAAAAATGACAGCTACTCTTTTCAATTCAAAACAAGGTATTAATTCCTAAATCTCAGTAGCAGCCAGCTTGCCGTAGAATTTAAAAAAAAAAGAACAACAGCAGACATTCTGGTTTACCTGAAACTTTCCCTGTTTGTACCTTTGTAGCAAGAAATTTAGTATGCGTATGTACGTTCGTTGATGTGGAAATTAGAAGATATTTGCATGCAGCACAAATGTGGTCCATCTGCTTTACACATGACACAGATCACACCAAAATGACTTGGTCTGCTGATGAATCAATGGGCCTTAAAAGCTAATTTATAATGACTATCTGGGGAAAAGTACTATACCATTGATATGGATGAGAGAACGCAACATGAACAAAAAGCAGCACTGAAAATTTCCTCAGTATTTACCTGAACATAATAACTGTTACAAGCAGTCAGACTGCAGCTCTGCAAAATCAATGCCATCTCTGATGCTGGCTACTAAGAAAAGGATCTTTTCACTTGCAGCTTTCTGCATAAATGGCTTCTTGACTCTAAACAGATGATTGAATTAAACAACCAGTAATGACTGTATTTTGCAAGAATTCACCAGATCTTTCTTTAAACTTATACATACTTCTGGCCTCCATAATATTAATCAATGTATTTTATTATTTTATTCAGGTGCTACAAGAAAAATATCTCCACTCACTTGTTCTATACCTGGAACCAAATAACTTCACAGCTGCTTTCCATTGCTCTTCAATGTGCATTTTAAAGACCTCCAAATCCTACTCTTGCAGGCAGAATAAAGAATTTTTTTCTGTTTAGTTTTTCCTAGTATGGAAACTGTTCCTTATCCCTCTTAATTTTTTATTGTCCTCCCTGACACCTCTTTGTTTCCCTGCATAAAGCTTGTAGCCTTAACTCTCCCATTTCCATTTTTTGCAGTTCCATTCTCATCAACACCACCTGACCCTCACAGGGAGAGGTTTCAAGCAGGTGTCACTAACAGCCAAAAGGATGTTAAGAATTTTGCTGCTTTCCCAGGATAAGAAGAGCACAAACATATCTAAAAATCTTTCCAGAACTTATCATCTTAATGAAATATACTGCTGTTCACAGATATGATCATGAGCAGAAAAAGTAATTCCAACAAACTAGATTTTCTTCCAAGAAAGGAGAAAAGCCTTTTGCCCTCCCTTCTTTTCAGGCTTCCTAGCTCTCTTTAGAGACAGGATATTTTTTCTTATAATAAGGACAAAACCCATCTTTTGCTTTCTTACTAAACAGAGAACCTAAGCCCTGGACACAAGGATATTGCCAAAATGGTCTGCAAATACACAAGCAGTAAACAGGACCTAGAGCAAAGATAAGGATGGACTCTTCCAAACACTGAATGACCTTAAACACAGGCACCATAGGATAGTTCTCATCCAAATACCATCCATGGCACGGGTCAGCCCAGCTGGGATTTTACACAATATTATATTTGATGTTTTGTTTCCCACAGATACGATGAAGGTTGCCTTTAGATGCAAACAGATCTCTCATGTACAGAATGACCCCCTTTTGTTTGTCACATCATTTGCATTCATTGTCTGCTGGAGTAAAAGTAAAAATAGCTTGCTTTAGCATTTCAGGGGGATGTGCTTGTTTGGGTGGGGGTTTGCATTTTTTTGTTAGGGTTATTTTTGGATGTGGCAACAAGGGTGTTTTGTTTCTAAAACTAACCACTCTACTGAAGGCATTTCATAGTTGTATTTGTCTTACCTTTAGCTGTACTCTCAGAGTGATCTGTGTCAGGCCCATCTGGGATGTTTAGCTGTGAGATCTCCTCTGCATTCAGTCTCACCCAGGCATTGGTGGGGCTTTCCTGGCCTTTTGAGGTAAAGGAATATTCCAGCTCACAAGGAGATTCAAAATTGCAGTCAAATACTGGAAAAACAAAGTAGACATAAAACATACCAGGTTAATTAAATCCAGCTTCCTCTGTGCTGGGTTTTATACTTTAGTAAGTTAAGGCTTTTTTTTTTTTTCCATAATGAGGTAGAAAGAAATAGAGGAATTTCATAAACAGATAAGCAAAAATGTGCCTGAAATAGGCTACATGGAGACGTTCATTATGGAGGCAGCAGCATCCTCAAAAGGAAGGCTCAAGAGCCAGTTGTTCCCCTTCAGGACAGCTAAAAGGACAGCACAGGCTAAAGTGGCAGAAGATACCATTGAGACTGAAAGTGTGCCCTGGGTTTCTGCAGCCGAATTTTAGTAGTGGGGGGCTACAGGGGTGGCTTTTGTTAGAAGCTGCTAGAAGCTTCCCCTATACCATGGAGCCAATGATTGTCTGCTCCAGGAGGGACATCCAGCTGCTGGCCAGGGCTGAGCCAGTTAGAGGTCACAGTAATGCCTCTGTGATAACATATTTAAGAATAGAGGAATGTCGTGCAGGAGAAATTCCAGAGAGTGAGAACATGGGATAACAATGCAGACACCAAGGCTGGTGCAGAAGCAGGGGTGGGAGGGACCCCACAGGGTCACAGAAAGGACTGAGAGCTAAGACCCCTGCAGCCCATGGAGGACCACTGGGGTGCAGAGACTCGACTGCATCCCATGGAGGAGTAACCCTGAGGGACGGGGAACTCGCATTGCGAGGGGCAGTAACCCCACCACGGACAGAAGGAGGGGGNAAACCCTTTACAAAGGGAAACAGCTTAGTCAATGGATAAAATGGGACAGAAAGCCAGTGTCTTCTGGGATGGTGGCTCAAATTCAACCAGGACCATTATAGTGCAAGGATTACTAACACGCTTCCCACTCATTTTCCCTCTCAGTGAGCGCCGGTCTCTACAAAGCAAGTCATATACCCTGGGCATATGGGATGTGCTGGGAGCCATAGGGACTGTACCCACTAGGCAACATTCTGACCCCTCGGTTTGAAACACTTTAGTGAGACAGCAGAAACCTGATTTACTGCTGCAGAACTTCAGCCTCCAAGCAGTACAGACAGCAACTGCCTCCAACACAAACACCTCTTTTTGAGATGTTTCTCTTTCAGAAACCCACTACCCTGTGGTGCAACTATGATTCACTTCCCAGTGACCAGTTTACTATCACACCATAATTCAAGTTGCTTAACACAACATGCAATGATAACTTGAAAGGATTTTACTTCTAATTGTCAAGAAGATTAAGTTTTCTGGAACACCCTGTAAACATTTGTTTTTATCACCACAGTCGGCACTCAACACTATATTGAGTAAGACAAAGAAACTATTTCTGGACCGACTCACTGTTTATGAACAGGCTAGATCCATTTGAAAAAGGTCATCTAAAAAATCCAGTTGCTCTTTGGAGTTTGCTACACTGTCAACTGTCCTGCCATAGATATGCAAGTGAAACAAAAAACCTGAATTGACATTAGTGAAATTAACTGATTTTTTTTAACTTCAATTACATTCTCTATTAAACATCTAATTCCTTTAGTGGGCACAGATTTATGTAGTTCAGCCTATTCTCCTGGTGATATAATATTTTCTAATCCGAAGGTTAATACTGTTGCCCTCTTGCTATACTTTTCCCAGCTAATTTGCCTTTTTAACAGCAAGTGGGAAGGAACAGTGTCTTTTTCCAGTTTAAACTTGATTTTCTTAATCAGGTGCTTTAACATTCATTCAGCATTTTGAGTATTTTACAGTGCCATGGAAACCATATAATGTGAGGAATCCACAGACACTACAAGCAGCAGTAACAAGGATTACACACATTTTCTTATACTGGAATGCACAAGCCCCTACTCTCTTCAGGCCTCTATGTTATCAATATAAATTTCATGATACCTAAAGAACAATTTAAGCAGCAGGGAACTGTGGAATATATTAATGCTATAGAGTTTACTACTGTAATATCATACCCAAACCTCAGACCACTTACTTTTAGTCCCTTAGATGGTCTTTATAGAAAAAAAGAAAAACAAACCCCAAATTTTTTTAATGCTATAAAGTGTTAGAAGTCTATTAAACTTTGTATCAAAGCCCAGATGGACAAAAGAGCAACCACTCAACTACATGTTATGAAGGACTTATTATCATTACTGTATAGTTTAGTCATGGGGAACACCCTGAGCAGTATGTGTTTTAAGGCACTGTGAAATAAAAAGTCAAGGGGAGAAACACAGCTCATGCAAGGACTTTTTTGATGGAACCCATTGGGTGGTGAAATGGAAAGCCCAGGCCAAGGACAACATGCAGCAAAAACAATGATTTCAAATCAACTATTCTGTTCTTTGTGGGCTTCTCTTCATGAGCAATCCCTCATATTTTCTTCAGCTTTCCAGCAATTGCTGCTTGCTTCCCCTCCTCTCCTGCCCAGCTGCTCAGAACAGAAGCCTTTGTGCTCTCTCACCCTCCTGACCTAAGCAGAGAAGCCTTCCATGGATATCCACAAGGCACTCTCATTTTCTTCCTCCAGTCCCCCCAACAATCTGACTGTGGTGCCACAAGCACTCAGTAGCCAGTTCTGTTCTCCTGTTTGGTCTCGCTGTCCAAAACCTCCTTCTCAAAAGAGATCTATCAGTCAGCTCTGGAGCCCTTAACACAGTAGACTCTGACTTACAACTGGCACAACTTAATTGGGGTATGTGATTAAATAACAATAATCACATGTAGTGTTATGACCCCTGCAGACAACTAAAGGCTCGGCCTGAAGGGGGGAAAGTAAAGGGAAAAAAAGCAAGTAGCAATTCCATCTCCTTCCCTTGCAATGAACAGCTTGCAGAGAAGTGGATGTGGTCTACATGCCTGCTGTGGTCAAGCTGAATGTCCTCTGCAACAGTTGTTACTTGGAAGAGAGGGAGACTATTCGGCTCACACACACTGACAGTGTCTGTAATTTAATGGAAACATACTTGCATCTTTTACAGAACTCAGCAGTCCCCTCACATCACCAGAAAACCCGTACTTTTCTTAGGCTCTTATTTAAATTAGTCCTATATCAGACATAAATTTCTGTGTTATTATCCTATTCAATAGAAAGAAATGACAAAGAAATGCTATCTGATGCAACACAGCAAACAGCATCCAATCTTCTAAGCCTAACAGTAACTTCCCACCCTTAGGCTTTCCTTCTTTCACAATGTCCTTCACTATTGACAATGCAATATACTTTATAAAAAAACCATTATATATAATACATATTTTATTTTTTTTTTCACTGATAAACTGGTCTTGGTGTGTTAGCTGCTATAAGATCACATAAGCCTCACTTGCAAATGCAGAACCTTCATAGTATTTGAATTGCTGCCACAAATCACCTGGCATTTTTTACACCTCTGCATAAAAAAATAAAGTGTTTTTCCTTCCTTCTTTACTTTTATATCAATGCTTAAATGCAACACCAAGTTTATTGTTTTCTTGCCCAGTTAAGCACAGAAAGCAGTAGCCATGTGCCTTTGAAAATTGAATAAAAGCCATTCTACCTTTTACTGAAAAACCAAACACTACAGGAAATGCAATTAAATGTAACACAATTTTTAGTGATTATTTTTTAAACTTACTAGCCATATAAATTGACTAGATAAAGAGCTCTAGGACTTGAATAACATGCCTAGTCAGTAAACTGGGGGGTTCTGTTTTTGTGTGATTTCTGATTTTTTTCTAAAAGAAATGTCACAGGGATTTATACCCATTCATTTATGACAGAGCTATATTGACACTACCGAACCTAAAGACTCTATATGAATTTAAGTTCCATATAGCAAAAATAATTAGCAAAGTGTCTTTTTAAATCAGAAAAAAGCAAAACAAACCAAAACAAAAGACTCCTTGTCCAACAATCTCTTTTTTCTGCAACTGCTGGACATGAGATAGACAGAATGGATAATTTATTAGAAGTCTATTTCATCATTCCACCTTTAAAGATGAAACAAAAGTGACACTTATAATCAAATTGAGGTAAAAACGTGTTTAAGACAGGCTGTAGACATCAATCACTTCAGCTTCTGGTATGTAAAAAGAGACAGGATACTAACCATAGGCTGCAAAGCAAGTTAAGCTACTATTTGACTGAAAAGACATTGGCATCGGGGTGTGTCTGATGTTAGTCTTGTGAGTGCTTCAGTTTATTTATTTTTAATCAACATACCTAACAGCAATAATTTATGCACAAACAGCTAAAATAGCTGACAACTACATCTGTTTCAATTAAACTGATTAGTTTTCTAATAAACAAAAAACTTAAAATAGTGACATAAATAAGAAACCAAAACACAGTAATCTGCAGGAAATACCCTTTTACATTGCTGCAGATCAGATTCTGGATCATTCACTCTTTGGGTCATCTTAGAAACATCTGTGTAACCACACATCACAGAAACATGCCTTATTCAAAACAAAATTAACCTAGGTTAAAGTGATATACTAAAAAACCTGTTCTTGTTGACAAACTATTCTGATTATCTTTTTTTCAGCTGCCCAGCAAAAGATAAGGTTTGTTTGGTCTAAACCACGTCTCCATTCAAACACAAAAATCTTACCAACAGGTAGTTTCCTCTTAGGCTTCTCCTTACTAGTTCTACATGTGTCTGACTTTAAAAGGTCCTTTTCACTCCTGGTCTGCCGACTCTTACAAATCACTCCTTCCTCATTACTCTCAGCTGGGTCACCCCTTTGAAAAGGTGTGGTTGCCTTTCCACCTCCCTGCCACAGACAAGGGAGCAAGCAGAGGTTCCCTGTTCTCAGCAGGGCCAGCCTAGAGATGTATATCCTCACTGGCACCTCATCAGCTTAAACGTGACTAATTTATACTACATCTACAGACAAATGCACAATGTAAAGGTCACTTACACTGATCAAATTGGGACCACAACCTCCCTCAAGAACATCCCTCTTTCACCAGCAACAATCACAGCAGCAGTGAGGACACAGAAAAAAAATTTCTTGCACAGGATGTCTTTTTTAATACAAATATTGACATATATTCCTCGTGGAGGAGACATCATTTAAATTGTATAGTAGAGATCTGCTCTGCTGAGTGAGCTTTGAGACCTCCATCAATACCCACTAACCTCTATTTTACTCGTGTTATAAGGCCTATAAGCTTTTAATTTATGACAGGGAAATGACAAATTGATTTTCCAGTTATTAATCCTAGTGACAGAGCCAGTTCCTAAAGCCTTCCCATTCCCTCTGAGTACAAAAGGGCACAGGGCATTCAATCTAAGGCTTTCAATTGCCTCATCAGGACTTTCTGAATTTCTATTCACCAATACAGGGTACACAATCCTGTGTGGGGTGACACAAAGAAGGCTGCGGTGATAAGTATTTCCCCCAAAAAACAGAACACGAGTAGGAGACTCTGTGCTCTCCATCTGTCAGCTCACCAGGGTGAGGAGCACCCAGGAGGATCAAGGCCAGGTCCTTGGAAGTCAGCATTGGCCCCGCTGGCACAAAGAAGGGGCGAAACTCATTGCAAGAGGATTCCTGGTGCTATCTTTCCCCTGTGCAACTAGGAGTACAGCAGCAATTTAAAATGAGTGAATCCATCATAGGATGGAAGGGCATGGGAAAAAAACACAAAGGGAAAGGGAGAAGGTGTTGACAGTCGCACAAATTCAAGAGGAGAAACAATTGCAGGATTTAATTGCCTTGCTCCTCCTGAGCAAGCAAGACTCAGGAGACGTTTTCACCTATTTCCTTCCATTGCTCAGCACTGAAATAGGGCAAACTGCACATTTTAGAGGATAGTATGTCACATGTATCCCTGCTGGGCACCCATGATCTTTCCACCCATAGCGAATGCCTATGCCAACAGTAACTCCCTGGTCTTTGGGCTGCCGCTCGAGGAGCAGACAAAGGTGAGAGAAGCAGCATGGCCTGACAGGGCAGGTGGGGGACTGGGGAGGCACTCGAGTAGCCCCTTGGCATCACTCCATACCGCATTGTTTTGGGGTCCATCCCATCTGATGAACCTCAGTCACCTGCAAGTGAAGCAGTGAGGAGGACAGCTGGGCAGCGCGGCAGCTCCTCTCCCTGCCAGGAGATGCAGCCTGTGTTCATCAGGGACCTCCTTTTAATTTCAAGCTACTTAGCACAAGTTAGTTTATCTCTCCATGTCCTTCCTCCGCACCAGCGGATCTCCATGTGTGCTCCCCCGACCTTGAATTTACTGTCAGGAATGCTGCTGCTCCCTCACAGGGATGACGTTCAGTCGCAGGGCTCCAAGGGCTCCTCAAAGCTTGCTGCCTTGCAAGGAAGAGTTAGTTCAACGTGCCCAATTTGTCCCCAGCACCTGGGGCAAGATTGCAGGGGTGGTACCTGCTGGGCAGGGTCAAGGGTGACAGCACCAGCACTACGCATTCCTTCCATGCCCACCTTGAAGGAAAAACACTCAGGTTTTCCTTGGGAGGGGCTACTAAGGTTAGATTGCGTTCTGAAGAAAAGAGTTTAGGAGGAGCAGTACCCCACTGGAGGCACCATTCCACATGCTCAGCAGAACAGGGAATGACCCCCGGCAAGAGCGGTGGGGTCTGGATGCTCACTGCAGGGAGAGCTGCCTGCCTCCCTATGGAGCCTTCCTCATAACAGACGCACTTAAATTAATCCTCTGGGGGAAGGAGCCACAGCTGGATGGGCCACTGCTTAGAGAAAATGGCAACAACACAACTACTCATTTATTTGTTAAGAGAATCTTAAAAATGACAGCACCTACTTTATATCCACCCAGCTCCTCAGCGTGCACCAGGGACTGAATCACCAAAATCCCTGACAGCTGCTTTGTTTGGTGGAAATCAGACTACAAAGAAGAGGGCCAGGACTCCTTCATCAATCAATTATAAGCACAGTTTTTCAAGACAGCTATAGAAAAAGGTGTGAGGAAGGGGTGTTAGGAGAACAACAAGCAGTAGCTCTCCTCTTCATTCCTCCTGCTCCACGAAGTGACAGAGCTCATTCTCCACACAAGAAATATTTGCCGACCAAGTCTCCCATGCATGCAGCAAAAACAATACATGACAGTGCATTTCTAATGTCAGTTCTACAAAAAAAAATAAAAATTAAGTACTGACTAACAGCGATTGTTAGAAAACATGCTCCAATTGGCACAAAATAGTGGTTGGATGAACTGTCATATTTTGACAACTCATACAAGGGACCTCTTGCATGAATTTTGAGAGATCTCTTGAGAAAATGAATACTTGAGAGATGGGGAGAAAAGACATTTGTTGTCTAACTATGTTATTTTATTATTGAAAAAATGTTGAGCTGTCATAGGCATATTATCTGCAGATGAAAAATGATATAAGAAAAAAATAACTTGAAAGAAAGCAAAAATTTCTCCCTAAAAAGATTTTTTCTTCCTTCTTGCTTAGCACAATCTTCAGTTTAGCAAAAAAGATGCTGCTTTTCCTGATCTAATCCCTTTGGATTTCAGCAACATTGCACATGGCAAAAATACCATCTAATTGTTAAAAAATAATTCTTGTATATGTATATGGGGTCATAGCATCTGCTATTTTATATGGAGCAATTCTGTTAATGTGGTGTGAGTAACTGCTGTTAATCGAAATGTTGCCCTATTCTATTCAACATGCTATTTCCAAAACTACGTCAGAGTACTTCTAGAATTGCAAAAAGGATGAGTTTAAATTAAGGTGCTACATCACTTTTCCAATATCTTTACTAAGAAAGCATCGATTCATTTTTCTTCTGGGACAAAGTAACGTTCTCCTTGTTCCTCTCCTGACTTTCTCTCACCCTCTGAACAGAACGTGCTGTAACAATCAGTTTGTATCTATGCATCTCACTATGCCATGCTGAGCCAAGAATCATGATAGCTTTATCATTCTGAAGGTGTCAGAATGAGTCTGATTTTCTGTAGAATTATCAAACAAGTAGTCATAGGAACCTAACCGCAACAGGAATTTATCTGGCTGGTGCCCTTTTTCTCTCCATCTTCTCTTTACTTTGATGTTCAGACTCACCAAGTTTCGTGTCAGCAGTATCTATCTGGTGTCCAACCCACATGAACGAAATGGCATCTCAAATACACGCAACATGAACACTTGAATTCAGCAAGTTTCATGTGGCCCACCAGAGACAAAAATGCAATAATCTGACACCTTGCAGAGCAGCTGCTGTGCCACTGAACATCAAATAGGCAGCAAGATTGACCCCAAATTATTACACAGAAAAATAAGTCCAATGAATTTTTATTTTTTAGCTAGCAAACACAATTTAGAAAATTAGGAACTCATCACAGATGACATTCCATTAGAAAGTGTAAAAAAAACTCCCAACAACCCTGTCAAATTATTTTTCTGAAGTCAGAGAGCTGAGTGAAATTATTACTAAGTTGTTAATAGGGGCCATCTTTTGGATTAGGCTTTTAATACCTATTAAATCAAAGCTGTGAATAAGTATGCATTTTTGTAGGTATGTTCTTCTCCTCTGCTAAACTCACCTTTTCTAGACATTTTTAAGCACACTAGTCATTTGGTAGCCAAATTTTTCATTACCCTGAGATTTAGTTCCATTTAACTTTGGAATAAAAACCACCACTATTTTTTAAACTTCAAGGGGGCAAAAAAAAATCTGTAACCTATATTGCAGAAGCATAACACAGCCTGAGAGAGGTACTTTTGCCCAAAGCTGGTTCAGAACAGGGTTCAGCTGCTACTGGACAATCTGGCAAACAGACACACAAACAGCACAGAGACATAAGAAGGGTTAAAAAGCAAAAGCCATCTCCTATTTCCTAAATGATCCAACATGGCAACCCTTTTGCCTGTTATTCTCACAAAATGTGTTCTTCTTTCAAAATAGAGTTTAAGTGGCTTGAATTGCATTTGATTTTGTTCTCCAGTCAGGAGCACTTTCCACGGTTGTCACTGTACCCTGCCAGGATCGTGCTCCAGGTTCAGTGCTGTTGGCTGGCTCAGGGGGATGTGGAGGATGGGGCAGAGAGGGGTGTGTTAACTGCATGAAGGTTTACAGCCCTAAAGGAGCACCCATCTTCTGGAACCCCTCTTAGAGGAGCTTAATAGATTTTATGCAATGAACAATTGATTTCTTATACAACACCTCTACATAAGAGAAAATTAACATTCAGCCAACCAGGACAAGAAATGAAATATGTGACTGAGTGCAGTTAATCATGTAAGCCCCAAGACAGAGATCCATCAGATCTGCAAATGGGAGATTAATATGCTACCATAAGTCCACATATGCAGAATGCATCACAAGTTTGTTCTAGACACAGAAACCAGCCAGAGTGCACCTCCTGAGAGCAAAAGGATATACAAAAATTTGGATATTTAAAGTCTCTTCCTGCCCTGCAGGTTGAATTCCCAGATAATTTTGACTTCACATGCATTTTTTCAGCCTTTATTTTCTGAAAGGCAGGTGGACTTTACATCTCTGAGATGACTGATGATTAATCAATGCTTGGATAGAGAGAAATCTAGAAACCTCTAGACATAATAGTAAAAAAACGTTGTGAATTCATCACTCAAGTATCCTGTTGTGCCAGTGATTATCTTCTGGGATTGCTGCATATGGTTTCAAAGATATCATCAGGCACTGTCCCTGCCAAAACTACCAGAGGCAGTCTGTCAGAATTTTTAATTCTGAGCAAAAGAAAAGAGAACTTATTTTGGCAGAGGAAGAGGGATATGTCAATTTACTCACTCTTTCAATCAGAGATTTCTCCAATAGCAGAACACAGGGAAAAAGTAATTAAGGCAACTAATATTGCCCCACTCCAGCAATGTCAGCCAGTTAATTAGATGGGTCCCATCAGATGATTAGGCAAACAAAGTTTTGATAGAAGTTTTATTGAGCACTCTGTAATCAGTCACGCTGGGACCAAGTGAGGAAAGCTTCTGACAGAAGAAGAAATCACTCTAGTAGTAAAGGACTGCGGGGTTTTATTTCTCCTCATGATTTATTGTGCGATTTTGGATTAACCACTTCATCAGAAGGCAGGGGTGGGTCCTGGGACAAAAGTATTCACTTGGAGCTTGGATGGTCTAACTTTGTGTTCTACCTTGCTTTGCTGAATCCCATGACCTCCACAGAGCCACGTACACCCAGGGCCAATAATCAGCTACTGAAAGGCACTGTCCACCCCAGCCATGCACATAGTTCTGACAGAAGTCCAGATCCCTGGGAACTTTACTAGTAAACATTCAGGTGGATATAAGCTGAAGGTATGCAGAGGAATGGAAGTTTTAAGAAATGCCCTCTTATTCTTGGGCTATGTTTACAGGCTCTACTTCCACACGTCCACATCAGTCCTCTGCACGTTGCAAGTCCGAAACAGCGGGAAGTGTCTCCATATCAACGCTATGGAGTGTTCCAGTCTGAAATGTGTGACTGAGCACTACTGTTACCACTTTAATTTAAAGGAGGTCCTGCCAACTGTTTTAAACATTATATTTCAAAGCTAAAAATACCCCAGATTACTCCTGCTTCTCTTCAAGATTCTCCAGTAGTTTCAAGGTGCATGTCCTGAATTGCACTTACTGAAGGAGAAAACAGCCTAGACTTGTCCTGAGTGAAGATTGTATTTTGTGTAACACCTCATCAAATTCTTGCCTCTCCTTGCAAAACAGATGGTTGGAATATAGTAGAATTTGGTCTTGTGCAACCAGCTAAAATCATCATAAATCATTTCTGCTCAGATGTAGTACATTTATCTCCATGTGATGTTGTCAGAGGAAATCAATGCGTTTAAGTTTTAAGAACAAAGCCTTCCCTTAGAGAAGTATTACTGAGAAACTGAAAGAGTTTAGGAAGAAGTAATAAAGGGTAAATTAAAAATCATTCTTGCAACTTCTGAGAAAACCAAGTAAGGGAAAAAAGATTGTACTACTGTTGCTTCCAAAATGAAATTGGTGTGTCCTCATCATTCAAGCAGATACAACAGCTAGAAGCAGATATTGTATGCCAGTGGAAAGAATATATATTGCACACATAAAAGGCTGCAACATAAATTTGAAGAAATATGGGACTCCTTCATATAGGTAGGTCAAACTTTTCCCTCAAGCAGATAATTACAGGCTTGGGGTGAGTAAATCTTATTAGCCTCTCAGCACCTTATCTCCCCTCGTGGAGGCTGGTAGTAGATATATAGTAGATATATTCTACTTCAGTCCCTTTCTGGATTACATATTATTTCCTTATGCAGTCCAGTCCTAACTGCGACCATCGTACTTCGCAGTGGAATGGCTATGGATAGCCAGTAAACAGGTCAGACCAGGGAACAAATGAAAACAGATTCCCATATTTTGGAATGAATGGGTGTTACAAAAGGAGATGGAAGGAAAAACGTTCAGTACACAGCTTCTCTTATTATGATATCACTGGATTCCAAAATACCACTCAAATATTACAGTCTGGGACCTTGTTTTTGGGCCAGAAGAGCAGGCTGGGGTAGCCCAAGTCACCAGGCACCTCCATAGAGATGGCAATGACCAAGGTCACCTCAGGCTGGGCTGGGTTGAAATGGGACTCCTGGGCCCATGGGCATGGCAGGGGAAGGTTCTGGAGGCAGCTGGTAAGGGACAATAAAGCTTATTAGTGCCTCCAGATGCTGACAGTATGGATATTTTACCATAGATCATTTGATTTGTGTTGTTTCACTCCTGTATCATACCAATAACTTTAGACAGTTAGTTACAGCCCCTTGAGGATAACATATTCATGCTACTCACTGTGTCGTCCTCTATGGGAGAAGAAAGGGGATGTATCTCTCATGACCCACGTCAGGTTCCAAGCAGGGTAACCAGGAGGAAGAGAAGGGCTTCTTGCTGGGTGATCCGAGGTGCTCAGACCTTTAATTTAAGGAAAAACAAAAAACAAGAAAGAAAACCCCATTACATATGGCATAGTCGTTTGGATGTAACACATCAAGTGCAAAGATCTTAAAGAACTTTATAGGCCGTATGCAATAAGCCCTGACATTCAACTACTTCTTGGTTGGTTCTTCCTTCCCGCTATGTGCATGCAACAGGGAGACGAGCCAGGAGATTAATTGCTTTACAATGCAAAATTACCATCACCTAGAGAAACTGTGAAGTTTCATCTCCCACTGATTTGAAGTTCTCTTTGACATTTCATCCCCCCAGTTTGTTTGGGTTTTTTTTTTTCCTAAGTTTTGCTGGCATGAGGGGATCTTGCACATGAAACAGGCACATGTTCAACAACCCAATGCATCTCAAAGATGCTTTTGGTGATTCAAATACTAAGTGCCCCAGAACAGGCGAAGTTCTGCACAGACCTGCACTAACTCTGCAAGACCCATAATGATATTAGAGGTGACCAGAAACAGTATCTGAAATAACATACATGAACAATGAGCAAAGAAAAATTTTGGAAGTACAAATTTTTCCTGTGAATGTTTAAGCTGAGTTTTCTGAAAATATCAGGATCTTGAGTATTCTGATCTCGTTTTTTTGAGGTCCTCAGTGGAAAGTTAAAATTTAACTTTGTAGAAATATAGGCAGACAAGACTTGTGTTTGGGCGCTTTGACTGAATGAAAAAGAAAAAAACTTCTGGATTTCTGTTTTCTCACAAGCCATAAGGAATTCGGTGTTCAGAGAGAAAATAAAAAGTACATTTTTGATCATTAAAAATGTTTTTGTCAAGTGAGAACACCGCAGTTGCTTCCTTGAATTCTTTAAGTGCAATGCTAAATTTTGTTGTAATAATAGCCAAAAAAAAAAAAAAA
>VWZG01004019.1:148323-198657 GCA_013396735.1 Grallaria varia
AAAAAAAAAAGAAGGTAATAACTATCAATAAAGAGTTTGGAAAAACTTTCTGTAACAATAGGAATTCACTAACTTAAGAATTGATTCACAGTGCTGATAAACTGTCCTGTTGGATGGATAAATGGCAATTGACAATAAAAGACATATTTTAAGAGGATAGTAACTAAGGTAAATGGATGAAGCCCTGGGGAAAACCCTGCTTTGATTTTGTAAAATCTCTGCTTAGCCCTGATTTCTGCTTCCACTGAAGAAAAACTTGAAAATTTCAGAGGTACTTGTTAGAAGCTTAAATACCAAGTGTTAGTTGTGCCACATCTTGTTCTCAGTGCAATCTCCCCTTTAGCACACTCTTGTAACTGAGTAACTACAGCAAAGCCAAGAGAAAAATAACTGTTCTTATGGAAGAGCTGTAACTCTTGCTCATTGCTGGGAGCAATAACCTTTAAGATAAAAATGGACTCCACACTGTATTGTAAAACATTTTTGAGTGGAAAAAAATATAATATCCCTAATGGCTCAATTAAACCTGGCCTGTATGCTAAGTTACGGTGCAATAATTAAACACCCCCTATTGTTGTCTGGAATGTAGTGACACAGAAAATCAGGCCAGAGATTTATGAGTGTAGGTAGCAAACCCAGTGTCCTGCCTTCAGCTGTCAATGACGAAGTGATAGGTAACTACAGAATGATCTGCATATTGTCTTTTCCTTCCTAATATGGTTGACATGCCTCTCAGCAGCCCCTGATAGAGCTGGGCGTGGCAAATACTATCAGGTTTCATTGCAACACTTATAATAGTTGATAAAAGCAGATTTTTTTCCTAAAAAAAGTGCTTCACTTTGATGCTAATATAAAATAATAATAAAAGAAGAATATTAATAAAAAATGAACTCCTGAAATAAGCTGGTTTTCAAAGTCTTGTGTGTTTTGCCTGATGTGAGATGTCTTCTCAGTATCAATATCCCTGTTATACAATATCTGCACCCAGTGATTCTCTAAAATGGAGAATGATTTCATATCCCAAACACAGATCATGGACCTCTCACAAACAAGAACTCCAGGTCCTCTTTACCCCAAGCAGACTCTAATGCATGCAGATATCATACAGTTAGTATTAAGATAGAGCCAGGACTTGGCATCACAGTCCTGTGAAAACTTCCCAAAAGCCTGAAATACTGACCTGCTTCCCCTGTCTGTTCTCATGGCAAAATAGTCTGAGAGACAGTCACTGAGGTGCATTTCTTTCCCTAATGTTTCAGTCATAGAACTCAAAACTAAATCTCTGCAACTACCCTGGCCAGCCTTACCTGGGAATTGGTACCCCAGTGATCAGCTGCAGCACTCCAGATTCCCTGGCACCTCTCACTGTACCAAAAATGCCTTTCCATAGCGCAATTGTCAGAAATCATTCTCAGCTGAATGTCCCCTCTCATGCCAACTCCTTCAGTAAATTGAGGTAAAAAATAAAGTTGAACACCTGAGCAGAGAAGACAAGGCAGTCCAAGCACCGGAGCCCCCCCTCTCTCAGCAGCACGAGGTGAACAAGAGATAACACAAAACACTGAAAATTTTTCTGTTTTCACAGAACAGTATGGATTCAGTTCAATTCATTTTAACCTAATAACTCTTTTTCTCATATTCTTTAGGATTAATTTTGGGACTTCATCTCCGATGATTTGCTTGGGCTATTGGTCTGAACTTGAAGACAAGAAGATTGTATCAGAAGTTATGAATCTTTCAATTAAGTTATCTTCAGAGAAAGATGCTGGGTAAAAGGTTTTTGTATAGCCAAGAGGCTACTCTTCACAGTGAGGAATGATTTGATTTCAGAGTGAGCTATGGATGAGGAAAAGGAGAGACCTTTCCTCTCCCACCTCCAGGGCATTTTACGCCCAGAAAGGTAATAACAGAAGACTGTTTCAGCTAAATAAATGCTTCTTGTGCAGCAAGGGTAATGCAAATGTAGAACACACTCTAGCCATTTTACAAAATAAAGGGGGTTTCCCCTCTCCAAAACAATTCAATTTAAGACAGAACACACTGGAAAAATTTATCTCCTTTTTTTTTAGATATGCTAACCTCCCATTCCAGTTGTTTGTACCAGGGTACTCTGTCACTTGTCAAAAGTAACTCTAACCTTTAAAAAAAATTAATGGATTAGCAACTGAAAGCTGACAGCTCCATTTTGGTAGCTGGAAATATGACAAGGTATAACAGAGGCTTCTTTGATAGTTCTACCTAAAGATATATCCAGGGCCAAATCCTGACCCAAGGTGCTCCATCACAGCAAGAAACATGCACCTGAAGAGAATATTTGACATTTCTGTTTTTTAAAATTGTGCAAAGGAATCTCCTTAGGGGATGTGAAATTCATTCAGCTCACCAAGAGTTTCAGTAAAAAAAATAGAAAATGGCTCATATGTACTGAAGTCAAGCCTCAAGGCTACAAATTCATTAAATATTTATGTATTATTTTAATGAAAAATATATCTTTAATAGAACAACCTTGCCTATTCACATAAAAGTGGAACAACAAGAAAAGCTTTCTATTTGGGTCATTTTTAAACAAACAGGATTTCTTCTCTTTTTGTCTTTTCTGGAAGTAGGAAGAAATATCCCCAGCAATTAACATATGTAGTTTTCTAAAGTTCTGTGCAGTGTAGATATGTAAATGGACTTTTACCAAAACACTCAAGCCTTCTTTAACCAAAAAGTGCACCTACATGTAACTGAATATTGCTTATTACTACCTTTGGATATTGCCTCTTTACTCAGCTTTCTCACTGTGCTGAGCTGTATAATTTGCAGTTTCTTAGTGGCAAATCTGAGGTGACAAACCAGCACGTACCTGTCCTCTAAATTTCAGAGCTGAAACTCATGTGTCTGATAATAACTGAGATCAACATGTACTTTTAGCTACAGCTACATCTAAAAAATACCTCAAAATCATTCATGTTTGTTTGTGTGGAAATCAGAAGTCAACATCAGTAGTATTTGTGGCTCTGACTTATAACAGAAATCAATAGAGTAGTTATTAGTAATTATTACAATAATGTACTTAGAAACAGCTGCCATTAAGATCTGGATTTTCCAATCTCTGGAAAAGCCTGACATTTCAGAAAAGGTTATTCCAGTTCTAAGTAAAAGGTGCAATTTCCCACAGAAGGATATTACGCCATAAAGATCTGGATTTTCCAGTCTCTGGGAAAGCCTGACATTTCAGAAAAGGTTATTCCAGTTCTAAGTAAAAGGTAGCAATTTTCCACAGGAAGGATATTACAGTTATCTTTCCCCTATTAAGAAAAGGAAGGACTAATCTGCTCAGAACCAAGGCAACTTAACTTAATGAAAACAAAAACTTAGAGAGAGCTGACTGCCCCAGGTAAGGAGATCTCTGAAGACTTCTCCTATGAACCAGGGGCAGGCCAAGGACATCCTTGGGAAGAGGCAGATCCAGCACTGAAGGACCCTGAGGTGGAAAAATTCCATCTTGCAAAAGAGCTCTCAAGACTGTGGCTATGACCAGCAAGGCATTGGGGCTCGCTCCTGTCTAGCTGACGGAGCAAACTCCAGAGGTCCTTGATAAAGGATTGCTGAGCTCCTAGCACCACAAAAGCATTTGATGTCTTCTTTTTTGGAGGGTAAAGGTGTGCAAACTGGGGGGGAAAAGATTGCCTGAGAATTCCCTCTCAAACTCACAGCTGATCCTCCCAATCACACTAGCAGTACTCATGCCACTTCTTAGAAGCTTTCATTCTTCCACTCTTCTCATCTACAAACATATTCAGTCATCCATGAAAGTGCAAAGAACGCATTATATTGAGGTGACCAAGCGGCGCCACAACCAACATATAGCCTGTGTAAATGCTTTGTGAATAATCCATAGGCTCAACTACGCTCACACAAATCATTGTCTAAATGACATTCAGAAGCAAAATTCAAATTCTGTTTATGGTGTAGCTGGAGAACGAGGCAAAGGGCAAGCTCGTTCCATGCCGTTTCTTGCTCTGAATAGTTGGTGAGCTGTACTTACACTAATGGGTGGATGTACTCCAGGGCTTCTTTTCATAGACCTTTTCTACAGTACAAAAATGTTCACTGACAGTCTGTCAAGTTTATCTTTTTCAGTTAGAAAATATATTTAATAATGCATTATGTTACAATGATTTTATGTCATATTGAAAGCCTGATGAGTGCAAATAAATGATAGTATGTGTGTGTCACGGAAACTGTGCTGGATTGCTGCAGAGAAGAAATTTGCATTTAGGGGGCTGTAGCAGACCTGTGGATAGTGAATTCAGCCAGACACACTGCACGAGGCATAGAAGTGATAACAACGCTGACTGGCAGATGCTTGATGAGTAAATTTGGGAATAGCATACACTTTCTCTCCATGAAGCATGTGTCTAATAAAACTGTATTTAATTCAACAACTGAGTTATCCTTCTGGCCTTGACTACAACTTTTTTTTTCTTTCCCCTTTGTAAAGCTTGCTTAAAATTTTCTTTCAACCCCTTTCTGTTAGCCATGTATTTTTCCCAACTCCTTTTCACAGGGAATACTAACATTTGAGTGAAAAGACTCCACAAATAGGTACTCCACTGCCCTGACAAGGGGCAGAAATCTCTGTTGTACCTTGCCTTCTACCATTTGGGCTGTTCCTCTGCCTACCACATCCCATGAACATTAATTCATGCAATGTGCTGAGTCTGGGAGATGTGGTCTGACCGATGGACTCTGAAGGAAGAGATCCACAGAACACCCAAATCTGCCGTTTGATCAAGGATTGCAATAGGGAAATACTAGCAAAGTGTAGCGTGTTCCTGCTCATTACAGGAAAATAAATAGTCCACACTTTCCATACAATAAAAAAAAGAGCATTAAAAAATCCAATTCAAAGGAACAAGCTTACAATAATATAGAAATGAATATAAAACATACTGCCATCTAGAGCATCCTACTGCATCTCAGGTGCTGTGCAGCTGCCAAAGGCTGCCCAGGAAGACACCATGAAAGGGCAAACGAATCACTCATGAAGAGCTCGGGGCCTCAATTACAGACCAGACCAGGAATGGCTTAACGTTGTTACTCATCTGTGTGCACACAAGAAATCTCTAAAAAAAAAATCCAACAGCAGACTGATTTTTGCCATAATGAGCTTTCACAGCACAATTAAGCACCTCTATGGGCAATACAGAGAAAACAAAGGACTGAGTGTTAGGAATGGAACTGCTCTCAACTCTGGTTCACCTCTTCAAAAGCTGAGGCTGCTGGTAGTCCCGCATCAAGGGATGTGCTTCTCTGGCTTGCCTAGTTTGCAGCTTTGCTAAACAGAGGGGAAAAGCCCTTCAGCTGCAAAGCTCCATGTACAAACACATATTCTGAATTTGGGATCAGCTTTTAGACATTTTAGGGTCACAACTGGAAAAGGAGTACTGGAGTGGTGATTTTGTGGGGCTGTGGTGTTTCAACGCAGGGCTATATTTGTCCTTGTCTTTGGATTGATGAATGCATCTGAATTACTGACCAGCTATGTGGTGAGAACCAGAAGCCATTACGTCTAGCTGTTTCCTGCAGCATGGACAGACCTACAGACAGCAGAGAAGTGCCAGAGAGAAGTCTGCAGAATCGGTAACCTTTCTACTAAAGTAGAAAAGTAAAGTACTTCAGGTTGCAGATGTTCTGAAGTTTTTCCTGTACATGTGAAAATAAAGTGATCCTTCCACTGTAGCTCAGAAAAACTTCTCAACAAACAACCGAGAGACAGTATTAAGGTTTGGTACGTGTGCCAACATTAGAGAGTTCCTCCATTTGCAGTCATCAGGAGCCCTTCCAGTGCCTGCTGCACAGTGGCCCCCAGAAGGATTCTGTTAGTGCTCCTTGTCCAAAAGACTTCAGAACAGTTGCTTACCAGTATGATTTCTATACCAGTATATATACTATATATATATATACAACATACTATACCAGCATGATCACTATACTGGTATATATGCTATATATCTCATCTTTAGAACTGGGATTCTGATCCCACATAGTCTCAAAGTCCATCTATTTGCATGACTCAGATTCCCCCCCTGCATGTACTTTCTAGTCTGTACCCAGTTAACACAACCTTTAAAACCATAGTGGCCAGACTTCTGAGGAAAAGAAACAGTTGTTTGACAGTGTTTAAACAGTTCATTAAACATACTGACTTCAAAACATTTAGTGCCTGTCCCTTGGATTTCTGCATTGGTACACATACACCCACTTGGAGCCTCTTATCAGATCTGCACACTTCATATATGATTTTAAGTAATGAGATCAAAGAAAATTCAGAAACAATCTCCTGCTCTTTGTACAGTTGAAATCCTCCCTTGTGCTATATTGACTGTGTTCTAAACCAGAACACATACAACAAACTTACACCACTAAGCAGTTATCACTCTAACACAACGGCAGATATTTACTCAGTGGCCCACAGTCCCTGCAGATTTTAATACAAGCTCATATTTTTCTCAACATCTGCCTTTTGATCTGTATCTCATGTTTGAAGGTGTGCCATTCAATGCTCACTTATTTTTGTCTCTATATGGATAAACACACATGCAAAAAAATCCTTCGACAGGTGAATGCTGGGGGAATGAATATTTGAAGGTTTCAGTGCAGATCTGAAGCTTTGTGGTCTGCAGGAGGCTATTCACCCTCAGAGCAGGCAGCCTGATCGCCTTTCAAGGACTTTTTTGATCAGGATGAAAATGGTGGTAACTCACTTCTCCTCCCACACTTTCATGCGGTGTCAGTACCTCTGTCTCTGGAGACACTTGTAACAAAGTTTAGGGAACATCTATTTTTTCTTTCATATACAGTAAGTAAATGCCTCCCTTCCCTCTCAAAGCCACCTACAGCCACACATGACCTGAGCATTCAAAACCCTTTCTTCCACTGCACTGCAGCATTGAGCTTGGATGGGAGGTGGAAACACAGTCCATTTTCACATGACATTGCATATCAGAGAGAACACACTTTTTTCCTATGGTTCCTAACACAGACACATGACAATTTAAAGGTTCCAGTTCAGCCTGAGTTAATCTGAGAAGTGTCTTTACTTTGCTCCAGCTGATTTATCCAGATTTATCCAGGAACCCTGTATCCCATAGCATTGCTACATAACTCTTTCTTTGTGAAAAAGGCTTTTTTGGACATGGGCACCATCCTTTCTCCTCTAGGAGCACAGGGCAACATCCAGAATAGTCTCTCAAACACCTGGCACAAGCCCACCTTAGATGCAAGCTGGCTTTGTTTTACTGTCTGGAACCATTCAACGCTGCCAGCTGCAATGGAAGAAAGCGATGGCAGTGGCATAAGTCAGCCTTATTTTTAACTTGTTATTATCATTATTACTATTATTGCATCTGTGAAAGGAAGGAAATTCTATGCTTATTGCAGAAGTGCAGGTGAAAGATAATGTTGGCAGAAGGCTCAACAATTGGCTCCACATACAGAAATACAAATCCAGGGGCCCTTTTTTTTTTTCTTTAATTGGACATACCCTCTTCGTCACATTTAAAATAGCCCACAAAGCAAAGGGAATAAAATACAGGAACTTCAGGTAAACCCTGGAGATTTCCTGTACAAAAGAGGCAGAAAGCCTGAAGTGATATCTCCCACAGAAATTGTGCCTCAACTGCACCATGTGGACAGAGGGACCACTGCTAGAAAGGTCACTGCAGCACTGCAGCTGCAGAGGATGGAACCATCTTTAATAGAGAGAATAATTCTGAAATTTTGCAATCCAAAAATGGCATTTTAGAAGAAGAAACTTTTTTAATATGCCTACCATATCAAAACATAAAGTGAATGCTCAGAGGAATCAGATGAAGCCCAACATATGGACTACAGACACAAACTGTGAGGAAATGACAGTCCCGACTGCCCTGCCATTTGTAGGGCTAAAATCCTTCATTTTCTCCACTAGGCATTTCTGTTAAGACACAGTGTTGCAGAATAGCAACAAAAGTGCAGCCTGTTTTGGTACCAGAGAAAATATGAGACATTTGTTAGTGGTAGGAAAGCTGCGTTATTTCTAGAAATAGCAAAAGGGTGTGATGACTATTTCAGTCTAAAACACAGCTGTCTTGGCAGGAACAATAAAAACTACTTCATATTCCCTTTACTGGGAAAGATGCCAGTGTGCTTATATTGTTTATTTTCAGTGCAACATTTAATTTCGCTTAAGGTAAAGGGCAGCATCTCTGACTACAACTGTGGGGTATTTAGATGTGAAAGTACTTCTCAAGGAAGTTCTGCAAGTGCTGCCAAAACTAAGGCCATAAAGTGCCTGAATGAGGCATGAGAAACTTCAGTCATCACTCCGATAGACACCTCTGAGCTGAGTACGAGTAAAGACGCAAAAGGGAAATTGCTTGTCATTCGGTTTTTCAGGTGCAAAATTAAAATAAGAAGCAGTATCTCTGGAGATATCCTGAGTTCTTTAGGATGTTTTGTGTTTCTTGGCACAACTTTGCCCTGTATGGCTGCTTTCCAAAAACCTTGACTGTAAACTAATCCTCAGCATTCATGTAAGAGAGGTGAGTGATGTTGGAAAACAGGTGATGCCACCAGCCACCTCCATCCTCTGCTGGATGGCACGAGAGTGGTTCATTTATGTGACACAGAAGATAGTGATCCACCTCAAGGTATGACCTTGTGTGGTTGGCAGGGTGGCAGAGATTCTCTCTGGTAATGCAAACCATGCTGCTGGGAAGTCCTACTCAGACTTATATTTGACTTTAGGTATAAAGATGGTCATCCAATTACTCAACAAGACAGTCTAAGATGAGTAGGAAGAGGGCAGTTATTATTATCTATCACGCAGATTAAGAGCTTTCTGGTTTCTCTTTTACATATTTCTACATACTGCAACAGCCTTCCAGCTGTGGAAGAACCAGTGAGATGGGCTGGGCTGAGAAGCTAGCCCATAGGAGTTGTAAGAAGAGGAGTAGAAGACATGAACCATGCAGGAAAAAATTAGACATAAGAATTATGTACCTCTTATGTGTAAGGTTACTAATGAACCATGGGATGAAATGACCTGCTCAAATTCCCATTGCAAAATGGTAGCAAAGTTTAGAAAAGGAAACAACCTTTACTGTTTCCTTCTTCCCAGAGGTCCCCACTTCTAGTAGCTCAGCCCTGTCTCTGCCACACGGCTTCACTCCATGTTGTGAAAGTGAAATTCAGAGCATATGGAACAAAGCCAGTGTGCTTTTGTTTAAAGAATTCATTAATGGGGCTGTAATCTACACAAAAAATAAAAGCAAATAGCCTTGCAGGAATATCTAGAAGGACAGTAAGATACTTTATGCTGATTTCTGGTTTTCGTTTCCCCCCCAAAAATTACATCTATCTAAATGCTTTCCTGCAACAGAGTAATAATTTTGCTTTTCTTCCCCTCAGAACCTGCACTGTTCAAACAAGAATTTCCCAAAGTGATTACCAAAAGGCCTGTAAGAGAAATGATTACAAACGGCTGAGTTAACTTCTACGGACGGCCTCATCAGTCATCATAATGCGATCTCAGCACAAGGCTCATCAGAACAGGCAACTTGTCATGACAGATGACACCTCTTCAAGAAGACTTCCTCCCATGGCTTTTCCCCAAGAAAGTCTCCTGGGATAAGGTGCTTGCAAATAGTGGTCCTTAAGCAATAATCAAGAAGGAATCATCACCAACTGCCTTCATGAGCTGCTTCAGTGATAGGGTTTGTTGGTTTTGCTTTTTTTTTTTTTGTTTTACTGTTAATCTCTGAGTGTGGAATATTTTATCTGTGTGCACATCTTGAAATCAAAGTACTCTGGGCAGTTGCTCTAAAGGTGAACTTAGACATGATGATAAGAGAGACAAATTATGAGACAGGAGGCCTGAAATGGCTGAGACAGCACTGCTAGCCTTATACCACTTTCCACTGCCAGCCTTAAATGCTGTAAAATAATTTGTAATCTATGCCTCATTTTCCACATCTAGAAAAGAAAGAATATAGACTCTATTGTACATCTGCTATGGAAACTGCTAAGCTGAATTTTTTGAAGTTATACAGCACCTTCTGTGATGAACACTGCACTAACACCCCTTATAAATAAAGGCCAACTCATCAACCCATAGATACTGTTTTGTGAACTGGATCTCGAGAACCAATTCCATTCCCACCTTTTCTTATCTGCAATGGATCTAAGACAAATTGTGTAATATCTCCTTTTGCCTTTTTATTTTGCTACTAAAATGGAAGTAATGATGCTCACTGGGCTTGGGAATCCTTGAGTAAAAAGCAGTAAATCTTTTTATGAAGAAATGTCTAAGCAGACTTTCAAAATACAATTTCCCTTAAACTGTCCAGCTCCTCACACATACAGTTTTCACATGGCAATGGTAAAAAGCTTATTTAAGAACATTCGGCTACTTAATAACACACTTATCTGTCACAGTGAAGAGGCAAACTATTTGCAATGAACAGTTTGCTTGGGAAATTTGGCACTTATTGGCTGGTTGCAAATTGTTCATGGGCAGAATACAGTTGATGAATACTTTGAAATTACTCAAATATTTACTGGGAACAGATTTCAGCCCTTGGGGTTTTTTGTTTGTTTGCTTTGTGTGGTACTCCAGTTATGCACCAGTTGGTCTTTTAAATGCCCATGGTACACAATAGGTGCTGGATCCAAGCAGCAATATGAATTTCTGCTTTGCAGGAAACTCCATGATTTCTCTTTCTTTCCATTCCACATATTGGAATAAACAAAAATAAATTTGAAGTTTCCTGGAAATAAAATCTTAATAGGAAAACAGCTGGGGAGCAAATTCTTCTGTGTAAAGGAGTTAAAATGTTTCATGTGAATTTCACAATATGGGTTATTATAGTATAGTTGCAAATGAAGTAAAGTATCGAAATACACTGTAAGGTCAAAATATTTCATTTTGATTTTCTCCCAGACTGAAAAAGACCCAGGCATTTTGCGTAAATTGATATTCCCATGGGAAGTCTAGTTTTCAAAATGATCTTTCTTGATGGAAAATCTGCCATTAGAAAACAACTAAGTAATTACAATTTTTATGCATCTGACATGATATGAGTTTGCTGTGCCACTGCCAGAGCATCTCTCTGAGAGTCCTCTGACAGGGACCTTGAACTGGAGAAGCCACTTAGAAAAACACTCATGGAGAGTCAACAAGATCTTTTAGAAAATTTAGTAAAGAGCAAAACACAACGAGTACAGCTATGGTAAACTCATAAAAAATTCAAATTAAAAAACCCTCTATTGACAACAAACTTCAGACAGAGAGGGAGCCGCATGACAGAGAGAGCACAACACGCTATGGGAATTATGACAACAGACTGAATCTCCACCAGAATGATGCACTGATCCTTATATCCATACCCTTCTTTGATAACACTGTCAGGCAGTTTCGTGATGGAAAACACACACTGTTCTTTCCTTTGCAAAATAATACTGGCCTTTCTGTTTACAAGCTGCTCACGCCTACAGTCCTAGTAGCACCTGTAGTGGTCTTACAGTGCACACAGCTGATCCATCACTGAAGGCATTAAGCTGAGCTGGCATGTGTGGAGCTGCAGGGAGCCACTCTAAGCTTCAATCCCACCTGGGAGGCAAGAGCATTCAGACTTTTCATAATTTCTGGCTTCAAATTAGAAGAAGCCTTTTGAAAAAAAAACAGTTTTACAGACTTCTTCAAAGGTTGTCCAATCCCTCTGTTGATGATAGTATTAGCAAGGACAGAAACTGTCAGGTGAGGATTTCTGGTATTTTAAAAATTCTTGTCGTATGGCTTAGCAAGTAGAAATAAACAACTGCCAGTATCACCTTAGCAGTCAGCCAACCAGAATTCATTAATGAACTGATTATGCATTACCCAGGACTACAGTCCTTTACATTCTAGGAAACTATTAAATTGCATGAAGAACAAAGTACTTGTTTTAAGTAACTTGTTATTCAAAACTTTTGTAGAGCATTATCTTGCATTAAAAGGTTTGCTGCATGCCACAGTGCTGTCTCAGAACATCCTCCACTCTCTAATCTGTGTGATCTGGAGATGACTGTACAGGCTCTAGACACAAAATTAAATAGCCCTGCATAGCACATGGCAAAAAGCACCCAGATTCTACCCACTCAGATCATGTGTTGCAGACCTTAGAGTCACATATCTGTATTTCTTCTCTAAGCAAATAGCGCTTTGTGAAGATAAGCAGCCTTCTTTCCATCTCATTTACTAACAGAAATCCAGGCAAAAAGAAAAGCAGGGAGCATGCTTTTCTTCCATGATGACTTTATCTCAGGAAAGACTCGGGTTCAGCAGGGTGTCTTAAGTCTGTAAAGACAACTGCAGCAGGTCATAGAGAAAGAGATCAGTATCCTACACACACACTGCAACTTGCAAAGTGAGGGTATGAATAATTTGCTAAAGTTTCGGAATTATAATGAGGTGACCAGAAGATGCAAAAGAACAGAGGAGGATTTTTACCACCAGATCACTAACTTCACCACCTGGCCATCAACACAACTGAAATAAAGTTGGTGGTCAGGGTCCTGTTTTCCTGGGGACGCTTGTCCCATATTTTTTAATACTGAGGCCACCCAGACAGGTTCTCCTCAGTGCTTATCTCTCTCCCCGTTAGGTGTCCCTAAGCCATTCTATCTTCCTGCTCATTGATGTCCTACAATCATTCTTCTGGGCTGCTAGAAGCAGTCTTCAGGAATTGGGTACACCTGTTTCAGTTTTCCCTTATCCCTTCTCTTCCCTTCCTCAAGGAAAGTAGGAGGTACAAGCTCTCTCCTTGCTCACTTTTTTTTATACCCCTGCTCCTGACCCATGACTGAGCACAGGATTCTCCTGCCATCAAGAGGAAACTGCTTTCTTGGCTCTGAGAGCTGGTACCAAAGGCAGCACTGGCTCTGAAGGGAGGTCTTCCCTGGCATTTTACAGCCAGGTGCCTCTCACCAGGGCAAAGATTGCTCTGGAGCACCTGAAAGACACTGAAGGGATGGCAGGGTATAGGAGCAGACTGATTCTCAAAGTGAGGGCCTGATTATGTTCTTCTGTGGGTGAAATCTGCCTCTGTCCAGCTCATGCAGAGTCACCATCTCAGATGCTTGTGCTCCCTGAGCACCCACAATCTAACATTTATCAGGGAAACAGTGATAACTTGCCCAGCCTGTCCTTATTACATTGCTAAAAATAGTAATTAACCTGTTTTCTGCTCCTCACTATCTCTGGAGTACACCTGCTTGCACAAGGTTGATCAGAATCCAGCTCACTACTCACAGGAATTAGCATCATTATCTCCTTGCACAGACTGCCTGAGCTGCAAATTCACTTTCCCGGCTCTAAGTTTTAATCTGGCAGTAGTTCTGCTTTTCTGACCATTACATCCTGGGCTGCATGTGGGAACACCAGGAACTTTCCCTCCTTCCTCTCCCTGTCCTGTTTCTCGGGGCACTGGCCTCTGTGTCTCCAGCAGCACCTATCCTGCCATTTCCATGATGAGCAGCTGGAGCTGAAAGCTTCCTACACTGCATCCACTAAAAGTGAAACCAGGCCAAACCCCTTCAGTCAAACTCTCTTGAATGTTGAGGTGTATACCAAAATCCAGACTAGAACCCTGGTTTGGAGGGATCTGTATCAGCTCACATTCAGTAACTGCAGAATACAATGCCAATTTTGTTCTGGTCTAAAAAAGGATTTATCACAGACCTATCACCATTGACCTATCACAGTGCTGGGATCAAGATTCTAACTGCTACTTTTAAGTCTATTTTTGTGAAACCTTGAAACGGGGCAATCAGAACTGAAACGGAATGAAATAGGCAAGATTGCTCAGAATATCATCTAAACTTTTTAAGATAATCTGCTCCCTTTTTTCCCCCCCCTTTAATCTAGTTCCTCTCTCTCCTAGGCAATGCTACGTTTCCAGTAATATAGATTAAAGGCGTATTTTTTCCAGTCACAGAAAGAGATCAGAATGCTGCAGGCACAGAGGTTCTCCTCTCTTTTTCCACCCAGTTTTGCCGGTGTTGGAGGTCAGCAGTCAATGCAGGAACAACAAGTCAGATGGACAACAAAAAATGCAATCACTTTCTAACCTTCAAAGCGTCAGAGTTCAGCTGGGTTTCTTCTGTTCTTGCACAGTACACATAGCAGAACCCCCCTGTAAACTGAAACAACGGTCTCAGTAAAACCAGTGCAGTCCTAGTGCTTTCAGTGGTCAGGGTAGGTTATTCACCAGAACCTTGGTTAACAGCACCATTATTGATAACACTCAGGAGCCTGAGAGCCTCTGTGCTGTGCCAGCTATTATTTTCAGTGGATACAATATGGGAAGGTGGAGATTCCAGCTTCCTCAAAGCTCAATAGGTTCTGCAATGCTAATAGAAGTAAAAAGCAATAAAACCCATCATGTTGTCACTAACAGATTTTATATGTGTCTCAAAGTACACGGGGAGTTACTCTATTGATTAAATAAAGACCTTTTGTGAATAGTCATTCTCTAGAGTAGAATAGCACTTTAAGATTAGTAGTGAATTACATTCGTTTGGGGAGTTCATCAGGATGCTGTGGCATTCACAATTTTAGCATACTCCAGTCCTGCAGTAAGAGCTAAATATCCCACAATACTTTCCTGCAAGGTTGGTTTGAAGGGGAAGCAAAATTCAGCACAATCCACAGCTACCGTGGGATCAGAAGCCAAAGAGTGTGCTAACATGTAAAGCTCCCATGCCCTGGCTAAGCACCAGGGATATCCTTTACTGAAGAAATACAAGAAAATCCTCTGTGTAGTTTAAGAATTACCTCTACCAGAATCTTACCAGTGGCTAAGCTCCAGGCAACAGAGAACTAGTGAAAACCTAAAACTAAGTGGGATACAACCTAATGGCTGCATCCTACAGCAGAGTCAGAGAAACAAAGTTTCTTCTGTCAGTGTATTGATTTTTCAAGACTTGGCTCTTTTCTTTCAGAAAAGATATTCTTTGGAAACTTAACATCATCCTGGATTGGTGGTGGGTAGGGAAGAACGTGCTATTTGTTTGCTTTTCTGCTTTTACCTGAAGAAAGTTATTGTTTGGTTGGGTATATATGATCTAATGGAGCTAGAGGCATAAGTTTACTCAGTGTTCAAAACAAAACCAGGAGAAGCTGGCAGACCAGTGAATTTCCTTAAACACTGAAAACTCCCCCTTGTAAAACATTTCTGAAGTCTTGCTAAATTCAGAAAAATTAGTGGTTAATTACGTGGAGGAGGAATAGAAGTCACTGGTGCTTAGACTTGTTTTTTGATGTAGTCTAAGTTTTGTTTTAAAATCAAGCATGTGGATGAAAACAGACCAAGGGGTGCAGATGGTACGCCAGAGGGCACGGCTGCCATCCAGGGGGACAAGGCCAGGCGAGGGAAACGAGCCAGTGAGAACCTCATGAAATGCAATGGGGACAAATGTGAAGCCCCACACCTGGGGAGCAGGAACTCCCTGCAGCAATACAGGCTGGGCACTGCCTGGCTGGAACCTCCCAGTTTTCATTTAAGAAAATTTCAGCATCCTGGGCTGAATCAGGGGGACCACAGAGAGCAGATGGAGGGAAGGGATTAGTAGCCTTTACTCAGCAATTGTTTGGCCACTGGATCCAGTTTGGGTCACCCAGTACATGGAAAACATCAGTGAACCAGAGGGACTTTAGGGGAGACCACCAAGCACTTGTCCTGTATGGAAAGGCTGTGGGACTGGGGATTCTTCAGCTTCTTCAGGGAAAGGATGGCTTGTGGGAACCCAACAACAGCCCCAAGTGCCTTGGGGACAGTGACCGAGAGGTGGAGGAGCCAAGCTTGTTGCAGAAATGTGTAGTGGGGGAACAACAGATGTGGGCATGAATTTGGGCTGGTGAGGTTCTGACTGCACACAGCAGGGACAGTGCTGTAAAATCCCTCTAAGGGTGACACATCAGTGGGATGGGGCCAAGAGAGGATGTGCAAGTTTTCAGTCTCTGGACGAAGCCCTGAGCAACCTGGTCCGAATTCGGTGTTGGACCTGGTTTGAGCAGGAGGCTGGACTAGAGACCTCCCGTGTTCCCTTCCAACCTGAATTCCTCTAAGATTCTATGAAAATTCTAGTTGTGAGCCACAGCACATTTTCAAGATGGCTGAGAAGACTGAGTTTTCATTTAAGAAAATTTTGACTTCTGATGGCTTGGTAGAAATGCTTTCCATCAGCGAAAACACAAAACCAAAATTCACCTCGCATAAATCCCAGCAGGTCAGCACCAAACATTTTGTCTACAGATATATTTTCTGGCTTCCCTGGGTAGATTGAGACGCTCAATAGCTTCATTTTGCAGATAGAGCAGTAGACTGTCAATTTTTGTGACCAACTCAGGTTTGTACAGATCCCATATCAGAGCCCAAAGCTAGAAGGCATGATTTGCTCTTATTTTGCATCAGAAACACACCTTCTAAGCATTTGGGAAGCATTTTGAATGCTTTGTATAGTACATAGAACCTTTGTATAACAATTATAATGTTTTTAAGACAACTTCTTTGTGCTTCTTTAAAGAATACAATGCTGTATAATTTACTACTGAGAACAGCAGAAACTCAAAGGTCAGTACTAAGCCTTAAAACAAAAACTAAACAGAATTGTCTTTTTTTTTATTTCTGTTTTTCATTCGCTTTATGTTCTAGGAAACTGGCCTAATAATGCCACAGTAATTCTATAAGTACAGCTTAATCTTAAACAATAACAACAAATGAGTTTCATTTGTTCTCTTCAAACACAGAATGTATTTGACAAAAGTGCCAAGGGCTGATGGTGTTAGAGGGATATTGGCAGAAGCCATTTCCTCAGTTATAGAAAGGAGGAAAGGAGACCATTTTTAGCATTTGCTGAGGCAGTTGCAACAGATTAACTTTAAATCAATGAGTTGCTTGATTATTCTACTTCACTCTCAAATCCCTTTTAAGGATTCTCTTTACCAACCAGGAAAATAAAGACAAAAATTTAAAACATTCTCCTAGTCTTTATCTTCATTCACAAAGAAGGGACGTTTCAAAGGTGACTATGTCATCTGCAGCAAAGCAGAGGTGCAGAAGTGTCACTGGGTGTCACAGAAGTGTCACTGGGTGTCACACACCACCTAGTGATGCAGTGGGCACCTAGAGGCATTTTCGGAGGGGCTTTGACAACCTTGGCTCTGCCAGGTTGTGACTGTGTTCTATTTGAGAAATGGGGAAAAAAAGTACATGATTCCTAATTTTGGTTACACAAATCCCTCTCAGTTCTAAACTACCCTTACAACTTTCTCCTTTCCTCTCTATGCTACCCCATATCTGGCTCAAATGAGACATTTGGAGGAACGGCAAAAGACCTGCATGCATATTCTGCAGGCCCTGCTTGTCTCCAGCAGAGCTTGGAAAAAGGCACACTGGCGAACTCAGACCTTTAGCTGGCATAGGGAGAGCTGCACACTTGCAACCATGCTGGGAGGCAACATGCTTACAGCAAACTGCCTGCACAAAGAGCCCTAAAATTGCCTTTGCAGAGCTCCTTACCTCGGCTCCAGCCTTCCTTACTCACTGATCCTACTCAGATCCAGCTGCCTTGAGACTCAGTATTACCCTGCCTGAGATCTTCCCCGGAGGTGAAAGAGCTGCCTCCTTCTGCCTCCTTCACATCCGTAGTCCATAGGAGTCCCCCTGAGCCACTCAGCTCTGATCAGCCTCTGGAAGGGAAGGCTTCTAGGAAGCCATCTGATTTTAGTAATGTTTTAAAATGAATACTACCGCACAAAATTCCAGGCTACACTTGACTGTCTTAAAAAAGAATTTATGGTAATATTTTGAAAGCTTATCTTCAATAAAACTACTTCTAGAACAAACTCCTGCAGTATATAAGACTTTTATTCTTCCATGAGTAGAAGAATAATAATTTGCCATTACTTTTCAAAGAAGCTATGCCTGTTTCAGAGATGACATCTGCCTAGCAGACAATTACTCCTCTACCCTTTTATGGCAGCCTGCCTATGCCCTCGAGAAGAACTTAAACCATCTTGAATTGGATTTTTTTTCAGCTTTTGTTTGTCGAATGTTTAAAACAAGATATACCATCCCTTTCTGGACTGACATCAGGTTCTTAATGAGGGTGCTCTTGGATTTCTCCCTTATCTGGCAAAGTCCTCTGTCCTTCCAGTTGCACAAAGTAATGGAATTTGTAGCTATATAAACGCATTAGCGTTGGGCAATGTGATGAACATGCTTATATATTTGTACTGCAAATGAATTTCATAATGTTTTACTGCCTTGCAACTAAGAAGCCAAAATCATTTCCTCATCCCTATACACGAGATATCCATTACTCCTGGGGGTGTGAACAAAAAGTTTACCAAACTGAGAGACACGGTAAAACAACAGTTAACAATCACATTAAAAAAAAAAAATAAATCCAAAAACCTACTCAAAACACAGCAAATGTGATGGAACTTTATGGTATGTAAATGTGTACCTAAAACATAGACAAGGTAAACTCATCTGTTCCTAGACAAACATTATTAAGCACTTGAGAACAAGAATCCTGCACTTACTGTATTCCGAGTTCTGTCTTTCACATCTGTTTCTGTCTGTGGCGAGCTTCTATAAATCATGTAACCATCTAAGCCTTGTTTCTCTTTTGGTATGCATTTTGTGTCACCATTTGAGCGTGCAAAAACTAAAGAGGATATGCTAAAACATTCTATTTTTCTTA
This sequence comes from Grallaria varia, assembly GCA_013396735.1. NCBI lineage: Eukaryota > Metazoa > Chordata > Aves > Passeriformes > Formicariidae > Grallaria > Grallaria varia. The sequence goes on from VWZG01004019.1 coordinate 167,104, forward strand.
CACTACTTAATACGCATTTGCTCATAATGTCTCATAATTTAGAAACCTAGAATATAACCAAAAATTTGAAAATATCTGAGAATGCAGAGAATAACCAGGTATTTACTATCGTCAGATAAGTGATACTTCATTAACAGACACAAGTCAAAAGAATACTAAGTACAGATAGATGCTCTGGAGCAGATGCAGCAACATGCTGACACTGTTTCTAACTAAACTCACAGCATTATTTGCATTACAACATATTCTTGATGATTCTCCCTCCCCCTTTTCTAGACCACCTCTCACTGCACATGAAAACACAGACATTGCATGGACTCCAGACTACCCAGGAATCTTGCACAGATCTGGTCAAGACATGTTTTTATTTCCAGCTGAGGTGGGGATTTTCAGAGGAATCTAAACACAGTTGCACATCCCACAGAGATTCCCTTGAAGTAGCAGATAGTGCAGTATTTTTATTTCGGTGTGTGACTAACATGGAGTTAGCCTTTGTTTGCTTTACATCCACTGGCATATTCCCTTCCTCATTGCTATTACTTGGGTGGTACCCATGTAGAAAGTCAGCTCCTCACAAGATTTCCACAAGCAGTTATATAGGATTCCTCATACAAATATGGCACAGGGGTAGCACTTGAGCATTTATATTTGCAGTTATATTTATGCAGCTAAGCACTTCTGGAAATCCCCAGGTTTCTTAGTATGTCACTTTTTTGGACTGGGAGACAAGCAGAAAGATTTCCTCTAAGGAACACACAACACAAACATTCAGTGTTGGCACATGAGAACCAGAAAGGAACAAAAGTTATATAGAGGCACTGTTTACCTTTCTAAAGTTGTTTTAGCTTTGACAAATATCATAAAGAAGGAAAAGCAGTAAAAGTGAACTGTGTAGGACAGAATGCTCCAACTGAAGTGTGTAGGAGAGGAAAAGAATGAAGACTAATGTAAAAATCAAAGGTTTATAGATTGTTTCCTTTGCTCAGGGATATTAGGGGACTAATTCAGTCTCCTAATTTCCCATAGTATAGTGATTAATTTGGAGGAAGGGATTTTCATTTGTTTTATCACCTCTTCAAACCACTTAGACAGTGGAAAAGGCTAGGAACCTGAGAGATTCATATCTCTCTTAAACTGAGAAGATTAATTCAAAGATCTGGCTTTCTACTGTTTTGCAGACAGATGTGAACATGCTCTGCAAGCCCATCTTGCCTTGCATGCCCCGTATCAGGTAAGAAATAATGACACAGAGCCTTAGTGACCAGGGCCGTGCCAGATAATCAATTCTCCCTTTCAGCAGGGCACACCAGTTCCTCAGGAGCTTTCCTATGGTCCTGTAACAACCAGCAGGTTAAGAACACCAGCATGTGCCCGCTCATCTGCCTGCAAAATGTCACAGAAACCTGCTTGAAGGCACCTTGTCCTTCCTACCACTACACACAGTCCCACGGTCACTCCTCTGAAAGCTGTTCAAAACTCCGCTGCACTTCAGCTCTGGTCACCAAAGACACAAGAACTGGTTTGGTCTTTTCCTAATAAACATGCCAATTTTCCGTCAGGCTACTTCAGCATCTATTCTCCCTTCATAGCGGTCCAGTTTTGGCTACAGCAGATAAGGCGGCATGCAGGCTCAGGGCTCCCCAGTGCCCCAGAGGACTATGCCACAATAACAAAAGAAACTGGTCCTTAGAAGTGAGCTAATGGTGCTCAGTGCAGCCAGGGGGTGTTCTGGTGACAGCTCTCCCTGAACACCTTGTTAGGTCAGGTGAGCCCTCTGACAAAATGTATTAACCACTGATGAAGAAGAAAGAGTTCTTGCAGAACAGGAGGGCTGACAGACATGGGAAGTCCCACCGATGTTGCTCCACTGTGACATTCTACACACACACACAGAAAATAGAGAGATTTTAAAAACAAAGACTAATTTCTGCGTGTATGAGAGGATGGTTTCTTCCCCCTTTCAAAGCAGGAGGCTCAGCAATTGCAGGTGTCACAATCAGCGCTTTCCAAAATTTTTCTGTGAGCTTTCTCTATGACTTCAGTGGTAAAAAACCCACTCTCTGTGAACACAAACCAACCTAGAAATCTTACTGATTTTTACTTGATTTGAAAACAGAAAGGTAATATGTACATGATCTAACACATGCAGTAGCCAACAGTTTTGTTCTCAGTGGTCTTACAGTTTTCCTGTTACTTATATACATGAAATAGGTAGAAATAACTTCAGGCATTTTATTTTTTTTAAAGCTACAGTGAACCCTACAGGAAAAAAAATTAAATTGAGGTTTGATTCTGAGCACACCTGCTCCACTCTGTTCCTGAGGCTGACCGACAGTGTCCTGAGCCTCAGATTTGAAGCCTATGAAGGACAGAAACCTCAGGAATCTGAGTAGTTTAACTTCTCTACTGTTTACTGGAAATAAAAGATTTTTTCCCCTCAGTACTAATCCAGTCATGTTGCTTCCCTCAGTCATGTTTCTGTGTACTTCCAACAAGTATTTTCTCAAGTCTTGAGAAACTTGATAAAAACAAATACATATATGCACATATTATACATGTACACATCTGCAACTCAACAGACTGGAGGTAAAAATCAATTATTTTTGGCACATAATCAAAACACTGGCCTTTGGCATTTCCAGAGAATATTTTTTTCAAACCTCTCACATTCATTCCAATAAAAAATATGAAGCTGGGTTCTTTGACCAGGAGCCTTCATATTTTTAAAAGATATTTAAGTTTAACATTCAAAAGTTAATTCCCCCTTGACAATGTTGAGAACTTCCATTAAAACAAAAATTATTATTAGCATTCTGTAACCCTTTGTAAACGGGTCCATTGTTCAAATAAACCGACCTCTGCAGCAATTGACCTTAACATTGCTCAAAAGCTTGACAGTCAATTATCTTCTGATCTCCCTTCAATGGGCCTTGTGGCTGGAACACCCAATCCATCATCTGGAAGGTAAGTATAATAGTGTCTCAGGGGCATTTCTTCCCTACTTATGCCATAAACACACTGCTGTAGAATAAGTTGAGGAATTCTGTCTCAGTCTCACTGAAGTGTACCAAAAAAGCAATGATACATAGGGAAACTATTCTCCCTTGTGAATAGCTCTGAACACACAATGGAAAATATCTAATGGGTCAAACACAATGTCATCTACTGCTTGGTGAAGCCAGCAGACTCACATCAGTACTGGACTGTGCCTCCACTGAATACCACAACTCCACTTAGTCAGCAGGACATGGATTTCAGTGGGTGGCAGGAAGATGCAATTCTCTTTCTCCCTCTCTCTTTTCCTTCCAATCTATCTGATCCCACTGAGGCACTGGGACTGGCTGCTGGTAGGGGCTTGCAACATGGTTGAGACTACCCTTCCCTCTCTCTGGCTTCCAAAGCCCAGTTCGCCCTTCCTAAACGCTGCTGTGGCTCTCACATTCCCCATTCAGCTCGTAAGGACATGGGCTCTCTTCCATCACTCTGCCTGGGCAAGCCAAGCACAGCCCCCAAGATCACTTCCCCACTGCAGAGACACGCACAAGGCCAGACAAATATTGTGGATACTGGAATTTTGCTGGTGGCTGAGATTCTCCCATCATTTGCTGCCCTGGTCATTTACAATTGCAACGCTGTGATGACTTTCATACACCACCAGTGTATTACATACACCCACTGCTGATTGAAAGCTAAAAGCGCTATTTACCATTAAATCTATAAGAGAGAGGGGTTCCTTTTCAGCAAAGTCTTCTGCACTCAAACCTCTGAAGTTAAGGCTGAAAGGGTGATATAATTTCTTATATTACAGATTATATAATACTGAAACTACAGAAATACACATTGCTTCAGTAGAGACTGTGCATCTTCACAGCACAGGCTTTCACAAACGAGGCTGCCTAGAAATACAGAGCTTGGTGCTGAAGAGCAGCAAGGAAGAATAAAACCCCAGGTTTTCTGAAAAGAAAGACAAGAAAGCATGGGGAAGGAAGTTGAAGAACACCAGGCCAAGAGGCAGTAAAATGCATTACACTGACACTTAGCAGGGTGGTAAGTCCTGCACCATGATTTATAACTCTTCAGTGATTCCTTAGCCCAACCGAGGATTAGGGAAGCCTTACAATTAACCCCCTATTAGCCTGCAGAAACCGTTGCAACCTTCACTACAAGACAAACTTTGAATTAGTCACATTTGAGGGTCCCCATGAGCTAAAGCAGCTCACACATGCACACACACACACTCAGTATTGTGCACGAACAGGGCAACTCACAAATAACGTCAAGACCTGAGATTTCAAGTGTATAAAAGTAAGCATTCCTAAGCAAAGGTGGTTCCTAATGGACAGAAAAGTAGGATGGAGTGAAGAAAAGGTTATTATAGTAGGATGAAAGGATTTGAAATTAATAAAACAGTTAAGCTAGAGGCAACCTGTCTTGGGGTTTCATGTTACCTCTTCTTCTGACATTTAACACATGGTTAAGATTATCCTGAATGTCAAAAGTAAATACATACCAATGACAATGACCACAGTACACATCAGCCATTTGTCTGTTGTTACTGAACTTACAAACCATGCACAATAAAACAACTATGACTAATGGATATTAAAGAAACCATGGTTTTTTGATCCTCACAGGACCAGCCACCTCAATTCTAGCTCTGTCTGGTGTGCATAAGGGTCCAGCACTTCAGTACAAGCTGAGGTCTCCAGGGTGACCCTGGTATGGGGGCAGAGCTCAGCAGGGCCAGTACAGCTACTCATTGGCTGGCGTGATTTCCAGCAGTGTGGAAGTAAAGGATTGAGTCTACAAAACTAATGCCTGCTTGCTCTTTCGAGCACAAGATTGAGGGTGATGACGTGACTTTTGATTTTCTTTGCATGACAGGACTGAGATCCCTAACTGGTGATCAGATTTTATAATTCTGTGGAATCTCAGCTCCAAGAAACTCAGCCCCCTTGGTGGCATTATATTTAGCAAAATTGTCCAGCGTTCACATTAAATGATGTACTTCTTGCAGAAGCTGGAGAAGGACTCATCCTGGACCACATGGCCAATGCCGATAGGGGACATGTAAATTATGAAAGAGCCCATTAGCTACTCTGGGGAAACATTAATGACTTTTATTACTTGCACACCGCAAACCCAAAATGAAATGGCCACATTAGTGTGAGTGTGAACAGCAGATTGTGACTGTGACAGAAATCCAAAAGTGTCCTGCACATATTTATTATAATGAGTGATGGATTGTAAAACATGGGAGAAATGCATCTTTAAGACAAGCTCTGTTTTCCAGCTGGAGACATAGCTGCAAGTTTAGATAAAAACAAGCTCTGAGAAAAACAGTATAAAGATTACTTAATGCTTCAGTAACCTACGTCTAACAATTAGCCAGCTTCCACTTCATCTTGGCCATGTCTTCCATTACTAGAAGTTCCCAGAGGAAGCAATTTTGTAAGAGAGAGCACCAGAAGGGAGCGTATCAGATAGCCAGCTCCAGCAAGCATGCATAATTTACCAGGATCCTAGACGACAGTGCTGTGGAAAAACTTTGAAGCTTTCTATAAGGTCCAGCCACAGGGGAGGAGAATTACATTGGTTGTCACTACAAGCATTCCCTGTCTCTGTCATAACCCGACCAATCATCTCCAGCCAAGATCAGCTCCACTTTTTTTATGTGTGGTCTGCACACAAAGAGAAATCTATTCCCTGCCCCTAACACTTTCTTTGTGCTCTGAACAAAACCAAAGAAGATGTGTGTTGGCAGGGAGAGGACTGGGTACTGCTGCACTGGTACTTTTGAAAACGCTTGCTAAGCTAATACCTCAGCTCGGCATACAGGTATGAGTGTGATGTTAAACACACCAGCACTAGAGACATGAGAGCAAAGTTTTCACAACTTCTATTCCATGAAAAACTCTCAGGATGTTTTTGACAAAACTAGAATGTGAAATGAGGCAAGTCCTGCTTGGGAGAACAGCCTGAGGCTACACAGCCAGGTTTTACCTGTGATTTCATATGCTACATTACACCTTGTCTTGCAATGGCTGGGTACACTGTCCTGTTATACTTGGAACTAGTTGCTATATTAGGACCTGAAAGTGGTTGTTTCAATGGTAAAAGTGGGAGAAGAATTGCTGGAAATGTGGGAGAAACGAAACCAAAGCCACCAGGTTGAACAAAGTAGGAAAAAGTTTCTTCTTTAAAAAAGCTCAAAATGAGAAGACCCTGTAACACATAGGTGACGTAGATTAAGTTATTGTCAAATTGGCGGGCACTTCGTTTTTATTGCTTGGTTATGATCTGAACTTCCCTTATACCCTACCTTTGGATAAAGAAAGGAAACACTTCAGAAGTGCTGTGCGTTGGCAGGTCTGCAGAGAGTGGACCTACATAAGCTATAGTTAAGGAGGAAAGAAGTTTCTTTCTCTTTTTCTCTTTTAGGGATTAAAAACTTGATTTTTCAGTTCCTCTCTGGAAACAAAATTGGCCCTCAAGGAGGACCATCAGACAGCTAAAAGGTGTTTTTCATTTGTGTGTTTTTTAATAGCACAAATAAAGAATCTCTGGCAACCCAGACAGGGTGACAAATAGGCAACCATTGCGATTGTTATTAGCCCATCTCCAAATATCCACGGTGGAATGCTCTGAGGAGAAAAAGCATGAGACAGAAGAGAAAGAAAGTGCCCTGTCATAATTTAAATTCATAAAAACAGAAAATATGAACACGTTTCATTGTAGTGTGTAGCCTCTAGTGCCAGGGACCTTGATTCATAATAATTTAAACAGCCAACAGTATAAGATTTATAGAAATAATTTAGCATCTCTTAAGCAAAAAGTCTGGCTTACCCATCTCATGTATATGTAGAATTAACAGTTGAAAAAACATGGATAACAAAAGCCCCTGGTATATTTACCAGCGACTTAAAATAGTATTAGTGGCTCAATTTGGGTCCCAGCTACCCTGACTTGGCAATCTTCATATGAATATTTTATAGGTTTAGAGAATGCATGTAGATGGTATTTTTCCAGGCCCAATTAGCATTAACACATGCAAAGACAAATAGACAGATATGAAGACAACATGCAATGACCCTCGTGTTACCAAAAACCCAGGGAACATTATACTCCAGCAAATGAGCGAACAGTAAAGGATGTGGCTGTACAGGTGCTAAAGCCGATGCACAAGAAGAGGGAAGCTCATGAGGGTACTTGCACTTAGAGGGTTTTTGAGAGGGAAAGTCCTTGGTCTAGCTGCTGACTAGAGTCAATTCTCCTGATTTGGGGTGGTTTTTTCTTAATGGCAAGAGAAAAAAAGAAATAAAACTTCAAAAATTCTCAGGCTGTCTTGCTCAGGAAAATAAAAGACTTCCAAAATCTCAAATGCACACATTTGCCTGACATGAAATAATTCCTTCTATCACCTGGAAACAAAACCTGTCATGAATTCACTGACATAGCTTTAGATCCAATGTGAGCCCTTCCATAGTAATGGCCCTTACATTCCACCCAGTTGCCCCTTTATTAAGGTCTATCTCTTCTGTTTAAAACAGAAATTCCAGAAGAGGCATCCAGAGGTGACCTGAAGGGGAGGACTTACTGTTGCACTTCATTTGAACACTTCATTATCCCCTCTCCCCTTGACAGAAATCTGTGTTCCATGTTGGGATTTGACACTTTGCACACACAAGTCCTTTACCCACCTCGCTTTGATAGATTAACATCCATAACTGGCTCCAGAAGGAGAAAAACAGGACATAAACTCTCCCAAAGTGACACCTTGATCTTTTCCTAAAGGAGCCGGGCACTTCAATTCTCTCACACTAAAGCATTTCCTTTGGCTATTAAGCAACTTTGCAGGCTTTTCTTCATTATGATACAGGTCAGCTGAAGGGAATGGATGACTAAATATGACCTTCAGGTGAGAGCATTCAACCAGGAAATGGGTTACTGAGGTTCTGCTTCAAAGACTATTCAATAATTATACATAGAGCAAAATAGCTTCTAGAGAAGAAGTTGAGAGAGAGATAGAGTGCTTGGCCAGCTGAAATTATCACAAAAACGGGCTTAGAGGTCACTTGAACTTCTAAAGCCCAGTATTTTCATCTTCTGCCTCCCCAGTAAAAATCTGTGCATTTTTTGAATTAGCACATGTTTTTTTTTATGTTCTGCATTTGCTTTCAGTCCTTTCACTCTTCTGCCTCCCTGGAACCTCATTTTTGACCCCCCTGTGTGTGCACAAAAAGCTTGTGTGTGACGATGGTTTGGATCCCTGCTATACTGTATGAGCTGAGCCCAGGCTTTTCAATAATGCATGAAGCTGCAGCACTCGCTCCTGTGCTCAGAAATGCAAAAAGGATGTCTTTCAAATGGCTTGCAATGTGCCAGACACAAATGAAAAGTTCAGTAAATATCAGCCTATCTCACAGCAGAAATTCACCTCTCTGTAAGGATTCAGAAGGAAGTAAAAAGTTACATTAAAGCCCCAAACTGGAAATTTAGGTGAGTGCTCTGAATTTCATACAGGTTTTTCTTTTTTAAACACAGTCAAATGTCCTCATACATCACTTAATAAATTTAAGGGTCTGGCTAGACAGATGTATTATGGGAAGATAAACTAACGTGTGGATTTAGAATGCATTAGCCACTCCGTAATAGCTCTGTGCACATCTTATCCAGCAGTACAATAGGCAATAGTCTCCTCCTTCTGAAGGCGCCTTGTCCATGGGACACGACAGATTTCTCACACTGATGCACTAAGATGGCTCCAAATACAGGCAGATTATGCTCCAGGACATCTAAACCCATCCACATAAACATGAGTTTCAGATGCAGGATACAGGATCTAGTGCACATCACTATGTCTCTCTAGAAGCTGACCAGAGGAACTTCAAGAACCTGCTACATCTCCATGCCAGAATTATATCTGTAGCTAATGGAATGGCCTGGCCCTTCAGTCCTGGTGTCCCTGGTTGAAGCACCTTGCATGAACACTGTACCTCATGCTAATGGCACCTGGTACAGTATAAATAAACGACAATTCCTAATAAAATGTATGACGACAGCATAATCTTTGCAATAGAAAAATTGGATAGGCTTGGAAACATTAAAGTCATTAAACTGAAATGTCTTTTCTGATCAGAGAATTTTCTGGGAATTTTGTTCAAGGTTATTTTTAGCAAGAAAAGTTGTGGGGACCTTGGTTTCCTTAGGCAAGGTATCAATCAAGACTCAGAGTCTAAAAACAGGGATTAAATATCTCTTGTTAACTCTAAGATCAGGCCAGTTTTGCACACAAATAATTTCATTTTTCAGTGAAGAGGACCAATTTGCAAGTAAAATCACCTGCCCAAAATTTATTCTGAAGTTGCTAATTTTGCAATTATTGAATAGTTGATTTTGTGATAAAGTGGGGAAGGGAGGAGAAATGACAGAACCAACCCAAAAACCATCCATGCCTTTTTTCCAGATTGCAAAAGTCCTAAGAAGAACTTGTGTGAGATTTCAGCAACTGTTTTTTAACTGGTTTTGTGCAGCCCACTGCACAGTGGGCACATCCTCAGCCTCAGCTGTCCTTGTAAGAGGTAATTCTGCAGAATCTTGAAGTACAGAAACTCAGAGCTAGCTGGAACTGTCATGTTCCCCTGAATCAAGGTCTCCAACAGAAACAGAGAGGCTCTCTGGTAAGAAAGTGCTGGCTGTCCTGTTGCTTAAATGAGTTTAGTTCATATCCATCATAATGGCAGTAATTTGATCTAATGCAGCATTAATGCAGACACAAAAGGTACAGGGGAATCTATTGTCATTAAGGGATTCATTGATTTCCCATTAAGGTGTTAGCATTTTAATTTATTTAAATTATTTGTTGCATGTTAAATGAGCAAAATAAATATGTGCGTTATGTTTTGCTCAACTCCTACTGCTCACAGATGCAGTGTCAGCAATAGGCTTTGCTTCCATTTGGCTCATCACAGCAACCTCACCAGAGTAAAAAGTCAAACACAGCGTTCAAAGTCAAGGACTGAAAAGTCAGACGACTCAATTCACACCGAGGTCTTCACAAATGCTCTGAGGCTTTGCTGTGCCGAGCACCCACCAATAAGAAAAAGCAGAAACGCTCTGAGGAATAGGACATGGAAGGTGAAATTTCCTTTTCAATGCCATGGCTTTGCAAAACGCCACATCCTCATCCTACCTGGGATAATGTGACATGGTCCCATTTCTTTTGCAGAGTTTATGCCTGGCTGTGTCCCAATGCACATTGCTTAACAGAGCTCACCTGAACGCTCCTTGAGTCTAGTTCATCAGGAGCATTAGGCTTGCTGTTTGCCTTTTCTTGCTGTTTGTCTCATTTGCAAAATTTGCAATGATTTTACAATTTCTCCAGATGTCTGACACAACAATGTCAGGTTACAAGAAGTTTCTGAGGAAAGCCGTGTAAAAATATTCCCCTTGTACAATAACAAGTAACCTCAAGGGTACATAATACAGACAATGTTATGTAGAGCTTTATCTTACATATCATATTGGATAAAATAAAATACCTCAAACACATCTTGAACTCTGCTGGATCAATACTTTGTGACATTATAGGATCTATGACTAAAACTTATACCGAGTCAAGAGCAATGTAATTTGAATCTGTTCAATCCGTATTTTCTTAGTCTGGCAAGGAAAAAAAAAAAAAAAAGAAAAAAGATAGGTCAGCAAAGGGGTGAAAAATCAGTTTGGGGTCAAATAATGGGTATACCACGAACAAGAATGCCCAGTAAGATCTTTCTGTGTAATATATAGCCTGCTGGTGAGGGCTCTCAGACATGGTGTGAAAGATAGACCGTGGCCTCCACTCTGCCTGGCTCAAAGACAGGAAGGCTCAGGGGCATGTCACAGCCCAGCTGCTGGGGCAGCTTTAGATTTTCTTTCCATCTCAATCAATACACAATTTTTTTATGTTAAATTCAGCTGCTTTACAGGGAGGGAGGGAGAGAATGCTGATATACACCCTGCAGCCTGGCAGGAAGGGTGTCTCAGGGGCAAAACTATCCTGACTCAAGCAGAGATCTGAACATGGGTCTACTAGATGAGTGTCTTAGCAAGGGCCCTTGGTTTCTAAATCTTGCAAATTTAAACCGCAAGATGCAACAGGTTTGCATTTTTCATTTTTTCCTTCATTTTTCATTTTTATTAAACTGTTTACCAACATCTCCCCTCCTCCCTAAGAACAGCTTCAGTAGCTGAAATCCCATTTCTTGGCTGAGCAGCAATTCTCTTCAATCAAAATGAAGTGGCAATGGCCTTGCTTAGGCCAGATTACTTATTTTTTTCACATGGTCTACTCACCCAGTGGCAAGTCAGCATTCAACCCCATGGTGCCTTTGGTCCTTTTTACTTTACGGACACCTCATTCTTCTATTTGTGTTTTCCCCTTCCTCACCTTGTACTGATGCAAACGTGCATGGGGACACACCCTACACTGGATCATACCTGGAGAACAGCGCAGTGTGTTACGTAGTTTGAGGATTTTGTGCTTTAAGTCCAGCTCACTTCATTGCTTTGTCTTCCAGTGGTGAGAGCCAGAAGGGCATAAGCAGGAATGAGTGGACACAGTGAAAGTCAACCTGCCTTTTCCCCTACAGGTACCACAGTGAAGCCTTCACCCCTGGCAGGGTTGTTGGAAGAGCAGAAGTGGCTTTTTAGTGACACCTCATTGTTTCAGGGCTTTCCTTGTCTACACTTGCTGAATTGTGTATCTGCACTTAGCACAAGTTTTGAGCAATGGTACCAATGGGGGTGAAGGCAACAGAAGATTAAGAAGGCAGATTTGCACTTGTGAATGAACCTTCAGACAATTTTTGTAATGACAAATGCTCAATCTCCTCAGTTCTTTCTTAATAGGATCATGAAACAAATTTACCATGATCTATTACAAAATGATCAGCAAAGCTTCCACACAACCAAGGCCAATTTCAACATTGCTTTAGCAGGCAATTTCACCCGGAGGTGAAAAATTCCTGGAACTGCTTAACCAATATTATGCAAAAAGTACACCATATTTACCAAGAGCCAAATTTGAGTCTATCACCATAGCATCTGAGCAAACAAGATTATAGCCTTGCAATTAAAATAAGGATGAATTGCTTTTGTCTCCCCTCTGCAAGCCCTGGATTTTACAATGGCCTCCAACAAAATAACACGTTAATTCAATGCCATTTTCATTTTAACTATATAGAATCCTTTTTTCTTTGCCATAAAAATGAAGTATTAGGATATACACTTTGCCCATGTATTCATAAAACACTAAAGACTATGAAATGTGTCTTTATTTTCTGTCTCTGTAGCCGCGTTTCAGTTTTTCTACTGCTTTGTCAGGATGTACCAAAAAGTAAGGAGTAAGAGCATCTATTGTTAACAGAAATATTACAAGGCATTGTAGAAGGGAAATAGTTCTCCTACTGTCAAATAAGGAACTGGCTGTTATTGTGGCTGAGATTCCAGAGATGTGATGACTTTTATGAAATAATAGTCCGTCCGTCTTCCCCCCCTGCCACCTCCCCTTACCTGGTAGGTGGATTCAGGCCAGTGGAACCACCTGATGTTTGTCTGGACTTCAGGCTTAGTCATATCAGGATTTTTCTATCCCAATCAAGAAGGCAGGCATCTGGTACCCGTGGAGCAGCACCTACCCACAGGCTGCTGAAAGCAGGGTGATGACCCTGTGCGTGACTGAGCTGTGGTGGAACCCTGCAGCGGCCCCTCAGAGCAAAGTGTGAGCCACCCATCGTCCTTGATCTCCCTGTATGCACTTTCCTGTTTCAGATTCTACTGTTCATATTCACTGTTCTAGTTTAAATTTCAGGCCTTGGTGAGGTTTGTTGTTTTTAGGCCTTCCCTAACAACTGGGGTCAAAAACTAAGGACGTATTCCATCCTATTCCCTCAGGTAATCAGATGTATATAAGGAAGTGAGGGGCAGGTCCTCTCTCTCCAGCTCTTCTCTTCTCCCTCCCTGTGGGATCAGCTGAGGGACAGCAGCTCTCAGTGTTTGGGCCTCGCTGATCCACGTGGGCTGAGGCCCCTCTGGGAGCTCTGTCTGGGCCCGTGCCAGAGGGGAAGGAATCCGCTGTTCTTAAGGGAAGTTGGTGAGATTTTATTGTATTAGTTATTTGTTAAGCTAATCCCTGAGTTCTGATTGCGTATATCTGTCATGTTTTTACCCATTTTTGTCCTTTCCCCCCTTCCCTTTTTCCCCTTTTCCCTGTTGGGATTGCTTGGGGTTCCTATTCATATGTACATAGTGTTTGATTGTATATAATTGTATATATGTAGAAATGTATTCTTTGCTGCAATTTTCTTTTGCTACTGTTTTTTTTTTTCCCCTCTCTCTTTTGAGATGGAGGGAGCTGTCAGGTTGGTGTTTGGGTTTGGCTGGGAGCAAACCTAAACTACTACATTTACCCAGCATTTTAGATTGCTTTATTTACATCCACCCTATGCAGTAACTTGGAGGAACCTACGGAGCTGCTATTAAATCGCAAATAAAGCCAGGATATTTGATCATGGCATCCATAATCCATCAGACATGGCAATTCAGAGGAAGCTCTGTTGGACCAGTCTGAAAGAGGCGGCAGAATGCGACCACTAGTAAGATGCCTCCTAGAGGAGCTAGTTGGATTTGGAGACCCACAACACTGCTCACAACCTTTTCAGGCATCTCCATCCGCTGGTTGGTGCCAGGGAACAGTTGCACCAGCCACTGCTCAAAGTTAAAGCCACTCTTGTGCGGTGCCTGGGTGTGCTCAGTGCTGTGCAAGTGCACACAGAAAGTAAAATCAGGCCCACTGCATGCCATTGAGTAAGGCTGATGTTTCACTTGCACTATGCACTTTTCTTGCTAGGTTTGACAAGTCCAGTCTTAATCTCTGTTTCAGATTAATAAAGCAAGACTGATGTCTCTAGAAACAGACATCAACAGAACTGAAGGAAACTTGCAAGAAATAGCAACCCAAGCCTTTCCTCTTGAGTAAATCCTCTCCATTTTCCTGTTTAGCTCCTCCAGCACCATGAATTAGTGAATCTCAACATGAGATAAGCACCAAGTCATTGTCACCATTGCATGTGGAAGGAAAAACCAGGTCCGGTTAATAAGAAGGCTCAGAGCAGTAGCAGATGAGACTAAATGGAAAACCCTTGTCAGAGTAATGCATTCTCCTTAGAATTCATGGGATTACATTCTGTAAGCATGACTTAGCCGTGGACACCTCAGGTTGGCTATTGAAAGAACATCTCTTGGAAAAGAACCCACCAGAATGGGCCTGTGTTCTCCTCATATCTGCAACAGCAGGTGAGAGATATGCACAAGTACTTCTCAAATGGGAACAAATCAGTCCAAACAGGGTTATTCCAGAAGTTCTGAACCAGAAATGCGCAATTCTTGTTCCAGCCACTAAAGATAGCGAGGCCATCAAAAAACCCCAAACCAAAGCACTGTTTTGGCAGTACAAAATGTTAGTCAACACAAGGATAACAGCAGCATCTGTAAAACGCAGGGGAGCAGGACTGGCTCACCCACACAAGATGCAGTAGTAAAGCCAGAGAATGCACGCATTTCTCTGAATTACAGTCAGATAGCTCAGCAGATAATCTGTGATATTGTCATTCCAAAGAAAGATAAAATTTTTGGCAAAATAATTCTGTTTGCTCATCACTTCCCTGACCTCATTGTTCATGAAAACTGCTCAGTTACTTTAAAAAAATTAAAGCAAGCACAGGAGAGAGCAGCTCAGATCCTGGACAGAGTAAAATATTCAAGTGGTTTACAAGTGAGCAGAGAGTAGAATTTTAAAGAGGCTGATTATCACTTCAGCAAGTTAAACGGAAGTGAAAGTACATCACAAATGGGACAGATCAGCCTTTTTGAAGGAAATGGATGTTGCCTTTAAAAAGCATATCAAAGACCTCTTGCAGGCAGGCAGTATTTGTCTGAGATGTAAGAAGTCTCTCTGCAGGCACTCAGGTGCCCTGTAAGAGATGCTTGCAGGTTTTGCAGTCACACTGAAGGGAAGAATTCCAGGCTTAAGAAGGGTAGGAGTGACTTTCTGGAAAAGGGACATGGGAGATGTAAGCTCAGGTGATGCCAGAGAACCAAATCTCAGAGCCACCCTGTTGACTTTCTGGATGGTTAGGAACAATGCTGGTGGGACTTCACAAAATGCCCACTGATTTAAAAGAGCTGTTTGGGAAAGTGTCCTCTTACACCAACACAAAAATCAGTGTCTGCAGAACCAGTGTCAGAAGAGTATCATCTCCAGGAGCAGCAATACAGATACTAAATAAAAAAAAAAAAAAAAAAAGAAGCTATTTGCATGGTGAGTAGATCCCTCTTTAAGGCCAACCTCCAGGCACAGATTGACCAGCTGAACTCCCTTTAGATGATCAGCACTGCTAACAAGACCAGCCCTTGTTTCTTACCAGGCAAAGGGGCTGGATGCTGTCTTTGTTGACTCACACTTTCTAACAAATTAAAAAACCAAAACAAACAACAACCTCCCCCACCAAAACCCAAAAGAAACAAAAGAAAACTCCCACCAAAACCACAATCCACCACCACCACCAAAAAACCCAAAAAGAAACCCACAAAAAAAGAAAAGAGAAAGTGAGTATGGGAAATGTCCTATCCCTTCCAAACCTCAGGGTGGAGGAACGAATCAGACCTCTGTCTGCAGAAAGGGTTTCTAGCATTGATCTTTCCAAATCTTGCTTTGAAATGAAAACACGAACCATTTGTCAAAAAAAATCCCTCTTTTCCACTGACAGAAGAGGAGCTACACAGCCAAAGAGACATTAAATTTCACCTTTTTAGCATTTTAGCATTCATTTTTTCAATGAAAGGGAACAAAGCAATTAAATATTTTCTGCAGTACTTGTAAGCTCAGCATCTAACCAAGGTACCAGCTGCAAACCAGGACTGACAGGGAAAAAAAAAGCAAAACTCACTTGTCTTATCTCACTGGGGAAATAAATGATGAGGTAATACACAAAATAAATGGTTCAATGTAATTATACTTACATAGCACAGTGCTTAAGGCACCTTTCTTTTCTGTCTGAAAAACAGAAACTAGACTTTCAAAACACTTGTACAACTGATATTTTGGAATGTTGTTCCAGTGAGCCAGCAAGAACACTCTTCTCATAGATAAATTATTTTTATCTTGAGGGCATTCCATGCAAATAAAATAGACAGGCAAAGAAAGGCAGATGAATGGGATGAGGCCCTGAACAACCTGGTCTGGTGGAAGGTGTCCCTGTCTCTTGCAGGGGGATTGGAACTAGATAATCTTTGAGGTCCCTTCCAACCCAAACCATCCTGTGATTCCAAGAACAGAAGGTTAGAAATGGAGGGAGGGAGAGGGAGGGATAGGGGAGGAAGAGAAGGAAGGAAGGGGGGGTCAGAAAGAGGGCTAAGTTAGCTTCAGTGAAGTCAAATAATCCTGAGTAAAGTAGTAAGCAGTAATAGCAAGTGCACACAGGGATCTGGATGCATAACGTATGTTTGGAACAGAAATAGAAAGAACAAAATAGATCATATTTCATGGGAAAAGAGAATTGGAGAATGAGTAGAGAAGAGACAGGAAGTAATATAGTATTTTTTCCCATTACTATAGGACCAAATCTAGAGGCTGTATATCAGCAAAGGAGGCAGTTAGAATATTACAGAATGGATATAAAATCTGTGAAATATATGCAGCATTATTCAAAATGTATTTTCAAGCAGAATAGTAACTGCTTCTCTTCTGGCTGTAATACTAGGGTTTAGACAAAGCATGCTGGGGAGCTAACCAAAAGGAAATGGAGAAATGCCCAGCATTTTTCAAGGACTAACAGGAACGTCATCAGCAAATAAGGATAATAAAGGCCAACAGATGATGCCACAGTAAGGCTATTTACATCCACTGTCACATCCTAGAAATGCCCAAATTTGATGCAGTCTCATTGCTTTCCAAATTTTCCAAATCTGTTGCATATAATGACTCTAACCCTCTCTAATGTCTTCTTTCCTCCACACTGTCCTCTCCTCAGCTTTTCCAAAATTTGATTTCATTAAAAAAAAACACACAACAAATGCAGAAATAAAACCAATTAAAATGAGAACAAAGAAGGTTCTCCTCAGCTTTGTGTTCTTCCAGAGCTAGTGGCTCACCTCAGAACTTTATCAAGCGGAATGTTACATCCTCCCTCCCTCAAAGGCAGTCTCCAGAGTGGCATTAATAAGTCAACCTCAGGACTTAGCACTTCCTTGCAGGACCAGCCCAAGTTAATAAAGCTGGTCCACAAAAACATAGATACTCCTGAGGCTACAGGAGAGAGTATCTTGCATGTCTAATTTCCTTCCTCAACTACCTAAGCAGCATAGTTCAGCCAACTTCTCCCTTGTTGATTAGTGCTTTACTTTGCAAGTAGCTGCTCTGAGATTAGTGTTCATTGTATTAATTGATCACCCTCGCAAGAGCTGCCATCAGGCTCTGCAGGTAACCTACAGCAGCGAACCTCGTAAGCACAAACTCCCCAAGAAGAAAACCTCTGTCAGCCAAACACAACTAACGC
Source organism: Grallaria varia (assembly GCA_013396735.1). NCBI lineage: Eukaryota > Metazoa > Chordata > Aves > Passeriformes > Formicariidae > Grallaria > Grallaria varia. The sequence goes on from VWZG01004019.1 coordinate 184,701, forward strand.
ATCGGGGTATGAGCCATACCTTTACCTTCTTTCAGCTATTAGGATTTGCAATGAGGATTCATACCATCTGCACACCACTATGTCCTTCTGCCAGCCCACCTCAAAGTAGCTAAGAAAATATTTTAAGGGAAGTGTTACAGAACCACACAGAGATTAAGCTGGATTTGATATTATGATGAGGTATTCAAGAAACTAGAGATCAACAGAAAAATGATAACCCCACTGAGAAATCAAACTTTACCTTCACACTGAAACAATGCAATGAATATGCAACCGGCTGGGGAAATCTTCATTCAAAAATAATAAAACTACTTTTTTGAAAACCTCAGACACACTTGTTAAAGCCACGTAAACTGTGATTTCAAATCCAACAAAACTGTGCTTGGAGAAATGGTATCCCTGAGTTCCCCAGTCACAGCACTTCACCAATTTCAAATCTGCATGTTTGATTCTCTGATAAACTGCAATTTTCCACTCACAAACCCTGGGGAAAGCCCTGGGGTCTTTCCAATCGTGTCACCAGCAGCAGGACTTAATAGCTTGTGCTATCCACAGCAGGCAACACAGCCCTCAGAGAGCTTCCCAAGGGACAACCAGAGGTCTCTGGTAGGAGGTCCAATGCAAATACCTCCAGGTAACAACTTCTGCATGGCACTTATGAACAACTGCCTGGCACTGCCCTCCATACTCCTTCACATGAGGGAAACAGGTATAAACAAAATTCTGGAGGGACCAGCAGGAACCTCCATCAGTGGTGCCAAGCCATGCAGAGAGAAGCAAATCAACTGCGACCAACATAAGCAAAGGCAGAGCTGGCCAACAGCTTAGTAAAGAGGGGGGAAACTACAGCAAAGATCAGTGAAATGCAAAGTGCAGGGAAAACTGCAGCACTATTTACACAGCAGAGCTGCATTCTCAGTGACTCTTGATAAGCCCTGCTACATTGTGTAACTAGTCATTAACTTAGCAGTGCATTTACTTGAAGCCTGGTGATTTGAGCGACTGCCACTGGGGGTATTAGTTAGGCAGCTGTTACTCTGCTGCACTGAGAGCACACAATCACATTTCCCTTGAAGTAAAAGAGGACTTGCAAGAAAGGCCACGTAATGTTGTGCTGGTTTAAAAGTAAACCAGCAGGAGAAATGAACCCAACTCAAAAAAGTTTAGTAGTCAGAACTACAATTCAATAAAAATATTACAATGGATACACTGATACAAAGGAAAATTGGTTTCAGCCCTCAAAACCCAGTTGTACAACCCAGCCCCCTGCGGCACAAACAGAATGGTGCTCACCAGCCCCTGTGCTGAGCACCACGTGGTCCCTGAGTCCAAAGCAAAAAGAAAAGGAAAACCTGTTTTCCTTCCACAAGGCTGGTGGTCGCAGTCTTGTTGAGAGTGGTAGTTGCAGTCCTGTTGAGGTGCTGGACCTCCTCTCAATCTGAGGAGTGAGTGAGTGCCCGAAGTCCCCAAACCCCAAGCTTATATATGCTTGAGTTCAGATAGGAACACCCAGTACCTCCCCCAGGGTGAGGGGGCTCACAATAGGCAATTTACTCAGTGAGTCACAGGATATTTTGGTCTACTTGATGGGCCATTAGCAGACATGACCCCTCAGGTGGGATGTGAAGATGTTAATGATTCCCAGAGGGGAGTTATCACACCTGAATCATTGGTGTGAAGACAGGGAACCCTCCTATCTCTGTTTTCTCATGCACCCAGTTCATAGCCTGAGGTGTCAGGTGTGTCCTGGGCAGCTGTTGCGAACAATGCATCATTAACAGTTCATGATAAATGGTAGAGGGGGTATGGAATATGCAGTTCCAGTTACATTCACACAAGGACAAACTGGTCCCAGCCACTATAACTAGGACATGTGACTGTTCCAAGTGAAGTGCTGCTGAATTCCCTGCTTCCTCACGCTGCTGATCCAAAAGAAAAACAATGAGCTGAAGGAATGTCTGGTTGTTTGTTGCCTTTTTACTTGTTATACAAATGTTATACACACGTGTTATACAAGTAACTCTGTGCAAGCTGGTCTCACACAAGTTGAAAAGAAGAAGACAACTATTTTGACAATGTTAGCCCAGCTTGGCATTAACGAACAACCTTAATGAGCTTTGTGTAAATATTTCAGCACTTCAGCATTCATCAGTCAGGCCCCAGTCACAGTGTGTGGAATCCACGGTGAGCAGAACAGCTGCAGGGTAATGCAGACATGCACTGCGCTGCTTCAAAGGAGCTCTCAGCATTCAACCACTACATGCTGCAAAGTCCACCTGAAGGGTGAGGTACAGGGCACTAACACAGGAACTTCCCAAAGCAGTGATGTGAAGGGAGTAGACAACTCAAAGAAGTCTAAGATTTGAAATCACAAGTTTTTACCATCAGCCTTGAAAGCTGGAATATGGCAAGTGACAGGAGTATGATGGTGCTTTCATTCAATCTATGAGAGTTTCAAATTATGACTGTCAACTGGATTCACTGAACAGCTTACATGTAAACAGAAGCGGGATTCATTGGCATAATAAATGGCCAATCAATAATAGTGAAAGGACAGATTAATAAAAGTTGCTTCTGTCAGAGGACAAATTGAGGACATCAGAAAAGATGAAATTCTATGAATACAATTGCTTCCTGAGAATAGTAACATTCAGCTCTTGTTCTGATTAGATGGAATTGGTTCAGATGAGCATCAAAAACTTCTGAATGCTTTTCTAAAACTGCTGAGGCTTGTCAAAAATGCACTGCACCAATGCCAGAAAAAGACAACAAAGCAAAATACCAAAAACTCTCAAACCAGTTCTGAAAGGATCCATGGGATTTTGCAGTCGTCCTTATCTGCCCCATTTGTGCCTTCCAAGTTTTCTTATCTGCTCAATAAATTTGTATCACAGGGTACCTTCAAACTCTGAATAGGTTTGGATGAGTAAGCTGTACGCTGCTTTGCCTCATGCGACTCCGAGAAAAATAGCCAGTCAGTCAAGCCCTGATTCTAAATTCTTTACTGTGGACAGAGATGATGATATATGGGACGGAAAAAACCCACAACTTGATTTTTCTAAAAGCTGTGTGAGCTAACCACACTGGCAGTTAGAAAAAAAACTTGTTCTGACTTGTAGTGCTGAACAAATTTGATGGATTAGTCCCTCGTTGAGAACTGATATAGAGTACCAAATTACTGTATTGGACATTCCTCTGAACACAATGAATTATATTAAAATATATAAATGTCATCATTCAGAAGGTAGCTCTCTGGCAATGTTCTTACAGAAACAAGACTGTGATGTGCCCATCTGCCTCAGTATTTAGGCACACGTGTATATGTGAATAAAAATATCATCTGAGTTTTATCTGAGACTTTTTTTTATTCTATTGCCTTGCCAATCCATGTACTCCTCATGAAAGCAAAAGAACATGTTGGTGATTGTGTGGGGAGACTCCAGCTGGCTCTGGGGTCTCTGTGGAATAGTTGGACTATGCTAGGAACCTTCTGCACACGTCAGGGTGATATGCACGGAAGGATTAGTTGTAACACCTGGAACAGATATCCGGTTCCTAAAGTGATGAGTAATGTTTTCTGACATGCGCGGTTTGTGTGTCCAATTAGGAATTATTTATGTATAGAGAAACCAATGGTCCTTGGACATCTGTCCAGACTCAGGTCTATAAGAATCGCAGCCTCTGATACCACCACATACTTACTTACTCTCTCTCTCACACACACACTCTCTCTCTTTCACACATTGCATTATTCCACCAATGCAATAAAGTTCCTGTCCTATTTTTGGAACAATACGATGTCGTTTCTTTGCCCTGCCTCTAACTTAACAACGACAGGTGGTTATCCTTCATCTGCTCAAAACACAAAAAATCCCCAGGTAGAATTTGGAAAGCAATGGCAGAAGAGCTATGTTTTAAAGATGAAAGTAGTATCCCTAGAGACCTGAACATTAAAAAGGGAGTACTGCCTGAACAGTCAAACTATCCCCAAATGATAATCCACTTCAACCAGGAATCACTGAAATGATCAGCTCCTTGTCACCTTATTCTTTCTGTCTTCTGTCCATGCAGAACAAAACTTGGGTACTGCGTGAGCTAAACAGTCACTAACAGGAGCACAGTAACTGGGGGAAAAAAGTTAAAAAAAAAAAAATCAAATACAACCTCAGACTTTGAGAATTTGCTGGTGGCCCAAACACTGAATATCCCTCACACCTGCCATAGAGAAAGGTGAGATGCTTAGAGAATGAAAGCACATTTAATTTACACTGAACAGCAACAGACAGAATACAAAATGGCATATTATATCCAGCATATGGATGCTGTGCTGAAAACTTCATTTTTACACGTCTTCTGAGGTCTGAGAGAGCTTCCATGCCTAAGATTTGAAGGCACCATAACACAACATGTACAGAAGTGCAGAGCCAGTGCTGCAGGATAAAGGCCACAAGAAGAAAATAGCTCCGAAACAGCCAGGGATACCGTCCTGCCCCTCTCCAACCCTGAGCCCATGTACCTTCCCACACTTCTCACTGCACCTTCATGTGCCAGGTACAGGAAACGCATAATCCCTGGAGTGAGAAAAGTCATCAAACTTGAACTGATGCCTTAAGTACTTTTAATATTTACTACTTTGCACTAAAGGATTTCAGATTACTTTAGATTAAAAGGTAAGTTTTACCAGCAGTCCCAGCTCACAGGCAGAGGGGTTAGGCAAACTGGTTCACACCTACTGTGACGAAGTGCCATACTCAAACCATTTAGAATCATCTTGAATGACACTTTTCTCTCCTACTTTGCCTTGTTTCTTCAGGGTAATCTATCTTCCCTCAAAACCCCAGATTATTGCTACTGCCTGCTTTGTGAATTAGGCAGAACAAACAAATTAAAACCACAAGGCTTTTAAAATGAAATTAGAAGCACCAAGGCGTAAAATTGTGGTCCAGTCTTTCCATCATCCCTTTCTAAGTCTATACCATCATTTATTGCAAGTTTCTGGTTAGAACAATGTAAACATCCTGGTTTTTCTCTGGAAAAACAAGGTTTTCATGGAGTCAAGATTTTCAGTATTATTTTGCTAATGAAAGTGAATTGCTTTTTTTCACTAAGATTTCCTGTGAAAAACAGAAAACAAATTCCTGATACCTCTAAATTATGCCATTAGATACTACAGAGGCTGTTTCAATCTTGAACTAGAAACAAAACATAGAATTTTGTTTCTGTCCAGCAATTTCTATGCTGAGAGTCTTCTCTATATTCATTACAGCCTGTTCCTATTTGTTTTCTGCCATAAGGCACATGTAATTGCAAGTCAGCAGCAAAGGGGTTTTTTTCAAATAAATCTATCAAGTCAGCAGTGGTACCATACGACCAGAGATATAGCACCTCTATTTAGTAGAGAGGTGGATAATCCAGACACACAGGCCTGTTAGCCTGACCCTGCCAGAATTCAAGGCTGAAGAGGTTTTGAAAGGTAAAAGATTTTGGAGGCCGTGAAATGGGAAAAGGGTTGAAAAGTGTCTTGGGTTTAGCAAAAGCTGGCAGATCTAATAGAGATATTTACTAAGGTAATTGGTTTTCTAAACAAAAGCAGTGCCTTATATTCCACCTGCATAGACAAAATATTTGAGACAGTGCCATGGAGGGGATCTATGAGACTGGGAAAGCTGAAGGTCAGTGAGGAAGCTGAGAGAGAAACAAGGGAGTAGCTAAAAGCAAAGCAGTGATGAGCAGCTGCCATGGAAGGGGAGCTCACAACAACAGATCTTCAGATCATTCCTGCAAATATTGCTGGATACAAGTTCTGTAGCTGATGTCCAGACTACACCGAAATGTCTGCATATTACAGAGCTGTAAGGGGTGTTGGGGAACTTATCAGCACACAGAAATGGACTATTTCTCTGTTATTCACAGTGACAGTAGCTCACCCTTCTGGGAAGGGGAGGAGGAACATAAAGCCTTAAATGAAAAATTGGATGCCTGGATAGATGTACCAGACTATGGAGAAAGTACCCATATTGACATACATTTAGTAATTATCAGCCAAAATGAGGAATAGGACACATTTGAGCCACCAGTCTGAATTCAGGTCAGCTCCAGTGCATTCCAGCAGGATGAGTTTGAGCTGGATCACATGCATGGCTATTAGTGTGACCAGAAAAATGGAAGGAGACCAAATAGCATATAGAAATACAGGATGAAAAGGTAGAGGAATGCTGTCTTTAATATATCTGGAGATAAATAGCGGGGAAATAAAGTCATTAAAGCCAAACATCATTATTGGCATATGAGCAAACAAATACAAATCGATGTTAAGAAAGGACACCTGGAAATGAAAACAAAGCTTCTGAACTGCAGATGAACAAGGTTCAGCAACAACCTTTTTTGCAGTAGTAATAGGAAGCAGGAAAGGTATCTCAGCTGCTTCGAAAGGGCTTTTTTTAAAACTTAAATGGGATTTAAACTGAGACTATGGGGAAGCAAACATGATGACCCAGTATATGTCATTCTTCCTACATTAGTTGTGTTGTAGTTCTGCAAACTAGTCAATCCCATCTTGTCTTTGTACAGAGTACCTCTTCTTTGTCATGAGAAACAGGAGGATTTTTAAAGTCCTGTGTTAGCAATGTTACCTTTGGCCACCGAAATGGCTAATTGTAATCTCATCCTATCCGATCTGTTCTTGGATGGCTCTGAAGCCCTTCAATTCATCTGAAAATCAATAGTGCCTACAGTAATTGATGCAAGGGAATGCTACTAAGAGGCATCCCTTAAGTACATCTTCCAGAGAAACACCACATATGTAGCACATGTCTGGAAACTGGTCAGCTCTAACAGACCCACTGCACATCTTTTCCTTGTTTTTGGTCTTTTATAAAGCATTTAAGATTGCTATAGATGTACTTGGACCTGCACAGAACAGCACACACAAGCAACGAAACAGCAAACCCAGCAAGAGGAAGATGGTACGGTTGAAGTGTTGCCATTCCTGACTCATGTGAACCAGGTGGCACTGTCTTCTGAGTTTTCTACTAGGTTGTGAAAGAGAAGAAGGAAAAGCTGGGTAAAATGCAGCCCAACATGTTATTCTCATCATTACATGCGTTGCGATTTAGCCCCAGCCAGCAACCAAGCCCCACACAGCTGCTCACTCTCATATCAGTGAGATCAGGGTAAAAGAGAACTGGAAGGGTAAAAAGCTACAAAAATCATGAGTTGAGTTAAAGACAGTTCAGTAGGGAAATCAAAAGCCACACACACAAGCCAAGCAAAACAAGGAATTAATTTGCTGCTTTTCATGGACAGGCAGATGTTCAGCCATCTCCAGAACAGGGCCCATCACGCATAATGGTTACTTGGGAAGACAAATGCCACCCCTACAAAAGTCCACCTCCTCTTCCTTTTCCCCTCAGCTTTCTACACTGAATATGATGTCATGTGATATGGAATATCCCTTTGGTCAGTCAGAGTCACCTGTCCCAGCTGTGCCTCCTTCCAAGTTCCCACTCATGCCATCTGCTTGCCAATGTGGCGGTGTGAAAAGCAGAAAAGGCCTTGGCTCTGTGTAAGCACTGCTCAGCAATAACAAAAACACCTCTATTATCAACCCTATGTTCAGCACAAATCCAAAACACAGCCCCATCCTAGCCACTGTAAAGAAAATAAACTCTACCCCAGCCCAAACCAGCAAAACATTCATTGAAATCATCGTAAAGCACCAACAAACAATTATTACCTTTATAGCCTGACATAAATTGGGAGAAAGTACTCTAAGAAGGCACAGAGACTAATGTCCAAGAAAGGAAAGGCTACAGAGAATTGTCTGCACAGCCAGAGAGCCCATGGCTATTAGCAGCTCAGTAGTTCCTTGGTAAGAGAACTGCAGAGCAGAAACGGAGCGCTCCTGCCGCTCTAAAGGTAAGGCTGGTCTTCACTGAGAGTCACAGCAGCAGCTGAAAATTGTTGCCACTCCAGATCTCTCCAGGCATTCAGCGAACAAAGGAGATCTCTTAGACCAGTTGTTGCAAAAAGGCAAAGTCAGGGTATGCATTAGAAAACACCAAGCAGCAGAAAGAGACAATATTCGTCTCTACCCGGGCCACAGTCCAATGGACAGGGTGGCACAGGGAAAAACTGTCTGAAGTTCCTGCTGCCACCAGAAGCACATGTGAGGCTCTCTGACAAAGCTGGTGCATAGATCTGTGGACAGCAATAGCCCTGGAGTGCCAGACAAACATGGATTTTGTGGTGTGGTTTAAAAATTGGCCAGAGAAAGTGCACGTTGTTTGCTGAGAAAAGAAAAAACACCGTATTATCCTTGGGGGCCAAGGTTCAATTCTTTGCTGTAGGACTTGTTATGAATCTGATGTGAGTCTGGACTCTGTGAGTCTAGACATCCCCACAGTACAGGCTGAAGTTTCCTAATCAATATTTAAGGATTTGAAGATGGGAATACCAATGATTAGTTCCCTATCTCCTCTACTTGGTTAGTGCAAAGGTAAGTACCTGAAAAGATTGTGAGGGACCTGGATGCTATGACATTACTAACTTAGAGTGACAGAAGCTGGCCATCCTTTTTAACGTGGGCTTGACCATTGGCAAATAACTGAAGGATCCACACGAGGCCCACTCCACTTCTGTGAAAAGCAAGATGGAAAAGGTAAATCTTTGAGATAATTGAAGCACACTAATCTTCCCTAATTATCCATGTTTCTCTTCAGTACCTTCCATCCTCCCACAACCAACTCCTGCTTGCTCAGGCAGTTCTCATTGCAGGAAATAAACAAGATCTCAACTACACAGTCCCTACTTGTATTCCCTCACAGCTGCAATGAAAAACAGGCTGAGGAATGTGGAGAAATACTGTCAAGAATCAGAGGCTATCTATAAACCTCTTCAACAAAGAGCATCAAATGCTAGGTTTTATCAGGCTGAGTAGGACAGCTTAAGAGTTAGTACTCCTTCCTGCAATATTTAATTAGATTGTGATCAACAGCCCTAGTATATTTATCCAACAATGACAAAATTAGCCAGTGCTTCTCTGAAGAGAGATTTCGAACCTCCTGTTTATGGTTCCCTGAAAATATCAACTCAACACTCAATAGAATTCAAAAAGTAACTTCAGAAAATATTTTTTAAAAACATAAGAAACTTCATGATGTTACAATTCTGGTTCCATTTTCCCCTCTGAGATGCCTACCTCTTCCCCTCATTCTCAACAAAGACATGAAAGAACTAGGAAAGTTTCAGGCAATAAAAGCCAACAAAAATGACCTGGAGAAATAGGCAGACCTGGAGAACTTCAATAGGCTAGAATTCTTCATCCTGGAAAAATGATGACTGAAATGGTTTATAATAAGAGAACATGAAATTATAACTTGCAGTGAAAATATGGTAATTATTTTTCACTAGTAAAGACCTCTAAGTTAACAGTAATGTAATCTGACAACTTTTAAACCACAATTGTTTCTCAAGTTACATAGTTATTAAAGTGTGACATTCAGGTCCACAAAATTTTATGGAAATACACAGGGTTCCAAAATAAACGAGAAAAAAAAATTAAAAGAAAGGTCCATTTAAAGCTATTAAACAAGATGATGCTGATGGGACTTCCATTTCAAGAAATCCCTTTCCTACAAATTGCTGGAAATTGGGACATGATAATACTGAGAATGTACCACTTAATACGTGTTCTGTTCTTACACTCTTTTTTTAAATATATTTTTCAAAAGCTATGACCATTGGCAGAATCACAGGTTTCTGGTCAGATCTGGTATAATCATTCAATGTTTGGATGATGACACTTATTTTTGGAAGCTAGCAGGGATGATTACACTCATTATAGAGCTACACCATCAAACCTCTGTCTCAGTCAGATTTGTGGTACAGCTACTACATGGAGGATGTTGTTACAAGACTGCAAATGATACGAGTCACCAACTGCTTTGTGGGTTATTGTCCTATCTGGTTACCATTCAAAGCCTTTATCTCATTTCTGAATCGGTATGACTCAGATATTCAGCTATTTTACTACAGCCATACCTGTTATAACAGCAAGAACAACTGAAGAAGTCTCCAGTGTTACTTGTACAGTTAACGAGATCAGAAAGTGCAATGAGATTTACCCAAATGAAAGACCCCATTCACACACGAACTTTTTTTCAAGTCATAGTACATAGTTGTGTAACTGTTATTCTGCTGGGTGAAGTTAAATAATAAGGGAATTCTGATAATAATAATAATGGGAGGCAGAGTATTTTCAAGGCTTGTGGTTGAATTATCACAGGAGGGAAAACAAAACATGACACGACACCAAAGTGTGTTGGCTTATCTATCAGTTCATCCAGATGGTAAGACTACACAATCTTTGCTGCTTGCTTTCATTTGTACTTCCATGTCATGGTTTTAGCATTCATAAGATCAGTCAGGCTTACAGAAGCCTCATGCAATATTAAAATGTTTATGCAACCCCTTTCTGTGCTCTAAGCAGCTACAACAAGTTCTGAGTGCGCAGAGAACAAGAAAAAATAGGTTCCACATCTCAGAAGGAAACCCTACTCCAATCAAACAATGATCTTTGAGACACCTTATCATTAATCAGAACAGTAATTTCTGCCTCAATTAGTGCCATTTGCATTCCACCACGTCCTCTCTTGGCATGTGTTTTCGAATTTCTTTCTGCGCTCAGATGCATCAGTAAGCAAAGAACATGCTTTGATTTCAAGAAATTGTCTTTTCAAAATAATTTTGTCCCTACAAGTAAGGCATTCAAGTTGTATATCATGAAACACAGATTAGGATACACAAAAAAGTGTGACACCTTTATCTACATGGCAATTTACAGAACCACTTGGTGCTTAGTAAGATGTGCTACAAGCCGTAAGGTTCAGAGGAGGATGTGGAGAAGACCTCCACTTCATTGTACCTTGACTCAGCAGCATGAATTGCTTCACAGCAAACTCTCACGAGCAGAGTAAAAAAGGGGAAAATAAAATGAGGGGGGGAAAAAAAGGCAGAACAAGGTTTTGCTTTGCCTGAAGGGGCTCTGATGTGGAGGACCAGCTTGCTCAGATACATCACTGGAATGGGACTGCTTTAGATGCACAGAAGGATGAAACAAGACAACATGGGATAAGCAGAGCTCTACAGAAAAGTGGAACGCTTGTACTCTCTGGAGGTTTAATGCCAGTGTCTGTACTCCTCGCATATCCGCTTGAGGTCTTGAACCACAATTCAGATGGAAGCAGCAGACCTTCATCCCATGAAGTTTTCATCAGCATGTTACTTTTCTAGTTCTCTCTACTGCAGAAATGCCCCATTTACACTAAGTGCAAAGCTGAAGCCTCAGCTCCCAGCTCACACCAGGCTCTCATAGTGAGCTGCGGTTTTGCCAGAGTAAAGAAGTCCAGCTTAGCCATCGGTTTGGGTTATGTGTACAAGGGACTGCATGGTCTCATCTGCTCACCACTGAGCAGCGTCTACGTCTACTCTGTCTACATGGTGAAGCTAGATCCTGATACCAGTCCGGATGATAACCAAGAAATTCTTTACCTTCATTTCCAACAACCCTTTTTATGACGTTTCCTCATTAACTGCGAAGTTAAATATCTTACTTTGTGTTGCTCAATAAAGATTTAGAACTCCGATAAAGCCAAGCTGCAAAATTCACGCTCTGCCCTTCGTTTGACCATCCCTCACACAGCTGCTGACATGCTTGTCTGAGTGCTCTGATGAGCAACGTGAGCTGCACGTGCACCAGCAAATGCCCTGCAGGTACCCCTGGGTTGAGCAGCAATGCTCAAAATGGCACTTTAACAAGGCACCAGAAGACTGCTTAATCCCGTGCTTCAGCCATCCAGGATAATCACCAGGAGACTTCAATTGCTTTTTTCAAATTATTTTTTTAAATTACCATTAAAAGCTTTAATTCTTTAGAACAGCAGGGTTTGTGTCCTTCGGTAAGTCTGGAAAGCGTGAGTGTGCAAACCCCCAAACGCTGTGCTTGTTCCGAGGCGTACATTCAGACAGGGGCTCTGAAGCCCACCCTGCAGCGTGTGTGCTGCTGTGTGCCCAGCCCCGTGCCGCCTGCCCCGAGCCAGGCCACGGCATCCAGAGCAGTCTGAGGTTTTCACACTTCAGAGATAAGCACAGCCTCCAGTTGCTCGTTTTAACCCAGTTGGACACTTCCCAGCAACACACAGCCCAACATGCATTAGCGCTGGTTGTTTGAGCCAGTGATGAATTCCGTGTATCAACCAGCCAAAATTATCGACCCTTTTTAACTTGTTTACTCTCAGAGATTCTCAGAAGTGATTCTTTTCTGAAAGAGTTTGAAGGCGCTAGGCTTCACAAAAGGTCAGAAAACGAGAGGCTTGACAAGACTATGTAGCATTCACTCAGTTTGAAAAAAAAGCTGAAGAAAACCAACACCTATAAATACACAGCAGTGTTTCCCCCCTCATTTTTAGGCATAGTATTGTCTCATTTAATATCACAGACAGCTAAAAAATCAGCCTAAATACACTTGTTTTATTATCACCTCATCTATTTGCTCATAAAAACCCCCACAACACAAAACATTGAACTGCTCCCTCCAAAAAGATTTCCTGCCTTCTTATTCTTTTTTTTCTGTTTCTCCCTGCCCTAACTTGCTCATCTCTTCTCTGTTCAGATTAATGTTATGTGAGGAATTGAATTCTCAGTTCTGCTGCAGAACTGGGAGAGCATGGGTATGGCAGGGAGGGGAAGTCACGGTGGGTACAGTGTTTTTGCATCCTTGATCTTATTCAAGACTGCAATCCATCTGATACCCGCTTCCCAGGACAGTGCCCTACAAGCAGTGAACTACAGTGAGATGGGTCACCCTCCATTTCTCTTGCAGAATTTTTCCCTTTCTGTACAAAATACTTGAAGCTTTGTGGGCAGTCCAGTGGAGAGAAGATGATGCAGTGACTTTCTGGAGGCACATCTCCCCTGGCAGGTGGGGCACTGGAGCTCCGGCTCTTGCTGAAGCCAATATTCAAGACCTCTGCACAAAATGGAGCAGCATCTGACAGGGATGCAAACAGTCCTGCCTCCCCCACTGAATGCAGCACTGCTTGATGGCATAGGTTCTCTTCTGCAGTGAGGGAGCTGCAAGTTTGAACTCCTTCAAGCACAGAAAGAAACTAAACCTGAAATTTCTGCACCCTGGGTGACCCCTCTAACCAGTTGCTTAAACACAGGACAGAAAGTCACTGGCTATTTTTATAAACCTAACTCACAATACTTTTCTCCAGCTGCAACTACGAAGTTGATATATCCAGAACGTGTAAATAGTTCCAAGAAAGAATAGATTTCTTTCTTCGTCATTCTGCAGAGGTGAAACCAAGAAGAACAGTGAGATATAATTTAGACAGTGACTTCTCCATGGCAAGGATGAATGAACTGTTCTCCACCCAATGCTGAACAACACGAGACTCAGGATCTTATATTGCCTTCAGGCAAAACACTCAAGGAAAGAATTAACAATACTCATGTTATCAGTTTACACTCAAACAATTAGAGCGTTATCAGATAAAACTTCCAATCCATGCACAAGGCACTAGGAAGCCTTTTTAACAGGGACTGGGGCTCTGACACCTTCACAGCCCTCGTGAAGTGCTGTGACCACAACTCAAGTGTGTGTGCCAGCATCTGTGGCTGGCACCTCTGCGAGCATCTCTGCTGCCCTGCACCCGCTTGTGCTGAAATACCTCATTTGGAGATGCCTCAAACACCTTGAAAGAATGTGGTGTGATGCTGCACAGACGGTCCCCGGTGTACCAGAAAGCAGTTTTTGGGTTCTCAGACTTCAACTGAATCACCTCAGTGGGCTTTATGTGGAATGTAGGTGCCCGGGAACCTTTGTGGATCAGAGCCCAGAAAATTTTAAATTGTATCAACATAAATTAATAATAATACATGAGTTAACATTTGG
>VWZG01004019.1:198695-230365 GCA_013396735.1 Grallaria varia
GAAGGTAATTGCCAATTCAGGCACTTCCTTCCTGTCTCATTAGAACTGCCCAAAAGATACCAAAGTTGCAGCATTTCAGTCAAGGTGTTCAAGATACAGCCTTGCAAATTCAAACTCATCTTGAAAATCAGAAAGAAAGGAAAAGAAAAAAAGCCCACCAGAACAGTTTGCCCAATCAAACAAATTCAGCTCTATTTCAGTCTTTTTAAGTTTAAAACAAAATACATCAGAATGGTAAATATCTTGTCTGCTTTTTAAAAGCTAGAAAATCAAATATCTTCCACTGGTGAATTTGTCATATTTGATTTGAAAAGCACTGATTTTTCTCTTGTGTGTTTCATTTCTAAATGAATATATACAATGTAAATGAATTTATGTAATATATACAGCCTCCTTTCAAAGAGGGCCATTTGTCAATGGTACATTAGCTAAGCTCTGAGCTGCTAGCACAACTGACACAAAAATAGAGCAATTGCACTATAAAACTATACGCAGCTCATTGCAGATGCTGAAACCTGTTAACGACATATTAGGAAGTTACGGAAGATATACTGGAACACTTTCAGGCAGCATGGGACCATAATATGCATGTGTGCACACAACTACAGCCTCTTCTTCAAAGAGTATTTACTTTCTTGAATGTTTAGCAAGATTTTCTGAGTGGGGGCCAACTCCTCTTCCTACTTTTTCCCTGCCCTTTGACAGGAGCTGACTGGAAAAAAAAGGTAGGGAGAGTTAAGAAATAGAGAAAATACTCTACTCTCTCACATAAAACTGGAAATGAAAGTTCTTTTAAAAAGATCTGGCTAAAGCAGGTATGATTCCAAATTGGAAATGTTGCTACAGCAGCTCGCAGCCACAACAGCTGAAGCAAGTCAATCTTGCTGCTCATTGCTGCAGTCCAGCCCCTGCAGTGCACTAAACCTCCTGGGTCAGGCAAACGCACAGATTGTTGATATCCCTGGACGAGATGCACCACGGACAGCGTGGCTGAGTTGATGCCAACCCCACAGGGGAGCCCACTTCTCCACATATTCACAGGCAAGCATTCAAGTACATGTATTTTTGAAAGCTTGTGATTTTAAACCCAAATATGGGAGGATGGGTTTGCTCTATTTTACCTGTCCCCCTTGTCCCCTTGCCACATGAAGAAGAGGAGCTTTTCAGAAAAACTTAGCAGTTCTGTCAATTCCAAGAGTGGAGGGTTGTTTTATGGTTTTGTTGCTTTGGGGGTTTTTTTTGAGAAAAGATACCAAGTACTGTAAGGCTTACAGTAAAATTGCAGGAGTTGGCAGAAGTGCAGCTGTAATGACAAAGGCTTATTATTTGCTGTGAAGTTGCAGAATATTTATATATGGGAGGCATCCCTCAGCTAGAAGGCAACACAGCAGACTCCCCAAAACCCAGACCCTCACCAGAGCAGGGCCAGGCAGTGCCGACAGCACACCAGCCTTGCTGGCAACATCAGTGCCTGCAATGTGGGTGCCTGACACCAAGGCACCATCCCCAGCACTGACATGATGTTGGTACAGCCTCACCCACGGTCGCTGGTGCTCCAACAGCCCACCCAGGACACAAGTTTCAGCAGTAAGAATCACAAGAGTGGGGAAGATTCTGGATGCATTAACTTCATAGTTGCAGCTGGAAGAGAGTATCAGTATCATTCACATAAATTATATTTGTGATTTAACATTGTACGACTCTTAAGAGTTTTATTTTTTGCATGCAATCTACTAAAATATTCAAGAGTGAAATGCTTTCCTATGAAACAAAGGCAGTAATACCATGATTTAGCTTTTCTCTAGATGATGGAAGTGATGCAGCTACGGTTCAAAGTTGAGATCTGTTTTAACCAGTGTTAACCATGGTTTAGCCACATATTTAGATGTGTAGTTGGTTGATACTTGGGGTTTTATGGCTTAGTTGATTCTCTTTGAGAACACAAGAACAGGTACTAGAGTACATTCAGATTTCTGGAAAGTATGATCTGAATTACAATTAGGTGTATCTATCTAATCAGGAGCATGACTTAGAATACCCTAATTATAGAGTCTCGGCAGCTGGATGAAATATGAGATATTAAGAACCACTGACCAAGCAGTTTTAAAGGTTGGCCTAACATTTTTCGTAGTCCTCAAGGGGGAGAGAACAAGTACTTTACCTTTCTGAAGAATAATGAAGTAGGGATGAAAACAGCGATCATGACTGACTACTGCCTAATTACCAAATGGATCTTTGTACCTGTCTGATACCTGTCTAAACAAATGCTTACTCCACTCCTGTAAAGCCTCTCAATACATGGGAGAGTTCCTCCAACCTGGTTCTAACTACCTTTGGATTAGAAATACCGTCCTATGGAAACAGATCTCCATCCTGATCTTGTGTTTGATTCCCTGGAGCAAATCTGCCACGTTAGTGTAGTAACCTGTGCTATATACTCTGAAACTCTACCTACTGGGCATTTCTGCCCAGGAGAAAGTGGAACTGGTTTTGTGGTGCCAATCCTCAGGGCTGAGCTTCTGCTTAAAGATAATATTAGATGCCTCATCTTACAATATTTCTTAATTTAAATAATTTGCATACTAGTGAGTATAACAACTGAGAAAAGCCCATTAATAATCTGCACCTAGACAAAAATAGGCGTGTAAATAGAAAAGCATCTTCTGAGCCAGTTTCCAACCACTCAGACTTCAGTAACAGGCTGAACTGCCAAGTGAGACACCAGGGGAATGAGGAGACAGTGCTGAAGGAAACCTTATGTGCAGGGTGAGGGGGCAGCTCATGGGAAAGAAGAGGGGACAATTTGCCCCCTCACTTCCCTTCTGTGCTCATTTGCAAATTTCTACTCATTCATTTCACATGTTAAAAAGAAAATCAGAGAAAAGAAAGTGGGGGAAAAGTGAGTATTAGACTACTAGGAAAATATAGTGCTCAGAGGAAGCAGCAAGGAATAATACCTGAAAAAAATGGCTTTTATTTTAATAAAAAACAACAGGGACTGAGGGAACAGGAGATTCAGCTAAGGTGTGATTTAAACCCAGTTCCTAAAATAATGGGGGGAAAAATATATAGATAATAAAAATAAATATAGGTCTAATGTCCAAACTACTTCCAAACAACTTATGTAGGTGGGTCCAGGCCTTGATCTGTCAGAGGACTAAATATTTGTGGTTCCTCAACTCCGTGCTCTCTCTGCTCTTGGGGCATGTGCCTGCTCTGCTCCTTGGTGATGCCTGCTTAAAGATCTGCTACAGTCTTCAGCATACAGGTCCGGGTCTGATTTATGACATCTGAGAGATTATTTGCAGAGGAGAGTTTTTCATTCTCCGAATACATCAGCACTGAACAGCCAGTGCTTTCCCACACTGGCCGTTTGGCTGGCATGAACATACTCTGGCATCAGCTTACTCCAGTTGAGGAAAGAACACAAGTTCCACATCACATACTGTGTATCTGACAGGTGCATAACACTGTCTGCTCGTGTTTGGACTACCACAGAGTCATCTCCAGCAATCTCCCAGTGCTATCCTGTTTGACTGGGTGAACGCTCGCACAAAGCAATATAATATCCAGGTGAGGGCCATGGGGCAAAGCTTGGATTTAAACACTGATAAGCAATTTTGTACACTCTTGTACTGGATTCCATCCAATAGATCCTAGAGGGAGAGACCCATGGAGATCCATTTTTATGTGCTAATAGTGCCATTACCTACCCATTTCAACCATGAACATTACACACTCAAGAGCATTTGAGGCTCCGAATTTCAGACGAAAACCTTGATTAAGAGCCAGCTCATAACCTTTGATTAATTAGGAGACGTCCAAGCACAACATCCTTGAACTTTCAGGAGAATTAGTGTAAGAGATCCAAGCAATTAGTTAGTGCATTTCAGAATCAGATAAGACAAGAGTGCATGAAGGGAGAAAAAATATTTTGCTGAAGAGATAAGATATAATCCCCATTCCATAAAAAAAGAAAATTTAAAAAAAAAAAAAGAAAGAACGTCAGATGTAAAAATACTGGTTCTAATTACATCAACATTTCCTTCTTAACATACAAGGTGTTCTGTGCCTTTTGAATTTTTGCTAAATAATCAAAATGCTATTTTCTAAACTGCAGTTGGCTTGGCAGCGCAGACCAGTTCCAAGGGACTCTCATCTGGACTTCCCCATAGTCATCTCTCAGCAGAAGGTGGTGCAGAACCTCCCTGGTGTGTTTTGTCACCGCATCTCCCCTGCCAAATTCCGGCAGAACCAGAGATCCCATGAGATCAGAAGACAACATGGTGGTGCAATTAAGAGTTGTGACAGGAAAGTTGTCTTTACAAAGCCACATTCAATAATTTTAGGTAAGTCACTTAGCAGTAGTCTACACTTTTATATAATCTACCTGCCTAGTGGAACGAGGATTCATTAATTTTTCAAGTGTTTTGAGATCCTTGAATTAAAGCAGGTACTTTTCCTTGCTATACTTTAACTCCACTAATTCCAGACTGGCTCAAAAGTGAGCAAACACAGGACATGAACAAATCAAAGAGTCCAGTAAGTATTCAAATCTCAGAAGGAGAATGCATCAATTTAACCTGGGGAAGAGCTGGATTTCAGCCATATTTTATACAATCTGAAATGAGAGAGAAAAATTACATGTTCCATTCCCATTACAGGCCACTTCTAGTAGAATTTCATAACATCTGTTGATGTTAAATACTTCAGACTAGAAGAAGCCATTTAAGGCTATTTTCTGAAAGACTATGTTATTCCCCAGGGTTACTGCTTGGATGTATTTAAGGAAAGCACCTCTCAAAAGGCTTTCTATGCTCAGAATAGAAAGGTGGGTGATGACCAAGATCTCACTGCTTATTTGAAAAGCATAGTGTCACTGAGCTGCCAGAGTATGACATATTAAAATCCTATTTGTTATCCATGGCCTGGCAGTGGTTCAACAGAAAACAGCAAGTCTTTTCGAACTAAAAAATGATTGAAGTCAATTTCTACACTATTTATTATCTGGCATGGCATTGTGACAAAGACCAGACTTTTAATTCCTCCTCTTTATGGCTTTTGGGAGCCCTAATAATTTGCTTTTATCAAAATCTTTGTCACTCTGAGCATGGAAAATGATCTCTTGATATTTGAACATTGAGTCTCATCTTACTCAAATCCCGGGTTTTATGTATTGCTTTTCATAAGCAGTTTTTGGTGTAAAGCTGTAAAAGTATTGAGCAAAATTATGCGCTCAATTCCCCCTATATATCAAACAGAGCCTCAGCACATCCCTTTTTCTGGTAAGCTTCTAATCTAAATTCTGAATCATAGGCAAATATTGCAAATCAAAAAAAATGTAGCTGTTCGGAAAAAGCCTAAGTTCCTCACATGACAACTGAGCTTCCTAAAACAGTGGTCTGGAAGGAAAGAATGCGTTCTGAGGTAGCCTGCAAAAAGCAGAGCCTGAAATACTCACACTAGAGCACACATTCAAGCACCCGTGTATGCTGCTTATCTTTGCATGCACAGGTAGCCTGGGCTGCGCTTACATCTTTTGTTGACATCCTCATTTGTCGTTTTCATAATAAATGCATCCTGAGCCAAATTCTTCATGTCTCCCTAATCCCAGTTTAGGCTGGGAGCACAGTACGGATGTACAAGTGGGAAGAAGGGTACATGATCTGTAGCGGAGAGCGGGAGAAGCCAGTTTTCAGTCCAGCTACTTCGGGTTTTTCGGTTCATGTTGAAATGTTACATAGTTATGGCTATGGGCTTTTCCTTCATCTGAGGGAATTTTCTGAGCCATCCTCTGGCTAGCCGTCCATAATCCTCAATACCTTCCACTGTGTACTGTATAGAATCAATATTTTACACGGTTCTCTTGAACTTGACAAAACTCTCACGCCACTTCAAAACATTACAATTTTATGGCCACCAGAGGCAATGGGACACAACACCTTTTGATGACTGACTTAGGAGCATACCACGGGACAGGCCTTTAAGACAATAACACAAGACCCAACCAGGTATTGTTTTCTTAGCCTGACTTTCAAAAATGGTCATCAGGTTGCCACAAGAGCAGCGAGACCTCAGTAGATGACTCAAGAATGTAGCTACCTACCAGGACAATTAAGTCTCTTTCCCATGTAGAACGAGGGACCTCATTCAGAAGCTGTTTTAGCAATAGAGAATCCAGTCTACCCATTCCAGGGGCTGCATCTTTTTTCAGAGGTGAAGGTGATATTTGGAAGAGGTTATTCCACCAAAGAAGAATAAAGAGAAAAATAAATTACTCAGCAAGATTAACCTTCATTTGGAAGGTCATAGAACCTTCAGGATGTCCAGATAGCTATCAAATGAGAAAGATGCATCCCTCATTCATGAATAAAGAACATTTTGGAGAATTCAGAAAAAAAAAAATCAAAACATGGCCATAGTTATGCAAGCAAGACTAAATAAATAAATTAAATAAAACAAGGACAACCAAAAAGGAACTGACTCCTATTGGGAGACAAACTTAGCCTTGACTTCAACAGGATCTGCAAAAGTTTATCTTAACTGGCTGATTATCCCAATCTCTGGATACTTCAACTTATTTTGGGCCATGTCTATGTGGTTCAATAGAAAAAAAAAAAAAGGCAGCAGAGAGCAGAGATGAATTTTCACTTGCGTTCTGTGTAGTATTTGTATCAAATCACAACAGGATATTAGGATTATAATTTTATACAGAATAACATCCATATGCATATAAATATACATCCCTTAAGACCTTCTTTACTTCTGTTGATACTTCAGAAATTATTCATCTGAATAATGAATTATACAGTGAATTTATACGTTAACTCCTAATACTTAGGCCCAAATAATTTCTGGACTAATATATTATTTAAAAGCACGTAGGAAGATTAGAAACTGGGTTAATTTACTAGTATCTAGCTTAGGACTCCAATTTTCTTAAAGACAAATTCAGTACTTGAACAGGCAATTAGACTGTGAGGACATAAACTTTCAGATGTTTCAGTTATTAAAGCTGTTTAAGAGATTATCTGTATAAAATAGTGAATACAGTATAAGTCATACTTCAACTGGTAGACCAAGAACTAAAAACTGGAAGCTCCTGAGATGCAATTTATGAAGTTCTGACTTCCCCAAACAGATTAATGTTACATGAAGTAGGAAGAAGCAACATCCATGGCTGTGGTGACCTTTTAGACCTCTGCTCTTGGACAGAACAGAAGCTGCTCATATTCTTGTACTCTGGCAATGCAGTGTCAGATCTAACTCAGCAAAAGTGGAGGGGAAAAAGCATTGCTTGGTGTAAGAGCTACATGAAGGACACACTGGCAGACTGGCACAGACACCAAAAATCAGTTCTGAAGAAACTGTTTCTGTCAGTGCAGTTCAAGGATGCAATTCCCACAAAATTCTGCAAGACGAAAGCCTGACTTCTTTCTCTAAACCAGACTATCTGATTGATTTTAATCTCATTATTATCTGCAGATGACCTTAAAAGAGATGTTTCGCACTTTCACTTTGTTCATTTAAAACACATGCACACAAAACAAAGCAAACGTTAGGGATTGATTAAATTGATGCGGTCAAATTCATTGGCTCCATCTCAATTATATTTTCCTAAAACAGATAAAAACCAACTATGTTTGAAGATTTAACAGTTGCCACGTGATGGGGAAATTTGGTGTATAGTTTACATACAATTTTCAGATTTTACTTATTGAAAAAGCAATATCTTTTAATCAATATATTGATTTGAAACTGCTGCCAACTTTTTGGAAGTCCAAAGGACAGCTTGGCAATATAAGATAAAATGCTAGGAAAAGTAAGTAGCGAGGTTTTGCTGTTCCTGACATTGCCCATCAGTCCTTCCACTGCAACAGTAGCTCCATCCTTCCCAAGTTAAAAAGTGAGTTGGATATCTATTCCTTTGTAATTCAAGTTTTCCCATAATAAAATACCTTAATATGCTTTTTTTTTGAGAGAGAGAGGGACGGAATAAGATATCTTAGCTGAAACACTACTGGAAAAGAGTCTTTGGCAGATGATCAGCATGAAGAATTCTCTTTCCTTAAGCTTTAAAGGCTGAAAATTATAAGCAATCAAAGAGCATTATAAATGGAAAGTTCTGGGCAACATTTCCTATAGGCACTGTGATCTGGGCTCCGATAACGTTAGAGCGCTATAAGATGTCTCTTGAAAACACTGAATTTAAATTAATCCTTTCAGTAGCTTTTACACCATGTCTTTTAGTACATGATACGTTTTATGCCGTATCGTGTACTGAAATGTGGTATTAGTAGTTCTGTGGTCTGTATTCATTCAGGACTTACTACTGCATATTCACAATCTGGATATGGCACTGGACACTTAGACACTGCCTCAATTATTTTAATATATTGCTAGCTTTCAAGGGGAAATGTCTTCCCTTGGACTCACTATTCAAAAAACAGTTGCCTGCACAGACCAACAACAGCTACAAGGACAGATAATCAACTTCAAAGTCAGGCTGAACCACTGATCAGATTTACTTGATAATTGCTGCATGAGAGGAACTCTTCCCACCTCGGAGTTTTACATGATTGCACCACATCTTATATCTTTTTCAAATACATTCTGAAGTTCTGCAAGCTCTGCATTTTAAGACACTGCAACACAAAAGGAGCAGGGAAAGGCTTATTCCAGCATTTGCTGTACAGCCAACCATAAATATTTTGAATTCTGTGGTCCCTAAGTGCAAAAAAAATAGAGACTATGAAATAGAAATCAATGGTCATGCTTCATATATTACTTGATGTTTTACTTTTTCCAGGGCTTTGATTATAAAATGTAGCACAGAAGGAGCAGATGTGCATCTCCTACTTTACGCTATTTTTTTCTGCTTTGCTGCCTTCTCTGTTCCTTGACCTCACGTTACATCCTAGGAGAAAGTGGATGTATTTCCGCAGGGACATGGTGCAGTTGCCATGTTTCTCTTTTGCTGCACAGTAGCACAGCGTGCACAATTTTTGCGTTCCAGAAAAATACTTAAGGTCAGGAAGCAAACTGCATGGTGTGAACTTAAACCCAGACTAGATCAGGGGCACTTAACAAGCAATCCATTTCTGATTGCGGCCAAGTGGCATATTCAATATTTAACACAGGTAGAGTGAAAAGCGTAACAGGCAATTGTTCACTCCCCAAGACCATCACCACCACAGCTTCAAAGCAGTCTCCGCACAGTACAATGACTGTGTGAGCTATTCCTTGTTGCTCCCAAAAACAGCCCTATAAATGCAAGAATGAGGTCTCAGAGACAGGAGCTGGTCATAGCACCATTTGTGTTACAGCTCCGCGAGTCAAGTCAGGGATTTAGGAACTCAGAGTGCATCAGAGCTTTTGAAAATCATATTCTGTGCCGTGTGATCAATCATATACCGAGAAGACTGAATGGCCAATATGAACATTTTACAAACTTCCCAAGCAATGAAATATATCTCCCAGCTTTTGGACTACTGCTTTTGAAACTGATGCACGCAGTCACCAGTGATCTGGAAATACAGTAATTTGTTAGAGCTATATACAGAATTTTATTCAATTGACAAAGAAAGGAGGATATGAGCAAAGGAGAGTGAAAGAATATTTTATTGAAAACAATGCTCCAGATGCATCCAGAACAGTCATCCGGGAGATATATAAACCATTATATGTGGAATAGAGTTTTTGTGTTTCTCCCAAAGAAAGTAAAAATACAATATAACTTATAATTAGTATGAACAAAAATGAGGTTAAATTCACAGTCATATATTGCCAGAATGATTCTAACAGGCTGAATGAAACAGCTTATGTAGGCAAAATTTCAGCTAGCAGAAATATAAGATATTTATCTGAGTTACAAGACAGCAAGAATGACAGAATCACTAAATTCACATGCAGGTTTCTAAAATTAATTTTTGTTTGTATAATGAACGGCCAGATTGCCAGCATTGACTCTACATACTTCAGATCCACATACTTCTCTCATACAATGTTGTTCTTATTCTCTTACAGGCAACAACTATTTTTCCCTTGGCCCAAGCATAATATCATAATATTTTAGTTTTTTCTCACTGACCAGGTGAATCTTTGACTATAGGACTTTCCTGGTGGAAACACTGAGGGGGGTGGGAGGAAGGGGGAAAGAAGAAGCACAAGATAATTTACATAAGTGCCTTGCAATTATTTCTCCTTAATTATGCATGCAGCTGGCTCTATTTTAAGCCGTGCCATTGCACTGCGCACACAAGCACTAAGGGTATCTGTCACTCCGTGTGTCAGGCCTTTAACATTCTCACCCACCTGCCTGAGAACCACAAGCAGCAACCAAAGAGAAGCAGTCAGACTTGTGGCCACCTGCCATTCATCAGCACTGTCAGAAGGCTGCTGGTGCATCTTCATATTTCTCTCATGTCGAGCCTTTTTTTTTGCAGTGTGTTCAAAACACCAGATCAACTTGCTCTTTTCTACTAAGTTGCTCCATGAACTTCTCATTCACTATCAAACTATGCTGCCTAATTTTTTTGAAAGCAGAGTCACACATCTAAAAAAAAAATCAGAGTTGCGTTTACATCAAATAAATAAATAAATAAANTTTCCCTTCCTGGCAAAGATTTTAATTTTTGCTCCAGATGCTTTGTCCAGACACATACTGAGGAAACGCTATGTTTGTCCAGGCTTTGAGAGCATGGGGGGACCTCATATTTGGTAGAAAATAATAATTTTGTTTCACCAGTGCTATACGGAGATGCTCAGGAAAATCAGGATCTTTCCTCAAACACAAGGCACTTGGAAAACTCTGCCATCCACAGCCCAAGGACACATAGCAGAGCCATAAAACACAAGCATGGTAAATCTGAAGCTTTCTAATAATCCCTGGCTCTGCTATCTCCACCAAACAGCTGAAAACCAGCAACTGAGACAGACACTCTCACTCGCACCCGGCAGCCCAGCAAGCCACTCCTGTGCTACCACATCTGCTCACAATTAAGTGGATGCCTGTGTTGTTCACTGGGCTCTGCCTAACGCCTACAACTTCTCTGGGACAACATGTCTCATGAGGACATTGCTCTCCTGCCGTCCATAAATATGAAGAGTGGCCATGAAGACTCAGTGTGAAACTGTGGAGAACGGTTAATAGTCTAGAAGAGTTAGATACGCCGAAGATAATTCAAATAATTGTCTATTTCCTAATGGGATACCCTATAAACCATTTCGCTAGATGCCAGAGTCTTTTCACACAGAATTCCTATGTATAGACTTGTTTTTTGGCATTTGCAGCACTACCCATGCTATTTTCCTAGAAATACCCTGTGTTTGGGAAATGAGATTGCATGAGAGTCTAATACTAACAGTAAGGTAGCATCGCTACCTTCTCTCCTCCTTTTCCTACTCTTCCTCTCCTCACCTGCCTTCTCCCCAAAAATGGAAAGAAATGGTAACACCGCTGGCAAAATAGGACTTTTGTCCCTTCTTATCATGGAAGCTAATTTTAATTTCAAATACCATTGTTATTTGTGTTTCATTTAAACTGTGGTGTGTGAAGCTACGAACTCAACTTTTAATTTGCGCTAAAACTGACACATAATCAATGTTGAATACAATAAAACACACTAGGTCCTCAGATTGCACTAAATTATCATTACAGGCCTCAGCCCTGCAGTAGACATTAGACAGGATACTAAAAACAACATTTCACTGGTAGCCCATGACAAAAATTATTTCACCTAGTTTTGAATTTTTTTCTTGCACTGTTGCTATGAAAAGTGTTCTACATGTCTTTGGTGTCACACCCTACAGAGAAACATGGGGAAGAGTATAAGGTTAGTTTTTATTGCATGATAAATTGTTAAAACCATGCAAGTACCACATAGGTCAATAATTCCTATGGCATTCCCCACTGAAAGTCATTCATTGACATAAACAAATCTAAGGGGTTGCAGAAAAACAGTACACAGACTCATCAAACACCTTGTTCTAACAGCCATTTTTGAAGCAAAGGATATAGGCTATTAGAACTCAGTAGATTATGAAACCACGCAAAATCCACTCATTCATGGAGATAAGATTTATCGAATCTCTAGGACACATTCCCTCTGTTCTTTTAATATATTTCATAATGACACTGACAGATGAAAGGCTTGGTTGCTTGGCTCCTTAGCCCACAATGCTGCCAATACTCCAAAATTTATCAAAATGACAATTCAAAGCTATTTGCCCCTAGTTATTATAGACGGGTCAGTTGGATTTTACACAACTCATCTTAAATGATTGATGAAAGACACTGGAAAGACGGTCTCCATTGCGTTCCAGGAATGCAATGCATTGCTCCAAGCTGAAATGCTAGACACATCTCAAGATGCAAAACACACAGTATAAAAGTTATTGATAAAACATGGGCCTTGGGGAAGCATCATTATTTTTTGCTAATAACAATAAACCTATTCTATTCTTGTGAAATGTGTGGGTGTTTGGGAAGGAAATGGAAGAGGAGATGGTTACAGATGAAGGTCACACTAGCCTTGGAGATGTGTTCAATGCAAAGGTGTTGCAATGAATTCAGGCCGTCAAAACAAAATGGTATCTGTCTTGCTAGATTTTATTTTTCTTTAAAGATCATAAAATAATAGAATAGTTTGGCTTGGAACGTCACCCAATTCCAACCCCCCTGCCACAGGCAGAGACACCTTTCACTAGACCAGGTTGCTCAGAGCTTCATCCAACCTGTCCTTGAACATTTCCAGGTATGGGGCACTCACAGCTTCTCTGTTCCAGTGCCTCACCACTGGAATTTCTTCCTAATATCCAGCTTAAACATACTCTCTTTCAGTTTTAAGCCATTCTTTCTCCTTGTCTGTACATGCTCTCGTAAATAGTCTTTCTCCATCTTTCTTCTTCCGGACTGGAAAAGTATTTATAAAAAAGAGACCATTTGAAAAGATTTTGATCCTACACAATATAGAAGGTAACATCCGAAACCACTGGAATCCCCTCTTCTATACTCCTTCTACAATGACAAAAAGGCCAAAGCAGAAATTACTTCTTTTCCCAAGATTTTCTCTGTTTTTTTTAATAAAGTTAAGGCCCAAATAGAATGTGAGCAGTTACATGGTTAATTCTACAACCACAGAAGAATAGAACTCAGCTCAAAAGATCAAAACAGGAAAGCAGTGTTTGTACTTACACAGCCTGACTTGCCAACACTCCAGCCCGATCCTAAGAGGCAAAGGTCCACAAACAGAGCTGGAAGCCCTTTGTGTTTGCATTCCCAGCAATGCCAACAGCAGGTAGTTGAGAAGGAATAGCAGTTACTTAGGCCTTTTGTTGGTAGGGCTTTGCCTGAGTTTTTTTGTGGACTTTTTTGTTTGTTGGTTGGTTTTTAATACACAGATGAGTAAATTTCACAAAGAAATTAGCTATCTTAATAAACTTCTTGAAGCTAATCCAAATACAGCACATTTCTTGTCTCTGAGAGTCTTTTGTCATCTATACTCTTAGCAGATGTCTATTCAAGAAACCACAAACTATTTTACAAAAAACAGAAAGCCCTGAGGTCACTTTTACCTACTTTCTTGTTATATATCATCGTCAAAATTAATTTCTTTTTTTTTCATGATAATTTTGTGATCTCTTTTGATGCCGAAAATGTTATTTTCCTTTCTTTCCTGGGAGGAACTGCATTTTTAATCAGGCTTCCCAGAAAGAGATTTTGCTGATCTTAATGTGAAAAGAAATCTATGAAAAAAATATATGCTCAGGAAATATCATTTCAGAACAGAGTTTATTTGACAGCACAGAAGATGAAAAGGCTGGGGTCTTTAAATTCTCTCTTCTCCTCAGACCACTGAAGAGTGCTTGGAAAGCTGAACAGTGAAATATGGTCATGCCTAGAGACTTCTTGGCTTCTCCCGCCCATCAGAGGAACATCTGGAGAGATGCAATTAGAGCACAAGCAGCTGCAATGCCCCCACTTGCTAATCTGAATTGTTTCATTGTCACCTTGTGCTCCCTCGCTGACTGCAGCATCTACCGAGTGACCTGCACTTTATAAATCAATTCTCAACTGTGTTGCATTATCATACAAATATTATGTGACAGTAGTAGGTTCACTGGTCTGTTAACAGAACCGGCAGGTGTCAATGGGATGACCTGCTGTCTGTTGAGTGAGCCAAATACGAGTCCAGTGTAACAACCAGACACCCAAC
This sequence comes from Grallaria varia, assembly GCA_013396735.1. Lineage (NCBI taxonomy): Eukaryota > Metazoa > Chordata > Aves > Passeriformes > Formicariidae > Grallaria > Grallaria varia. The sequence goes on from VWZG01004019.1 coordinate 212,912, forward strand.
CCATGCCCTAAGGCAGTTAGGGAACTCATGCACGACTTGGGATTTGACAATCTTGACAAAAATCTTATCAGTTCCTTAATTAGAGGCACTGCTTTATTCTGCTGATGTGCATGGTGAGCAATCACGTACGCAGAGCACCATAAATCTGAGCACAATATTCCAAACAAATATACTTAATTGCTGGTGTTCACAAAAAGACAGAATAATACAGTTAAGAGCGTGTATCACAGGGTAACACAGCACAGCTCAAGCTACCCCAAAAAAAGCCAGGCCAAATCCTATTTGATGATGTCTACAGTCACAAAATCAGACTGATGGAAGGGGGAAAGGACTTCTGGACCTGTTTAGGAACTGCAAAGACAAAACTTTTTGAGATTTTGGTGCATCGAGGAAGCGCTCTGCAGCCTCTAATCAAGCAGCAATGGTGCCTGTATCTCATCCAGGTAGAGAGGAAAGCCATAGCCCTCAGGTACTGCTCAGCTGACATTTTATTGCAGGCACACAGTTCCAACCGGGGCACAGAGGCTGTAGTGACCTGGGGACGGTCATTTGCCAGAGCGCAGGCCTACGGTGGCACTGCTGGCAATGCCACCAATTGTCCCCCATCATCAAACACTGCCCCGGGCTGTCACTCGCTACTGCCTTCAATGGGGCAGCAGCATGCATTCATCAGCACTAACGGGTAAATCCTATAAGACAGCAAAAAGAGGGAAGAAAATAACAAAGTCAAGTACATGAAGTGTTCCAAGATCAAAGAATGGCAGGCCAAAGTTTTTTGTCTTCCCTGCTTCATCAGAGATGATTCCTAATGACTCAGATTACAATACGCCTCAGAAGAAAGCCAAATTCACTTCTATCCCCTACTTCCTTCAGCAACATCACAAGGTTTATTGATGTCATTATTCCATTGAAAAAACCAGGATCATGAAAGATTATGGAAGTGCTACGAAATTTCACCTTCTGCATCTCTCAGCTCTAGCAATGTGTCATTTTCTTGGGTGTCATCTTACTTGTGTTGACCTCCTCACCAGCTACAAACACTTTTTAAAACTATTTCAAGGACGATGGTTAAGAGATGAAATGTTAGTTGTTTAATTCATTAGTAAATATCTTCCATTATGGAATCAGCATGAATACTAGTGAATACTCACCACTGAGCCATCAGTTTAAAAAAACAAGTAACTCTTCATTTTATGGATGATTGTGAAACACTGATGGCTATGAAACACTGACACTGCCCTTATCTCTCTCAACTTTAAAGGGTAAAGCTGCCTGCCACATTTCCCACGTAACCAGCAAAATAGTTGACAAGTCAGTAGTTCATCACTTTGCTGTGGAACCTCCCTTAGGTTTGTGGCAGATTTAGTGCTACTTGGAGGAGCTGCAGCACACTGCTTTTATGGAGGGCTTTGAGAGAAGAGTTACTGGGGAAGGAACCTGAGGAAGAAGTCACATCAAGTCAGATCTGCNTGCTTTGAGAGAAGAGTTACTGGTTCGGAAGGCAATATGAAAAATAGGACTGGGGAAGGAACATGAGGAGGAAGTCACATCAAGTCAGATCTGCGTAGGAGCAAGTCATGATGTTGTCAGTCACAGCAAGGCACAACTTCCAACACAATCAGCTTCTTTGGGAAACAGGTTGTTTCAGGAAAGGATTCCTGCTTGCCGTAGTACAGAACCCTAACACAGAACTTAGCTTGCTCAGATAGAAGAAAAAAAAAAAGGCTTTTAGGGAGAAGCTTCTGGTGAAAACAAACAAGTGGATTTTTCTGGAAAATAAAACTCAGCTGGTCTCTGCATTTAAGGCAGGTCAGATTCAGGTCACTAGAGCTGAACTTGCCCCTGTGCTGCACCAGTGCCAGCTTTGGCTCTGATCCAGAAGGCTTTTACCTGTGACTTTTTACAGAGGTGAATTTCAAAATTGAGCCTTCATGAAACTGTAGTTGCAGAAGTCAAGCACCCTCCCTGTCCTTGGGCACACAATTGAAAGAAACACCTGAAACACACTGTGTGTGACTCCAGCAATCTGTACCAACAACAGATGTTACAGAGAGCCAAGAGATACCTGTGTTTTACCCAAACAGAACTGCTTCTGGACCTTGCAGGACTCTGTCCTCAACAGACACAATGATAATTTCAGGATAATGGAAGCACCCATGAGGCTCTGGAGATAGGCTTTAGTGAAGCAGTGACCAGGGCTGGCTGGTCAGTGATAAAGCTCTAGACAGGGAACCATGTTCTCAAAGCAACCTTGAAAACCAGCCTTGCATTCCAAGGCTAGGGATATGCCCAGAGCAGCTCAAAAAGCACCATAGAAAAGCTTATCTTCTTACAATATCAGCATAGAAATCCTGAAGCAGAATCCAAGTTTATACTAAGATGGATCACAGTGCAGCATGAGAAATAAGTCTTGGTATTGCCATGAAATCAAAACTCTGAAAAGAACAGATGTGTCTCAGGATGTTACCCTCCAGAAACAATCAATGGACCAGTTCAGAGATTCGGAAAAAAAAAATAATCTGAATTATTCTAGTTTGAACATAGGAGATTAAAAAGCACTTCTGTGTTAGTTGTAATCTAGTTAGGATAAGAGTTTTCATTCAGGTAATTTGCTTGCTCTTCCTTGGGATAAATTCCATTGATGTGACTAATAAAATCTAGTCTGACCTTCATATTACTCTTCCTTCCCTTCAGTATTTTAATCTGGACCCCACTCTGCCATCCTCAAGTGCTTCTGGGGAAGGGAATGAGAGCAATGATAAAAACCATGTTAACAGACAAGGTCATACTTCAGATCTTTGCAGATGGGTTTGACTATCACAGCTACTTTGGAACTGATTTTAGAGGCAGGATAGGAACAAGGCATTTTCTCTCCCTTCGTGAGAAAAAAAGCTGTGTTCTCCATTCAGATGGACATCTCAAGTTAGTTGGTTTTTCCTTTTCAGAAAGGATATTGTCTCATTTCCCCCTTTCCAATCCTTTTACCCTATTTTTAAAAATAACCTAGTTTCAAACATTTAAGTGACAAAAGTGTATTTGAAATAATGTTACAACCGTATACTGAGAAATTTTTCATGGGGTAGAAAGGGAAAATTCGTTAACCTTTATGATTTCATTCTGGGATACCATGTAAAAGTGCCATGAAGGCACGACCACAGTAGCATAGGCAGGGAGGAAAAGGGGGGATAGTGCTCATTCTCTACTGGGAGACCAGCCTGGTCTGTTTGTGCTGTTGGCGTAAATCAACCATAATGTCATGTTAATAAAGGTAAAAAACTTAAAACCAGGTCTTCACCCAGACATAGGGTGCCAAAGGTCTAAGAGGTGGCTACGGCAAGGGGTGTTAAAAGGCTGACATACGTGCTACAGTGCAACAGTTCTGACCAAAAGCCCCTTCCACAAAACAAGGAGAATTCAAGAACAAGGGCCCTTAGCACCTTGAGCTCATTTGGTAAGGCTTGTGTAAGGACAGCACAGACAATACTGGTCCAGTCACTAAACTCAGCAGCAGTGTCTTCTTTTGCTTACCATCTAGACTAAGGTGTGGCTAAAAATGCTGAGAAGTTGTATGTCTGATCTTCTGACACAAAAAAATGTGGTGTGCTGCATCTCCCTGTACACTCACAGCACGTTGGCCTGATAGCAAAGAGCAGCAAAGGTCGTTCTTGTCCAGTCTGCTGTACCTGAGAGCAGGAGAGTGGAGCAGACACACTATGGGAAGGTGCCACTGGCATCAGCAGGCTTAGAATCAGCCCCTTATGCCTCCCATCAAACTCCAGACTTAGGCCTTCAAGAAAACCTGAAAATTATGACTGCTCAGAGGAGAAACCTCTGCCTATGCTACAGGCTAAATCTGGGACTTGTCTCCACTCAGTTTGATCATTCTTATGGGATGACAGCCATTGCTTTCTCCACAGGACACTATACTTCAAACCAAAGTAATGCACTGCCTTCAGTTACACTAATGCAATCCCCTCTGATTTATTTCTTCTACCATTTCAGTCAACGTCCCAGCGAGTCATCTACTTACCAGCTGCACATCTGCTTGACAGCTTTAGGGATCTTTCTCAAGCAATAAGTTCTGAATGTCTTTCCAGGGTCTTATGCTCCAGCTCTTTACTGTTTAGAGGATATTGCTCTATTTATCCTCAGCTTCATAGTCCTCTTAATGTTTATCTACCAGCACTGCCATCTTTCAAGCCACGGTACTTACAGATAAGGCCTTCTGCATCAGATTACTGGTCCAGTTATTATTTGCTGTTTGGTCCTCTATATTTAGATATATTTTACATGTTTGCTGCCTTCATTTCCACACGCTATTATCCTTGTCAGAGACAGAGTAACAGTTGCAGTCATAACAATGATCCTGTAGCTGGCCCCACTAACATTTTGCTAATTCTGCTTCCGGCTCATATTCTTGTAGTCATGACATTCAGAGTTAATAACAGCTTCCAACTTACAGTGGAAGGGAAGGATGAGCTACACTTTCACCTGCTGGCTGCCTTTTTTTTTTTTTTTTATTACAGCATGGAGATATTTCTTTTAAACTTGGTATTTTCCCTAATAATAAGATAATTACTATCTAATTAAAAGAGGAAAAAGGTGGCGGTTTTTGTTTGGTTGGGGTTTTTTCCCCCCAATTACATTTCACTTGCATGATTTGTCTGAGGCAATTTCTCCACAAGAAAATGTGTGATTGTAAAATAAACCCTGCAGCGCTCAGACCCAGCTACATTCTACTGCAGTCTCACCCTGTTTCTCTTATTGGCTTGCACTTCTTGGAACAAATAGAAATTTCCAGTTTTCCTTCAACATCCCTATCCCCAGCTCAGACAGCCCTTGGTGTCCCAGTGTACTCACCTGCAGGTGAAGTGACAACTACAGTGCCTTTGCCTTGCAGCTGTTCAGAGTTCCCTACCTAGGGAGGGGCTCTACAAACACACATCATTGCTGCCTGCAGCGGGAACCTGACTGCCCAAATCCTCAAGACTCCATCCAGTGTGTCATTGTCTGTTTTCAAGCCGGAACTGTGTCTTTCATTACACTAAAGGTCTGCCTTCCCATTAATCTTGTTGAGCAGCTCTCCTCTCCAAGCTCTGCTGCCCACAATTTGCGATTCCTTATTGTTGATCATCCATCACAAGTAAAATCAGTTCTAAGCACCCCATTACTCACATATTTAGAGATGTCAAAGCAAGGCCTCCATGTAGCTCCCAGAGCACTTTAGAATTCCCTTCTGCTTTCCCATCAAAAAGGCAAAAAGGACACAAGCAGACAGCATCTTACTTGAACCTACCAGGGATGTAGATTTCGTTATACAGAAAGTTACGAGGAGAAGCAAGGCAAAAAGGCAACTATATAATACAGTTACAGTTAATGACGCATGAACATCATAAGGTTCAGCTGAGCAAAGACCCAGTCCTGGGTCCTTCAGGTGACTTTTTTAGTGCCAATACAAGAGAACTTTCCATGAAGATCCTGTATGGAAATGAAGGCAAGTTTCCTTTCTCATATTGTAATTTATTTTAGACCACCGTGCACAGCACTAAAGGACCTAGAAATCAGAGCTCTCTCTTGCTCAGCCTGGTCTTCAATATGGTTTAGGGACCATCTCCCTAGACAGTTATGACATGTGTACATACAATTATGTCCTGATGAGATATGGGAAACTTCTGGGGGAAAAAAAAATCACTAATATAAGGTGTCTAAAGCAGTTTCATACATTTAATAACTTCCATTATTTGGATAAGCCTCAGAGAAGGTTGCAGAGCTCATCTCTAAATAGCATCTCTGCAAACTTTGCATTCACACACTTACTACTAAAAGGGAAAGTATGATCAACTGGTCTCTAGGGTCTATCCACTAATGGATTCCTTTTCCCAGCATAGGATTGCTGCAGCTCATTCATGCACTCATTCCTTCATTCATTCACTCTGCAGTTGCACAAACAGACTCTGTAAACAAAAACTCTTCACCAGCAAACTCCCACCGTGCTAGCAATATTAAGTGGCAAGAACATGAACACCCTGCAGAGACGCAGAGGCAAACAGTTCATTGATATTTCTCTTTCCTCTTATCAGTATAGTTGATCCTGCTTTACAACCAATGTAAAAAGATAGGTTACAGTGGTAATAAACCTCAATACATTAAGTCTCTGTACAGACTGCTTGCTGAAGGCTTAGTATCAGTCATAATTATTATCCATAAAATGTTATTGAATCAGATCTTAAAAGTTAATGCTGCTTTGTTTTAAGAGATAAAGGACAGTAGGCTGGCAAAGGCAGAGAAGGAAACATTGGGCTTTTGATCAATCTTTGTGTGATTTAAAACCTTAATCGCAAAAGGGACTCAGCACTTCAAATATTATCCCAAATCCTATATGCTGGCCTAAGCAGAGTCCTACGGTAAGAGTGATTACTCAGAGGGTGTTTTATCTTTGAACCTGATAGCAGCACCCAGGTGGAGGATGTAGCTCTTTTCTTGAACTCAGGACTGGTGAATGCTGCCCTTTTAAGATAGATTGTAATGCGGGCTTAGTAGGCAAATTGCCCCAGTATCAAAGGCTCTCCTGAGCTGCAAGTTCCCACCTTCCATTTAAAGCCTTGCTGCTCGCAGCATCATCTTCAAAAATAGGTGTTTGCTTTTGCAGCCTCATATTAATAGAAGATGCAAAGCAGAAGCCCTGACAGAAGGCATCAGGCAAATGGGTAATGGAGCACATAAGCTGTCCTACAGCTAATTAAGACTGATACCCTTCCTGTCCACAAAAACAGAGGGATCTGCATTGGTGGGCTGAGGCCAGTTGTATGAGGTGCAATGAGGTGAAGTGCCAGGTCACGATACTTGGGTCACAACAACCCCACACAGCACTACAGGCTTGGCCCAGCAGAAAAGGGTCTGTTCAACAACAGCTGCTGGACATGAGCCAGCAGTGTGACCAGGTGGCCAAAAGGCCAGTGGCATCCTGGCCTGTATTGGCAATATTGTGGCCAGCACTAGTGGGGAATTGATTGTCCCCCTGTACTCACACTGGTGAGGCAGCACCTCGAGTGCTGCGTCCAGTTCTGTGTCCCTCACTACAGGAAAGACATTGAGGTGCTGAAGCAAGTTCACAGAGCTGGGGAAGGGTCTGGAGCACAAGTCTTAGGAGGAGCAGCTGAGGGAACTGAGGATGTTCAGCCTGGAGCAAAGGAGGCTCAGGGGAGACCTTACCACTCTCTACAACTACCTGACAGGACATTATAGCCAGGTGGGGTTTGGTCTCTCCTCCCAACTAACAGACAGAACAAGACAAAACATCATCAAGTTGCACCAGGGAGGTTTAGACTGGACATTAGGAAAATTTTTTTCACTGAAAGGATTACCAAGCATTGGAATAAGCTGCACAGGAAAGTGGTGGAGTCACCATCCCTGGAAGTGTTCAGAGAAACATGGAGGGACATGGGTTAGTGGTGGACTTGGCAGTCCAGCAGTTAGGCTCAATGATCCTAGAGGTCTTCCCCAACCTACACAATTCTGTGATTTTACTCAGCTTTCTGCACTCACAGTATCACTAACCCAGCTCTCCCTTTCCCTTCCTGGAGTACAATATTGCAACAATCTAAAGCCATCACTCATCTCTTCAATGAGCCTAGAGGAAGAAAGGGGTAACATGAGAGGTGGACCAGCATGTCCTCCCCACCAAAAGCTACAGTGCTTCCCAACCAGAAAGAAACCTTGGCTCCCATGAAAAAAAGTCTCATCTCTTCCCTCCTTGATTATTTAGCACACACTAATTATTACACGGGCACTCCAGTGTCCTGTAAAGTGAGGAGAGATTTATAAGGTTCACCACAGGCTCTAGTTTTAGAGACAAACAGGTTCTGATTTATGTGCCAACTCTCAGCCCACCCTGACTTGATTCACTCTCTGCCTCTGTAATGCACCTGTTTTGCAAAGCAGCCATCAGATTTAGAAGCTTTATGGAATGCAACATTTTTCAAATTTAAAAAGTGTCCCAAAGAAATCATGCAGAAGGGTAACAAGAAATACTTGCAGGGAGACCTATTCTAAATTGACTGTACATAGATAAGGCACAGAATTCCTTTCCTTAAAGATTTTATTAACCTTTTGCTGATGGAAGGAGATTACTGATTGAGAGTTAGATGAGGTCAGTGCAGCAATTATATTTTGAATCCTTTTCAAACAAGGCTCTTGTACAACATAGGGAAAAAGTTAACAAAATGAATTGTTACTTAAAACAAGCCTTTTAGAAGAATAATTAACCCATAGTAACTATTCTGGCCTCCTCTCCAGCCCTGAAAAGCAATCCTTTCTCATTAGTTTCAAGTTCAATTAGCACCAATAATGAAATGTCCCTCAGAAATAACCATTGCATTACGCTCTCTAATGCTGCCCTACCAAGGGAAAGGCCACAGGGTGATGTCTGAAGATGAGGCTTGGCAGACCACAGATGCTGTCAAAACCAAAAAGCAAACAGTACTGCAAAAACTGAGGAATGTGACAAAACCTGATTTATTTAAACACAAGTTTCACAAACACGGTGTGGAGCAGAGAAGACTTGGAGGCAGTTTTGCCAATAACTGCTGTAATATTTCCAGCAAGTTAACAAGCCTCTCTACTCTAATTTCTTGTTCTTTCTTGGCCTTTTGGATGAAGCAGAGACATCGCTATATAGTATATTCTGTACGAGAAAATTCTATTCAGCACTTGCAGTCTAGCATAATCAAATAATGTCTTTTCCATCTCTGGCTTCTATGATCTCTCTGTAAAATAGATATAATAATACCAAGCCTAGTCACCAGGATGATAAAGCTTAAAGTACTTTGAGAATCCAACATGAAAGAGGCTATAAAAAGCCCAGACACACTGATGCATCTGAGATAGCCCTTTACCTAATGGGCCAGTAGAAACAGCACGCAAATGCCAATATACAAGTTGTAATTAGAGGTTTGCTGCAACTTGCAGAGCTCTGAAGGCTCACCACAGATTTCTAACAGGTGAAGTCACAGATACTCAGTTGCACGTCACCAGCACTACAGCGGCTGCATTCAGAAGAATCACGCAAGCTTTCAAAACTGAGCTGGAAAAAAAACTTTATTAATATAAGTCTTAGAAGGAGCGTGACATATGGAGAAACACCCTCTCCAATACACCTACTAGTATTATTAGATGTAGACTAGTATTACATCTTCCTAGCAAACTGCAAGAAATACATAGCACAAGAATCCACACATGGCCATCTCACACTGCACTCTCACCCTCTCCACTGCACCTGCTTTTTTCCCCTGCACTCACCACGAAGTGTTCTCTGCTCCTCGCCGCCTTCTCTCCCTTTGCCCAGCTTGCAACTTGAAGACAGAGTTGTAGCTTTCTCTCATCACAGCGTTTTGTAAGATATGAGACCGGAGTGAGTCGCGTGTCAGTAAGGAAATGCGGAGAAGCTTGCACCTCTTTCTTCACAGCACCTTCCTGCAGGGGAAGCCCCGGTCCAAAATGGATTCAGCATACACCCTTGTTTGAGCAAGTAGGGGATTTCTTCTGCCTTGATGTAAACATTGGGCTACCTTTGAAAAACTCCTGATATTTGCAACCGAAAAGTTGCTAGGGACAAGTAGCAAAGAGGATGCCTCACACTTGTAGAACCATCTAGTTACAAGGTTCCTGACTAATTATCTCCACTTTGCCATCTGTAATCCAGAAAGAAAGAGGCAGGCCACTGAAGTTTTAAACCACCTCAAGTTCCCCATTCTGTGCAGATTTCTGATACCTTAAGTAGGAAACCATAAAGAAGAAGCCCTCCTCCATTGCCTAAATGTTTTCCATTCCCAGGACAGGCAGTGGTCAATTTGCTCAGCAGACCCCACCAGCAAACACCTACAGCTCCTCACTTCCAATGGAGATGGTGCCCAGCTGCAGCTGACAAAATCACCATAGGCAGCTGGCCACGGGCACAGGGGCCACAGCCTATCCCACTCTCCTGTTTTGTGGGGCTGCAAGTAGTCCTCGTCAAAGCTGCTTGCACAAACTATTCAAATTACAAATTTAAATTTGACAATTTGGTTTCAAGACAAGGTGTTTTAATAGTCAAAGGCAGGGCTCATAATTTTTCAAAATAAAACAGGAACTGAGTCTCTTGCAGCATCAAACAAAACTGTAAGTCTGCTGTCACTGAAGTGAACAGCAGTCTTGTGATTATTACTGCAGAGATGGGAATAAATCAATATGGCAGGAGGTTTTAGCTTTTCCCTTAGAATTCTGAGAGTTCAGACTGCACCTTACTGCCTTTATTGAGGTTCTTAGAAAGCAAAAGCACTAGCAATCCACAAAAAAGCACCTTCTACCAACAGAGTGCAAAAACAGTCAAAATTACCCTTGTTTTACAAAGGAAGTATCTGCCACAAAAGGAAGTATTTCATGTCACACGTGTCAATGGCAGAGCTGTGCACACACAACAACTCTTCTGAGCCCAGTTCCTGCCGTGATTCTCTCCTCCTTCCCGCTTACTCTGCGCCAGTCACTGACAGCAGACTCAATACTGCAAGATAATGAAGTTGGAAGTCAAAGCAGAACTCAATTCTTGCAGCTACCTTTTGAAGTTCTTTGACAGAAAAAGTGCTTGTTGTTAGAAACTTGTCTGAAGTCAGTTTGGAGCCATCCACCAGCCCTTTCTACTGGATTCACTCAGAACACTTTAACCACGTCACAGATCCTACTGGACTAGCAGTGAAGGTGATTCTCCCTCACTACAACTGACATAGTTTATAGCTTCTAAAAGTAGAGATATCTAAGTGCTATCTATGCTGTCATAGGGAATTTCTGAGCAGCCATGCTAAGCAGGACAGTGACAACCATGAAGCTACTCAGCCGCCTCAGTCGTAAATCAAAATACTCACATAAATTAGACTTTTGTTTCAAAATGTGTTTCTTGCCTAAATATTTAAACACATAAATAACCTCCAGCCATTCCAGCTTGTCATTTTAAGCTTTCTGACATTTATTGTTCGCAAGAAAAGAAAGGTCAGACTTATCAAATCTGCATTTATGCTTCCATGACATTTTTCTCCAACCAAATCTTTCTGAATTAGGGAAGCAAGACAAATGTGGCACATTTCATAACGGACCTTTGTCAGCTCAGCACTGCGGTCTCAGCAGTCCTGTTGAGCTCAGAAGGGCTTCTCAGGAAACAGATGCTGTGGCTCAGTGGGTAAAAAGAGATTTGGAAAGCAAGCAACCTGAATCGCTGCTTGCTGTTAGGTAAATCATTTGTGCCAAAAAAGCAGATTGCCTGTCTGAGCACTCTAGTACTGGGTAGCCCGGGTGGGTGCTTTGGTGTGAGAATTAGACAGGAAATGTCCAGGCACAGTGTGGAATTTGCTGTCGCTTGGGAAGCAACTTGGATGCTCAAAACACCATCACTTCACATGAGCTAGCACTGATGTATTGAAAAGGTGATACCCTCTTTACTGACATGAGGCTCGTTTAGTTGGGAATTCTGGGAGTAAGTGCTAAATACTGACAATCTCCCCTCACCTTTTCTGCCTTTTTTTTGGCTAATTCACAAACATTGTCACAAACGCGCAGCGTTCACGTGAAACGTGCAGTGTACCAAATGACCACATTACTTCAGGATCCAATTCAATCAGCCCCTGCAAAACTGCCTTCGCTTTTGAAGATTGTCTCTGCTGTTGTATAATAAAGCACTTAAGTCTCCCAGTGCACTTCTTTGCTGTAGGTATTTATTCCCTGTTTTTAAGGATGCGGAAATAAAACACAGCAAGTTTATAGAAAACATATTTTTAAAAGGTGCCATAAATGTTCATTCAAACATAATAAAATGTTACTTGTGCCCCTTTTCACGTTTGTTTATGGCTATTTTACTGAATATTTTTGTGAATAAGAACATTCATAAGAACAATGAGCCTAAAAGCAAACAAATTTGAAGAAAACAGACCTAGAAATCATAAACACATTATGTATAATCCTGATACCCATCTAGGATCAGCAACACCACATAACTGTGAAAACAAAACCATGTGATCACAGCATGCTTTCTGTGAACCACTCAAAGATTGAGCATCATTTCTAACATAACCTGCCAAATAATTGGCAATAAATTTGTGAAGTCCGGTGGCTTTATTGAGAAAGCCTGGTGGCTTTGCAAGCCAAATTTTTGTGATCAGCATGGAAACAGTGTTGAAGGCACTGTGATTCAAGAGAGTCATAGACTATGAGTTTTCCTGTGTTTTCTTAGGGCTGATGGAGTAATGAAGTGACTTGGACAGGAACAGGTAGGACAGTAGTACGATCAGGGATCATGGTGCACAGTGGTACCCAAGACAACCCAAGCGTAGAAAAGGAAAACCTCAATTTGCACTAGTTTTCACTAGTTTTACTAGAGTAAACTCAGGTGCAACTCGTGCTCTCCTTAACCTTTGGACTGGCAAAGCTGGCCTGTTAACAGAAGCAAAGTGCAAAACCCCAGCAGAAAAAAGCAAAGCCACTTGCACTATATCTGCAAACTTTTGGAAGCCCTGTGGCAATGTCTCAGTCTTATCCACCAAGTTTCACCTCTGCTTTATCAGAAGACCAAGATCAGATCTCAGACGTGGCATACACAGTTGAGGATAAGAGAAAAACAGAGAGCAACTGCAAAGTGACTCATGTCTTTTACCACTTTTCTGCTCAGTATGGCACAACTTCAAATGCTGTTCCTTGCAGGAAGAAAAACAAACCCAAAAAATAGTAAAAAAAAATATAACTGAGAGGCCTTGATTAAATGTTTCTAAAATATGCAGAAATAATTCTCTAGACTTTACCACAGTCAGATTTCAGCTTGGAGCTCTGATTTTAATTTACAAAATGTCCACTTTTAAAACCACATTTGTATCTAGTCTGAAGTCCTTTCTAATCTTTAGGCAAAGGGTTCCTCCTGCAAATGAGTTCAGGCGCACAGTAGCAGTACCCTAAAGATGTAAAGCCTAATTGCCTTAGCGTTATAATAGCATTGGTACATAGTGAATGCAGACAGTTTCAGGAAGAACACATGCGACAAGTTAATAAAATTTTAGATGAAGGCCACTGTGCAGAAGTAATATTTCGCCTAGCCAGAGGATGAAAAGTTATGCATTGCTATTTAAAAAATATAATTGGAATGTTAAATCTATTTCATGAATGAAAGTACATTGACCTTTAGAGGGAGGAATGACTTATTTTCATCCCTGTATGCCCCTTCTTAACATATGCTGCCCACCTTTGCAGATGTAAGTAGCAATTAGTCCTCATGAGAAGTTATTTTATGGCCATTTCAGCTTATTAAACTCCGTGGGTAAACTCACAAGAAACCTATTTAGCAACATCTGTGGGTCAGGTGCCCTACAGTGAGTGGATTGGTTACCTATGACATTAACATGAAAAAAATCCAAACACCAGTGCAGGATTTGGGTAGATGGGCTCTGGATCACAGTGGAGCTCATGTGAGTGTAGAGCACTCACGCTGGACTAACCTAAATCCACGCCATATTTACCTGTGGGATAGATTTGACAAGAAGGCACCCACAAGACATGTATCCTATCTGACTGTGTAATTGTAGCCCAGCAGCAGAAGATAAGTCATGCAAGAGGTGGTCAGTGCTAATGCTCAGACAGTTCTTTAATTGCCAGTACTCTGCAGAGAGACATGTTAAGACATTTCTCCCAAGAAAGCTCAATAACCTGTCCAGAGTACACTGCCAGAGAGATCCACTGTGGTTCAACACCATAAAGCAAATCCTGTAATACCAGAACTAAATCTGGCCTGGAACCTCCTGACAGTAATGTTCATACTAGCTGTTTAATTCCCCTTGGCAATGTACTGATTTTTGATTAAATTCTTTTGGGAAAGGTTTCCTTGGAGGTAGGGTGGAATTTCCAATCAAAAACCAAAGCCAATGAGAACAGATCCAACAGCAACCTAGAAGTTGAGCTTCACGTAAAAAATGAGAGATCTGCACCACTGCATTCCTGTACAAGCTTACCTCTTCTTTCCTCTGCAGGTTTTGTTGAGTGTTTTTCAAAGAAATGAATGAAATTAATTAGTTTTTGTTTGTTTATGGTTTGGGGTTTTTTTTGTCCCAGAGGAGGACTGGAGGAAACATAAGAAGACAGTAATAATGCCAAATGCCTTTCCAAGAGAGAAAAACTCTTTCGTACCGAATTCTGAAAAGACCAAGCTGACACAGAAATGGTAGATAGGCTGAGGACCACATTTTGTCTAAATGCAAGCATTTTTTTGCACGATGCTCAGTTCCCACGAGGACGAATGTGCCAGAGAAATCTGGTATCAAGAGTATTTGCAGCAAAGCCCTGTGGAAATTCCTGTGAATTTATGGTTTGTCTGTTAAATGACAGCAGCCCATAAGTACATCCTTTGCTAATTGTTCAGTAACAGAGACAAAGTGCTTTATGCTTTGTGCAAATATGCTGCTGAGAAAAGGTTCACTCCAATTAAATTTATCTTTGAGCCAGCAACTGAGAGTGTAACAGTTAAAGGCAATAAAGCATTATTTACAGGACTCCATTATCACCCCTAAGGTCAGTGGGAATTCATCCCCTTGAAATTTTTTTCCTAGCCTAAAATATAATTCATTCTCCTTTCAAGTGGAGAATAATTTGGCAAAAATAATTTAGCAAGGTAATTATATTTGCCTGGGAAGTATTGCAATCCTGGGCACCTCCAGCAGAGGAGAAGGAAAAAAACCCCAAGTATGTCAACATAAATGAAGCAGCTTTACATTGTTGATGGAAGGATTGTGTTGTTTGAAATCCATTTCCAATTAGCTTAACCAATGAAGGAAAGGCTCAGTTGCCTTAGGACGGGCTTTAGTTAAGCCCTGTACACATTAGCTGCAGTGGTGTCAGTAACTGCTGGAATCTGCACACTTGGGGCTGGTGGGTGCTGTTCATGCTGTTATTACGGCGTCAGCACATCCTGCTGTCAACAGGGCTACACAGCACAAATGTACCCGGCAGTGACACATGGTGTTCACACAGGCAGCACCTTAGCCAAGCAGTAAAAACAGACTCCTAATGTTGTTAAACAAACCCACCTTACAAAAGCAGCGCAAAGCCACATAACAGAGTGACTACACTGAGGTGTTGTTGCCGAAAAAGCAGAGCGTCAATTTTTTAGCCACACAATTTAAGCATGTTAGCAACCTTGGTGCAGAATTCAGGAAGAGACCAGGATTCTTACAGATTATGGACAGCTGCCAGGAGAAGTTATTACTTTGATACAGGTAAATGAGGTCCATATTTCATCTCTCTGCTCCTCCTTTTCCTACATCCCCTGTGACTGACTTTGCATGACTGTGTTGCAGTAAGAACAGAGGAGCTTTGTCTCCAACATGATTTTAGAGGGGCACAGTTCCTGGTGATCTAGCAAAACATGCATTTCTTCTCCACAGACACAGTAAAAGCCTGTGAATTTTACTAGCCTTTGCTAAAGCTCCATCTGCATTGTATTCACAAGATCAGAGCACCAGTCAGTTCACATGGATACCCTTCACTCAGGTTAAAAACACACCTTCATCCTCTAAGAAGACAAACGCATGTCCTCCAGTTCCCTCATTGCTGTAAGTATGTGAGTCAAGATGACATTCAAAACTAAGGCTGTATCTTCACTGCCAAAGAAGGAGTTCTGTAAATCAAAACAAGCACTAATCTCAGTAACACCCCCAAACAGAAAAAAAAAAAAAAAAGGAGACAGTAGGTTTTGGTGTCTTTAATTTTTAATTATTCTTTTTCTAAGGCAATGTAGCAAGGCAAGACCAGCTGGAAGGTAGGGTGTGTTGGCCTCACCTAGCCACCTTGTGGTAGACAGTAACACCTCTGTGTTATCCCTGCCAGATCCCACACAGGAAAAGCTAACCTGAGTACCTCACTCCAGCCGCAGCTGTAGGACCGACTCACACCCAGCCTACAGTCTGCTCTGATTTTTGTTTCAGGCAGCAAGGAATGAGATTGGTTTCATTTGTAGTTCTTCAGATGGCTATTCCATCTTTTCACATGAGAATCAAAAATCAGTTGCTCAACTTCATCTTCAAAGCCCAGCACTGACTCCCCTCGTCCCTTATGAATTTACTAAAGTATGCTCTGTGGTCCATTAAGTAGGTGGCTACTCAGGGACACACCACTGACTTCTACACAGCTTCATCCAAGCTGTCTAACTTCACTCACTGTGACAAATTACTTGGCCCTGCAGTCCTCTAGGTATTATATTCTTTTAGTGGGAGAGGCTGAATCAGAGCTTGTGTTAAAGGTACAATGTACACACAGAATAGAAATTTCTCTTGATCACTGGTCCAAAGCAGAGACCTGACTCGTGGTAAAGGAGCTGCTCCATACCATGACTGCAAATCACTGCCAACCAGAACCAAAATTCTAAGCCAGGTTCTCTCCTCACAGAAGTACCAATGCACCATGAGCCTCCTCTGATGTACAACTTCTTGTCATACTGTAGCTAATACAGTGCAGTTCACTAAGGATTCTCTCTGGTTTTCAAGGGGATAGAAATTAGCTCAGTTGCAGATGCATAAAACTCAGAGAAAAAGCTTCTTGCAGGTTTGCCTACCAGTCATTACCTTTTAAGTTTAAGGAACAGTGATAATATTAATACCAATAGCCAGTAATATTGACAGCAGCAGCATTAATGTACAAAATTGGGGGCCAGACCCAGCTTTGGAGGTGTTCGTGCTGTTCCCTAGTCTGTCTACACATAACCTTGAAAACACTTGCAGCACTTTGAGGAAGCATCCCTTTTTAAGGTGATATTTTTTTAAGTTTCAGAGAACCTGATCTTCCACTAACGACACTTAAACCTTTGGGTCTTGCTTGCGGCTAACCTGGCACATACAAACTCACGGCGGTTCGTCAAAATCCCTCTGCACTTTCCTGGCCCCACCAAAGCCCCCGGCTACGTTTCGCACCGGTAAAGGACAGCCTTTAAGAACAAGCCGTTTGGGGGAGCCGCGACAGCTCCGGGGCAGTCGGTGCCCGGGACGGAGCGACCCCGCTGGACGCGCGTCCCGGAGGGGAGGACACACGGCGCGGCCGGGGCTCGGAGGGGGCGCGGGCAGCGGGGCGGTGCGGGGGCGGGCAGGGGGTGCCGCCCGGCGCGGTGCGCAGCATGCAACNACCATGCAACGCACGGCTCACCTGCCGCGGAGACGTGGAAGAGGATGCGGGGGCGGGCGGCGCGGATGGCCGCCGACAGCCCGCGCTCGCTGCCCGGGAGGGCGCCGCGGCGCTCGGGCATCAGCCGCACCCGCAGCCGCCCGTCGCCGGCGCGCAGCCACCAGGCGAAAAGCTCGGTGAGGTTGAACTCCAGGTGCGCCCCGCCGGAGCCCGGCGGCGGCTCTGCGGCGCAGCCGTCCCGCAGACTGCCCTCGCCCACCTCCAGCACCAGCTGCTTGGCGC
>VWZG01004020.1:10885-36207 GCA_013396735.1 Grallaria varia
CCCGCCGTGGGGAGCGCGGCGCGGCGCTCCCGGCACGGCCCCGGCGGCGCTCCGGAAGCCCGGGGGAGCCGGGCGGGCGGGCTGGGAGCGGCCCGGGCCGCCCCTCGGGGCACCGGGGCCGTGCTGGGCTCCCACGCCTGCTGTGGGGGGCTCCCGGCCCGGGGAGCGGGTTCCGGAGGGGACGGCGGCGGCTCCGGCGAACTTGCGAGTCGTGAGGAGCACCGCGCGGTCCCCGTCTTCCAGAGCGCCGCAAAAAAGTTCCTTAGGAGCGGAAAGTTCTGGGGGTTTGGATCTAAAGTGGCCGAGCACGACGGTGCGGAACGCTCTCTAAAGCCAGGGTGTCTGGGGAGGTGCGAAGGAGGGCACTGGGCACGAGCTGTCCCTGAGCAGCAAATGTGAGGTTGGATAAAGAAGTCGGAGTGTTGTGGCATCACGCACGTGTGTTTGACATTATCGGGTGTTCACGGCGATTCACAAATTGTTACTAAGAGACAAAAGAAGTGCGCGCATAGATGCGGCAGGAGTGGGATAATAAAATTGTACATTACTCAAGATACTTATTTCTCGCTTACAAAGCACTACACTAATTTTGTTGGAACAAGAAAAGTTTTTTGGTTTTTTTAAAGCTGGAAGTTCGGGTTCTCTGTGTGTCTGATAGGCAACTTAGCAATTTGAAGAACGTAATTTAATTATTGCAAGATAAGTTCTTCTTAAGTGTAGCAACTGTACTTTCAGCTATTGTGAGTTTGATTCTTACTAATACAGGTTTCAGTGAAGAGTTTTTACCAGCACATTTAGGGCAATCTTCACTTCTAAATTGGGGTTTTTCTCATAGATATGTTTATCGTTTTTTCAGGGGTTGGCACATTCAGATTCTTTACGTGATTTATAAAAATTTAAAGATGGTTCTTTGTTTGTCCCCAGTGTCTATATCAAATTGAGAGTCCGGGGAATGTTTATTTGTGGTAACAATAAAGCATCTCCAGAAGGGTGAGTATTACCAGTATATATAGTGTACTAGTCTCACTATAGGTTATTAAAATGTGACTATTTAAGAGAGACAAATCAGGAAACACATTTTCCAGTGTTTGAGGAGATGTGACTCAAAAGTTTTGTGCAGTGTGGTGTACGTTTTTGACAGCTAGTACTTAATCAAGTACTGGCTATTACATAAAAAATGTTACATTTCTTGTTGTGGAGTTTCCTTTACAAAAGAAAAAAAAGAGCAAAAATACGTTTTCCTTCCTCTGTCTCCATGAGAAATGAAAGTAAAAATTAAACAACCTCTGGAGAAATCTGTCGGTAAAATGTTCCATGAGATGCCAACTGCTATTTTTGTCTGGAACTTTGGAAGGATTCAAGATATTAACTTAGGAGAAAAATTAGGAAAAGCTTTAGTTTGGTATGTAATTTCACCTTAAAAAGTGATGAATACTGAAAATCCACACTGTCAAAAAGTCGTAAAATGTTTCTACTCAATTTAAAATGAGCTAAAGCGGTGGTGTGTAAATTTGGGCCAGAGACTTGAAATTCAAGCTCCATTTTTTTTCCCCCTGCTGTGTTTTTTTCCTTTCTTGTTAGAATTGCCAACAAGCTGCAATATGGTAATTTCTTCAAAGATAAGATTTTAAATTGGTTTTCGTTTGTTCCATAGCAGTGCAACATTCATAGGTGAAATGTACGTATTTCTGCACTACTTCTTACCTACGAAGAAACTTTTTCTTAGAAAGAAGAGTATTTTTGAAGTGCATTATTGAATGCATGAACTGTATTATATATAGAGTGCAAGCTCTTGTCCACTTTCTATAAAGCAGCTTATTTCAGAATAAGCTATGTCTAGAATTTAGTGCAGTCCAATAGTGTTCCCAGGAAAGTTGGTGCACTCTAAAATTCCTCTCACAATTAGTCAAAAAAAGTGTTCTGTCAGCATTTACTACCTGATTCAACTTCTTTGTTGAATAGATTGTAGTTGTATAGATCATGTGTATGTTTTAGTAAGTTCACAGTTGTGATGTTAAAACTGAAAAAGAATTTTCAATAACAGAACTATATTCGTGTGATTGAGCAGTGAGTTATTTTTAAAAATGGCTGCAATACTGACTTAATAAATGTCTGATTTACGTTGTGTTTGAGCAAAAGTGCTGTGGAAAACTTTAGCGTTGACTGTAGTTCTACAGTTAGTGCTTATAGATGTCTCTTCAGTGACCTGAGAAGTATCTGTGAAGCTTAAGAGGGAATAACGTTTTTCCCAGCAGGGATGCTGAAAATCTCAGGAACAGAACCTGGCCTTTGCTAAGCAAGAAAATTCCCTGAGTTGAGTAGGTAATTTTTGCAGTATTACTTATCCAAGCAAAATTCAGTTTACCAGTTTTTTTTTAAAAGCGGAGGAAATGGACTTCATACCGTAAATACAATTCTTAATGATTTGATGAAGGTGTTTAAGTAAGACTTACACTAGGAAACAAGACCACTGATAACAGACGCTGTAGGACAGTAACAGGAGGTTTATTTTAATGTCAAAGCTGCTACCAACCTTCTGTTCATTCTGTCAGCAAGGTCCATGGAGAGCAGTGTTGGGCTCCTTGGAATGGTATCTGATTGAAGACAGCATCTGTAAATGTATCTGTCTTTACATTTAACACCTAAGTAGATGACCTGGACGGCTGTTCGCGAGTGGGTAAGTCAATCTTTAAATAGAGATGGTGCTCGAGCACTGAAGTAGTTTAAGTGGTAACTTCAGTTAAGCAGCGAGGTCAGCGAGAAATGGTGACGCAAATTAAACTCTTGTATAAAATGTATCCAAACCAGTAAAATCTTGTATAAAATGTATGCAAAGTGGAGAGGGGTGGCTTCACAGGGCAAGGATGAAAATGCTGGTTACAAGTTTGTAGAGTGACTAGATTTTATTTTTAGTTCTGAGTGTATGTGCAAGTTTTGCTGAACTAAATATTAAAAGGAGAACAGTGTACAGAATTATTAAGTAGGAATCCTCTCTGTTCTCACAGAGATCAGTTAAAGACTTTGGAATGCTGCTGTGTGTGTCTAATTATGGATGAGGTGAAATTAAAAATGAAATTTGTTGAAAGAGGGAGTAGGTTCTATTGAGCTCCAAGCAAGAAACAATGAAGTTTTCTAAAACATGCTGCTTTCTGTAACTGATAATAGTAGGCAGTTTAATTGTCACAGTCTTTTTCTAGTTGTATGCCTAGATTTCCACTAAAATGGGTCAGACTGTGAACTTGAGGTCTGGATCCTCAGCAGAAGTGAAAAGACTACCTCCAGTGTTATAGTCAGAATATGTATTCTGAATTGAAAAGATTAAAGTAATGCTAGTGAGCTTGGATAGAAGCAATTCTGAAGAAGGAAAGTTTAATCTGCATATAATATTGACAAATTAAACTTTTCTTAAAGTAGTAAAAAAGGAGTTCTTAAATATTTAACAAATTACTTAGCCACAGGCTTTTGAATTGATTGTAATTTTAAAAATACTGAGAGAGAAAAGGGTGTCTGTTAATATCCCTGCTGTGTCCAGAAGAAAAGAGTAAGCAAACATCACCCACCCCCAAATTAATATGGGTCACATTCTTATTTTTGGAACCTTTTGTCTGCCTGGGTGAAGTCTAGATTATAGAATTTTTCTTTAATTGTGCCTCTGCTCAATTTGTGAAAACTGTTCTTGTCTTGTAATGATTTAAAATGTATACTGTGCTTCCTATCTAGTGGTAAAATCAGTAGTACTTTTAAGGTGAGAAGGCCATTTGGAAATTTAGATACATACTGCACGTGATCTGAATGCTCTGGATAAAAATAACAGTGTAATGATGTGAGTGGATCAGCAGTGTTGTCATTTGCTTGAAAATGTGATGCAGTACTGCCAAAGCTTCTAATTGGGATATATATGTTTTCATTAAAAAACAAGGTAAAACTGACGCCTTACTGTGTGCAAATAAAGTCTTCCTTGATACACAATTACAGAATACTCCAGAATTTGCTATTTGTTTTCTTTTTTTTTGTATATGCATATGGTGCCTGCTTCAATAATGTTGTGTGTGTAATTATGCAAGCAAAGTAGTACAAATTACAGTCCACATCCTAGGCTTTCTAAGATATTAACTGAAAATCTTTACAGGAGGGTATGAATTCTTTATACTTTTAAATTGCCTTTTAATCTAAAACCAGGCCTATTTCCCTTGTCAGTTTTTTGTTGTATCTGGCTTCTTTCCATTCTGACTTTTACGTGGTTAGTTCAGTTTTTCCTGCCATGCATTCTCTTTTCACAGTCTGCATGTTCAGTTTAAATCCCAAAGCCATCAGATGTAATTTAAAGAAACAAAGTATTTGAAAGGAAGGAAACTCAAACCTTATGGCTCATATATAATTTTAATTTTTTTTAATGTGAGCTGGTTTCCTTTCCATGTTTCTTGGTATGAATGGATCTGGCAAGCTTTATATTTTTGATGTGTAGTTGTCTGATTTCGTTTCTTATTAATAAGAAAAAAAATTCTAGAGTTGAAATTCATTTTGCTGCTTCTGTTAGAAATCGTGTGAATGTGTGTTATAGATGCTTGATTTACCTGTGAAAATTGACTGTGGCAAATGGATTAAGGTCGTTATTACCATCTCCTTTTCAATGATACAATTTCTAATCAGGACAGCATAAATTTTGTCCTTTGTGATAACTTCTTCCTGTTGTATGTCCACCATTTGTGCCATGTTTCCAGTGAGTCTGTATTGCTAATGTGTTTAGTGCAAAGTTAAATCCACTAATTATTGGAAGAAGAGATTGATATATGTTGTTTCATTCTTAAGGCAGTTTAATCATTACTTGTGTTCAGTGCGTGGTTGCTTTGAAACTGGGAGACATAATCCCAAGACCTCACTGTTTGCAATTCTCTTCCCCAGTCTAAGGGAGATATTTTCTTTTTCACTGGGAGGTGGTAGTTTTTGGTTTGGTCAGTTTTTTGGGGGTTTTTGTTTGTTTGGTTTTGTTTTGGTTGTTTGTTTGTTTTTAAGATGAACTGTTTCTCATTAGTTTTCTCCATTAAATCAAGCTCTGGAAAAGTAGTGTCTGATTTTTTTCTTTTATAAGCAGCATCTAATGTGCTGGTGGATTAATTCCCATATACCTTATAGAATAGGGATGCCATACATTAGACCCTGTTACTTTGTGGACTTAAAAATGAGAGTTTTGTAAATAATTCTTATGGTTGGTTTCATAATTTGAAGCTCATTTTGGGTTTTCTCCGGCAAATGTCAAATATCGGTTTAGCTTCAAAATTTGCCAGACTGTTCTATAGTAATTTCTGCATATGTGGAAGGGTAATGTCTGAATTTCAAAGTTTGTACTATTTGTCTATGCAGGGAAAGAGTATGGAATAACTACTGAACAGCTGGATTGTTGTGTGTCAATGTTTTTCCTGTGTGGAGTGTGTGTTGCTTTTGCATGCATGGTTTGAACTGAAGAACCTGTGGCTGTTTTAGTTTTTAGAGGATAAAAGGTGTGTCCACAAAACAAGTTCAGGAAGAACAGTCCGTGCACTTCAAATTCACATCCTAAATTATTTTACCTGTAGAGACATGTCTTAATGTGTTCCCAGCAAGTGTTACTTTTTCTGCCAGATTTATCCGGGATATCAAAAAGCTAAATTTTTAAGAGATGGAAGTGTTGGTTAACACAGGTTGATTGGAATGTGCGTGGGAGTCATCTGCCTCCTCTGGGTGTCTGAATGGGTGTGAAGAGAGAAATTTGGAGGTATGTTTTTGAACAATTCGAAGGTGAAGTTTTATGTCTCTAGACACATAGCCAGACTTGATCTGATGTGAGAAATGTGGGATGGTTTTAATGGTGACTTTTAAAAAGTCTGGTAAAAACTGGGCTTGATACTTTTTGTTGCTGTTCTGCTGATTGTAGCTTTAAAATGTTTTACTTGTTTTTTGAGCCAAATAGTCTTACTCATGCATGTAAATATAGTTAAAAGTATTTATACATGCAGATATCCAAGTGAAAACTAAATAGTTGCATTACTTGCTGCATGTTGATCTGCTGATGTTGCCCGAACTGAAGTGAGATGTCAGTTGATTTCAATTAGTGCCAGTTTTCGTTTAGTCTTTAATATAAAATACTTGATTATGATCTCCTTGCTTTCTATTTTCCCTCCCCCATCCAAGTGGATGAGTATTTGAACTTCTCATTTTTATTTCCAAACTAGTATTTTTGTGAAAGTATCAAATGTTGAAATGTGCTGGAAGAAAGTGGTAAAATAGGGAATTTAGTAACTTTTTTTTTCTGTGAAATGGGTTACTCTTACTCCTTACATGGTATTCAGGAATGATTTCATGTCTGTTTTTGTTTCTCTAAATCCTGAAGTAGGGATGCAGGGAAAGATTATTTTTTTTAAGGGAAGAGTAGGCTTGCTTATACGGACTAATGGATTACTCCAGCAAGGATTTTATCTTTTTCTTTTAAAGACTGTCTGAAAATCAATTATACTAGGTTATTTTTTTTTGTTCTACTGTTGTATTTGTTTAAGGAAATATGTTGGAAATTTAATTATTTGTATTGAAATCTAGTTTTCTCAATAACAGATGTAACTTTTTAATTTTTCTCTACTGAAGAGGATGAAACTGAGAAGCACCCATACCAGTATTTCTTGATGAGTAAATGTTCTAAATGAAGGACTCTCACAAAATGAGATAATATGAAATTATCTCAATCCAAAGGCAGTGTGCTCTTAGGAATAAAAGAAGTCATCAAACTGATGACCTTCTTCTTTGTCTCACAGAAAATCAGAAATAAGCTTGATTTCTGGAAGTTCTGCTGTTGAATCTTGCTCAGGTACTTCATTTTGAATCAACCTGTAGTTAGTGCCAAAAACTTTTAAAATGATTTGGGAGTTTTGTCAAGGTCGGATGAATTCTTGTGGGACTTTTTATTATTTAAATTAATGAAGAGATTGATTAAAATTATTTTAGATATTAATAAACACATAAAATTTTGACTTTATTTTCTGAAGTACTTCTGGACGTTCAAGAGTTACTTATAAACTGAGTTGCAAAGTTTTTAACTTGCTAGCAGATGGGGTAAGGGATGTTGAATACTGGCAGTTGCTTTGCTTTGATAGTTTTCTAACCCAGAAAAAGAAAAGATTCTCATTGAAAACCAGCAAGAAGATAAAATTTCTCATGTCTTTCCAGGAAGGAAAAGGGAGTGAAGCACCATTTCTTTCTCTTTAATATCCAAGAGCTGCTTGACTCCTCATTCTTCTCTTTCTCTCCTCCTTGGCCTTGGGAATTTCTAATATCTGCCTGGTCAGTATACAATAGCAATAGAAACTCCTGAAAAGGATTTTAAAGCAACATAGTGTTAAACTACCTATGTGAAGGAACTGTTAGGGTAGAAGGCAAGAAATAAAATACCATGGGAGGCAAACTGATGTTTATATTAAAAAGAAAATAAATCAAAGGGGAGGAAAATGCGAGTTCTGTGAATCCTGAAGTTGACATGTTTCTTTCCTGTCTTCTGTATCAGTAACTGAACTGCTCTGACTTATTATGTGAGGTGAGCATTTCAGTTAATAAGTGGTATGAACTGAGCATGTCCAGAAATTGACCTGCAGACTTAGGCATTTAGTACTGTCACAAAGAGCTGAAAATTGAATACCTAAGGCCACAGTTCACTGTGTCTTTAGGTGGGGCCAGAGTGGCTGTATGCTCACGTTTCTTCAGTCAAGAGCAGCAAGATACTTTCAGCCAGGGAACTTCCTTGCTTCTGTCACTGTCTGGCTGCAAAAATGCTCCTGTTCTCAGGAGGGAAATGATAGCACAGGTGCAGGAACAAGTGGCAAATAAAAGTGCTTCTTTTTGTAGCAATGCCAGCATAAAGTAGGGGCGATGCTTGAAAGTCAAAGCCATCTGGTCCTCCACGCAGTTTTTGTCTGGTATGTTTGGGCAGTAAGGAGGAGCTGTGTTGGAAGAGATTGATTTGTTAAAAGCAGACTGGAAACAGTAATGGATGAAGGAAAGTGCATGTTGTGATCAACCCAAGCCAAAGTCAGGAGTTAAATTTGAGGAGGGCAAACAGGTGCTCCTAATACATCTGGACCAAAAGTTAGAATTCCTGATATCTAAGGTAGGAGCATTCCCTGGCAACATCTAGGTGTACAGTGCTGTATGTAATGGTGTTACATACTGGAGCAGAGAACAGTGATGATGAGCCTTCCGAATTGTGGTTAGCTGCAATGGCATTGCTTGGGGAGGGACTGCTGTCTGACACACCAGAGTCTGCAACCCTTGGTGGTGTTTCTCCCTAGTAATTTTTTTCTTTTTAATGACTTCCCTGATTCTTAATTATTTTTATTTTTTATAAAATATGTGCTTATGCTGAAGCATGTGTAGTCCTTCATGACACTGTTGCAGAAAACACACATCATTTAATGCCATATAGGCCATGTCACATTTGGTTTATGTTTGCCATTTGCATCTGAAGTTGCCGTAGAGGTTGTATGCAGGAGGGTGCATCAGCCTTGTTATCATAGGGAAGCTAAAAATGAGCCATAGAGGGGAATTCTATGACATTGCTTAGCTCAGATCAAAGGTATTGCCTATGTTATAATAATCTGATAACCACTCTAGTGGTAACTAGTTTTAGTTTGGGAAATAATACTGCAAATAATTATAGTCGCTGCAGTTAATAAGCTAGTTTTATGGTAGTACTAATACAAATAAGTAGTTACATTGGATTAAGTATGTCATGAAAACTGTACTCTTAGTTCACTGATAGCCACTCATACATAGCCATAAGAGAAAAGAGTGGGCAGGGTAATTTTGTTTATGATAGATCAAGGTAGCATGTGATGACCAGGTGTGAACTTGTCACAAAATGGGGGTTTCTTTTTTCTTATTTCAAAATAAGCTGAAATTCATACTCAAAAGATACAGTTAAGCATCTCAGTAATCTTGAATATTTTGAAGTATCAATTGGGAGCTATTAACTTAAGGAGCTGCTGGGACAGTAACAAGGTCCAAAAAAACATTATGTTTGTGAAGAAATAATTGAATAGGCACATCTTTCAAGTTTCAGGAAAGCAAGTCATGAAGTAGTTGCTTATTGTGGACATGTGTACCACTTGACTTGCTTAATGATTTCTTCTAGAATATGTTTAAGTTTAGAAATAGAAAAAAAAACCCAAAAAACAAAAGACAACCAACCATTTAATGTTCCAGGGTAGAGATCAGGCTTCTGATCGTAAGGATGCCAAGTATAAGGTAAGGCTGTAGTAATTTAAATGGCAGAAAATGAAAGGTCTGAAAAGAGTGACACTTCAAAGGCACAGAGGTTGGGCTATAAGAGAAGCAGAAACCCATTAGGATAAGACACCTAATTTGAAAAAAACAGCCTTCTTATGTGTGTTTGTCATTTATTTTAAGCATAATGCTAAGTTTAAACACTCTAGTTAGACTAAGTTCTTAATTAGTGAAGAGTTTTCCTATCTGTCTTTTTGATAACGGTTTCTAAGAGGTAGAACTGAAGGCTCCAACTATACTGTTAACTGGACGAGGTGTCTTTCAAGTGAACAAACACGTGAAATAGTTGTGGGAAGGAGTGAGCGACCTACCCAGTTGATGGAGTTGTTAAAAGAGATTAACATTACAAATGTTTCTACTGATTGTAACAATGATTGCACACCAAACCGAAGACCTCAGTCTGATTAAGCTCTTAAGCATTTTATTTCCCAGATTATTGCTCTTTTAATAGTAGTGTTGTTTTTCACATGGTGCCTGCAGCTGATTGAAATCCTAAGACTGCTAGGATGCAGGGGTGATTGTTTTCATATTTTGAAATATAAAACTGGAATTTAAATGGCAAGCAAACTCCATAGCATCAGCTTTAAAATTACTGTGGTACTTGGTTTTGAGATGGTGGGCCCAGCTGAGAGCTGTATTGACTTCTAAAATAGTTTAGGCTGGCAAGTACATCTAGAAGTCTTCTGATCCAGTCTCCTACTTGAGTAAGGCCTACACTAGAATTGTGTTTTCCAGACCACTTTTAAAATGTTTTCAAGAATGGAGATTCTAAGGCCTCTCTGCTTAATACATTCCTATACTGGACCCCATTCACTGTGTAGAATTTTCTTCCTATATTGAAATGAAATCCCTTGCTGAGTCTTGTCTGTTGACTGCTGTACTTTCCTTTTAGCATAGGTCGGCATGTCTCAGGAGAAGGGCTAGAACAGTGCTCAGATTCTGTGATTGTCTGGGTTTACATCTGATTTGTGTAGGAAAGCATGCTGTTTGGGGAATTAATTCCTTTATGTAGTGGTTGAAATTCTTGGAGTGACTAGCCCAATTTTGATAAGGCCCAGAAATAGACAAAAGCATGACATGTTCTGAAGAGTGTGTTCAGGAATTTGGGAGACTGTGATATTCTAGAAGAATATTGATGAGTAAATAGAACATGCCTTGAAGCCTTAGACTTGTGCTAATACTCACTGACCGTTGTTTTGAGTAATATCCACATGGCATATTGTGACTGGCTGTAGTGGGATGTGAGAGGCAGAACTGAACTGAACTAACCTACACTAGGTTTGCTTTACATTTGTCTTGCACTGGCAACTACAGTCGACAAGTTACAAATGGTTGCTGCTGTTGTTTGTCTCTCACTACATCTTTTCACAACAGTCTCTAGTTGATCAAGAGATAGCAGGAAACAGCTTCTTGAAAGCCACTCCTACAGAAGTAGTTAACACATAAATTGCTTTGACTGTGCAAAGTCTTGTAAAGAACAAAAAGCTACACGATGTGAATAGTATGTTTTACATGGTATGGAAGATAAATGTTCTAGTCTAAGGCAAGTGGTTGACATGCTGTAATGGTTTTGCTGCTTTGCCATGACTGGTTTCATGGTTCCTCTTCTTCCTTGCTAGATTGGGTGTTTATTGTGCCAGCATGAACAACTTTGTTCCAGTTAGGAAACTGCTTCTTTTGAGTGCAGAAAAGATATGATTTGATGTAACTGATCAACTCAATTAAATTTATCATATTTTCCATGTCAAATCTGAGATGCTAAAATAGTGTAGACAGACAATGAAGAGAGGAAATTATTGCTTTTTTTTTAAGATCCTACTTCTTTTCCCAGTCCTAATTGAGAAGTACACAAGGATGTATTTGTCATCAGCTTACAAGAGCAAAAAGGTGAGTGAATGTGCTGCTTAGTTTTGGTTAAGTTGAAATGTTCTTCAAAGCTAAATTCTGTTAGGGAGCTGCTAACATGCTTGTGATTATATCAGGGAGGAGAAAGCACACTGGCCTTGAATTTGACAGCTGTTCCTAGTGGAGGCAAAATCTTCATGTTGTTGGTACATAAACAACCCCACAACATTGTGGTAATTAGGCTGCTTTTAAAAGGGATGCTACTAACTGAAATACATTTTAGTGTTGCAAATGGTCAGTGCAACTGCCGCAATAACAAGAGCTTAACTGTCAGAGACTGCTCATAAATAGGCATGCTTTTAATTATAGCAATAGACCTTCTGCTTTTGGTGCTGCCATATTACCTGTAAAGCCTATAGGTACCATCAGTCTGTGCTGGTGTTAGGGCTGACAGCAAAATATCTTGGATGTAGTTGTTACCCGCACTGCGAAACAGGCTTTTAATTCTACTTGCAAGCCAGGGGTTTTCTGCTAAGTTGAAGAGGAAATATTCTGAAATATGGGCATTTGCTTTCACACAGTCATTGTTCCTCAGTTTGGGGTTAGCCTTGGTACATCTGAGGCTGTTGATGGTTCTCCTCCTTAACTCAAATTTATTAAAGTTAATAGTTTTGTCTTTGACAATAGCTTTTATAACAGTTTTCTTCTCTTGACTATTCAAGAGCATTCTTGCAGAACATGTAATGTTAGAGTTGATCATGCCTGTTTTGTTAACCAACTTCGTCCACAACCACTGAAGCCTGTCAGAGTGAGGAGGCGCAGATGAGCTGCTTGGAGTTGTCTGCTTAGATCAGTTCACAAACTGCTCCTTTTCTTTTAGAAACTGCCAAACAGAACCCAGTAGAAGTTAAGCCTTTGTAGGCAAATATGAGCTTCTTGGTATTTATCTGCCCAAGGGGTGTCACAGCTGGTCTAGATGGCTTAGCAAATCTTTTCTGTTTCTGGTTTTTAAGAATAATTTGTCTGTACTGTTAACACTGGGGGTTGGAGGGTTGGCATGGTTTGACAAGCACTTCTGTTGAAGCCTAAACTGCTGGCCTCTCCAAGTTTAGTTCTTTGCCTCTTGTTTCTGCCCCAGTGTTGCCCCCCCATCCCTTGTGTGGATTCAAGAATTCATGGCTTGAACAAATTCGTGTCTGCTGAACAAACCACCACGTGGAGCTGATTTTGTTTAAAAATTGTATTTAAAAACCAAGTATGTTCATTTTTTGAGCTGTTGAGACAGATTTTTTTAATTTTATTTTCCTGACCTAGTTTGATTACAGACTCATAAGCACTTAAGCTCTCAATTTAGAGAAAGATGTGCAGAAGTGGAAATGAGTGACCACTTATACAGTGGACCGATGATGTCTTTTCCAGCTTCAAATAACATTTGAACTGATGGTAGCATTTTTCTCTCAAAATTTAAACTGCCTTTAATGATACAGTACTTCAGCATGTGGAATAAGAACATGAGGTAATTTTTAAAGCGTATGTAAGTGTTTTTAGGTGTTTCTTGTTTTAAAATAGGTTGAACTGCACTACCGAGTTAAAATACCACATTTCTATAATATAAAATAGTAAAAAACACACACCACAGTTTACTCCCATCTATTTCTCTGTGACTATTTCTGTAAAAGATTAAATGTGCTGTAGTTGGTTTTGTAGTAAAATATTATTGATAAACTATGTTAATCTCTCCTGTGTTGTGTTTCAGAGATAGAGATTTTTGTTAGTTTGTCTCATTTGATATCTGAAATACCCAAGCTGACACTGGCCTTGGGAACATCTTTCTTCCCATGGAAATGAGAATGTGGTATTTTACATAGATAAGTTGGGAAGAAAACCATGTTTTGTTTTGCTTTAGAAAAACCGGAAGACAGAGTAGCAACTACAAAACTTCTAGGCATATTTTTGTGTGCCTGCTAATAGCACAGGTAAAAAGCCCTTCGAGGTTGTGAGTGTCATTCTTCCCCCCACCCCTACAGCTTGCATAACTTAATGTGGAAAGAGTTAGCAGCTCTGGAGTCACAGCAGAGAACAATTTTTCTTACTTAGCCCAAGAGAATAATATTGTTTCTTGACCATGTTTTTTCTCCATGAATCTCTTTGTTAACACAAGTTTGATACAAAAGAAGGAGACAGATCTGGCAGATTACAGCAGTAAGTTATAATTAACTTTCAAGTTAGATTTTTTGAAGTCTGGCAATATGTATGTGTTTTATTGACAGTTTATTTTGATAGTTGTAACGAGAGTCTGTTGGAAACTGCTTACTCTGGAAAGGTTTAGGATAGATTCGTAGAGAATATTGTAGTGTTTTGCTTTTAGGGTGTACGAAATAATATACTAAAAGGAAATTTCCAGGAGTTTCTAAGCAGTAAAGTTTAGTGGAACAAACATGAAAAATAGTTAGCTGCAGGTGAACAATCATTTCATTGTATTGTGCTGTGTGAGATCCTGTAGCAAAAAAGATTATTTGAGATTTTGAGGTAGTTTGGTAAAGTTAACAACTTTAGATGTAAACTTAGTGCATTGGGTTTTGATACTTGAAATACATAATCTTTTTTTGTTTGTTTGTTTGTTTTCTAGCAATTATTGAACTTCTTTGCAGGCTTATGAAAAAAATCTTGTTAATCCCTTCTGTTATTAAAATTCTGCTTTTTGAGTTGAACATGAAAGTTGTCCTAAATTCTGCTGCCCAAGCAAACATTTTTTTTTGTTTTTGAAAAAAACATAGGAGGGTGTGGTGGGGTATGATTGCTTTTCTTTGGTTTTGTTTATTTGTTTGTTTTCTTAGTTTTTTTTTTTCTCTGTAGATTTTGTAGATGCTTAAAGAAGTTCAGTGTTGACTTCAGATAGAGTTTATTATATAATTATTGTATAATGATTTGTCCATTAGTAAGATTGCATAAGCTCAGGCTGAAAGACCTGTATGCTGTCTTGATCTGATAACTGCTTACGGGTAAAGAGCATGCCTGCCACTCCAGAGCAAACTGGTGTATAAAACCAGTGCCTGTTTGTGGTCTCATTGCCTGCACTAGTTGGCCTGATTTTCTGTCAAATTCTTCCTGCTTTATACTTGTGCACAGGAAGCCACAGCTGTGGACGGGATCATCAGACTCATCTGTGTTTCGGAGAACAATCACAAAAGTGAGCTTTTATTTATCCTTGGTCAGTTTAGTCCAGTTTATGGACAATACTGGGGTGAGAATAAATAGCTGGGAAGAGTGGGTGATTGTAAGGTGCTTAGGCAGTTCCTTTGGTGAGTACCGTCATTATTTAGTATTGAATCTAAATTAATAAGTTTATAGTATTTGAAATGAGAGTTCATGAAGCCAGCTCAGGTGCATGCTTTGGGCTTGGAAGTCAGTCACTGCTGGCAGTGGTGTGGGCATGCTGAGAGGGAGGTGGAAGAACTCAGGGAGCAGTGCCGTGAGTTCACTGAGCAGGCTTGTGCAGTTAAATACATTCCTGTAGAGCCTGAGGTTCTGAGAGGCAAGTGTGAAAGCATGTGGCTTTATGGGAGGTAGATGCAGTAGTTCCCCCTATCTGCCCATGCCCATTCTGGATGATTGTGTTCCTTCATTACTCTTCCGTTACTTTAGGCAGCAAAGAGCATGATTGCTCATTTTATTGTTCTGTTTGTGTTAGATTGCGTATGCGGTTTCTCTGTTGGGTTTTACATTCTTCATTCTCACTGTTGCTTAAGAGTGCTCTGAAGTGCAGCATTGTAGCACTTTATGCTTATATTTAAAATATGTGAATAACCTTGTGAGGGTAGATTAATTCACAAAAAAAAACCTGATAAATTATACTGTATGAAATGTGTTTTAATTCATAAATATCTTCAAACAGGAATCCTGAGTAGAGGGAAGACAATGTAGAATTTCTACAGCTTAAAATATTGTGTTATATTAAGCACAATTACAAATTAATAGCGTTCTTTCAAAAGGGCAGATCCCCTCATTTGTTCTTTCATGCTTTTCAGTTGAAAATTTTCATTAATTTATTTTCTTCCTGAAATTTGGCATGGTAGCCAGAGGAGCATAAATATAGTTTTTGACAGCCATATGACTGCTTGAATAGACTGCCTAATTTAGAGAATTATCTGTGTGCTTGTCTGTCACTGATGGATATTGCCAAAATGATCAAAGAAAAATAGGACGTTGTCTTTAAATAAGGCTATTTCTATGTTCTGTAGGCAAAACAGGAGCAATTTGAGCTGAAATTAGTCTACACTTCTTTGTCTCTTGTTGTGAATCCTAGATGTATTGTACACAATTTGTCTGCTGAAAGTAAATGTTGGCTGATTTAAACTTATAGGCATGAATTTTCTTAAAAACTTCCTGTAGAGAATGTGGATCATGTATGGAATTGTGAAATGCTCAGCAGGGTTTATTTAAAACGCAAATATATGTGCTGTAAGACACTGCCATTTATTTTTTCATATCCAGCTATGCAAATATGAGTAGAAGCTGAAAAAAATAGCTATGGCTTTGTTTCTATTTTCATGTAGATTTTTTTTTTCCTTAAATCAGTGTTTAGGTGGCTTCAGTATGTCTGGTTGNGTGCCCCTGCGTGCGCGGGTCTGCTCTCCGGCCAGGGCTGTACCGCGGGGGCAGGTGCTGGGGCCGCGGGGGTGTCGCTGGCGCAGGCGGGTGTGCGCGGGGCAGGGCCGTGCGGGGGACAGGGCTGAGCGCGGGGCAGGGCCGTGCTCGGGGTGCGCGGGGCAGGGCCGTGCTCGGGGTGCGCGGGGCAGGGCTGAGCGCGGGGCAGGGCTGTGCGCGGGGCCGCCTGGCTGCGGCGCGCCGCGCGGCCAAGGTGGGCCCGCGTGGTGCGGGAGCGCGGCTGGCGCTGCTCCGGGGTTGCTGTAGCGGCGGGGGGGGGGGCCCGGNGAATCCTAGATGTATTGTACACAATTTGTCTGCTGAAAGTAAATGTTGGCTGATTTAAACTTATAGGCATGAATTTTCTTAAAAACTTCCTGTAGAGAATGTGGATCATGTATGGAATTGTGAAATGCTCAGCAGGGTTTATTTAAAACGCAAATATATGTGCTGTAAGACACTGCCATTTATTTTTTCATATCCAGCTATGCAAATATGAGTAGAAGCTGAAAAAAATAGCTATGGCTTTGTTTCTATTTTCATGTAGATTTTTTTTTTTTCCTTAAATCAGTGTTTAAGTGGCTTCAGTATGTCTGGTTGCTAATAGCATAGCTCAGCCCCCTTACTGTTTAAAAAGAGGGGTTAGCTTTGTTATTTTTCTTGTATTTGGTGCTGGTCTTTTTGGAATTGCATTGGCTCTCACGTTAGCGTGGTTAGTTAATGTTCAGTGCCCCTGCGTGCGCGGGTCTGCTCTCCGGCCAGGGCTGTACCGCGGGGGCAGGTGCTGGGGACGCGGGGGTGTCGCTGGCGCAGGCGGGTGTGCGCNGGCAGGCTGTCGGTCTGTGGGCTCTGGGATGTCCCACCGCATTTCCCGGCGCTCCCTCTGATGCCAAGGAGGGGCAGGGAGCTGTGTCCAGGCGTCCCTCTTTGGTGCGGCGCCTGTGAGAGGCGGGAGGGTCTGCTCAGGGTCTGTGCGAGCCCTTCTGCCCTTCCCGAGATGATCCGTCTGTGGAAACAGTATAACTGCTGTGGGGTTGTGCTTGCCATAATCTGCCCATAAATTACTGAGCTGGCTGCTACATCGTTTCTTTGTTTTGGAAAAAACTTTCCAGGACGGGGCTCTCTGGCGGTTAGGTGGTTGCTGTGGACCCTTTTAATCAAAAGAATAAAAAAGAATGGGAAAGAATAAGATTTTAGAACAACAGAAATGTCTAGCAGGATTCAGAAGGGGAAGTGGGGACGGGGAAGAGGGACAAGGCCTGGGGCTCTCAGGATCAATCCACTGCACTAAGACAATCCAGTATCATGTTTTATTTATTGAATGGAAACTGTTTAACACTGTGCAGTCTTAAGACAGGCTGAACTATTCTTAGACAGATGGGATTTAGCTTATGCCACTTTGGCTACTGTAGGGGATATTTTGGAACTTTATATGAAAAGTTGGCTGGTTCTGACAAATTGATCTGAACATTCACTGGCTTCTCTGCTCCACAGCCATACCTGACTCCCATACAACTTAATTTAAGGAAAATGCACAGGGTTTTGTTCTTGTCTAGCAAAGTGAAAACTGTAGTTTTTTACAGCTCAGAGTACTTTCCTCTTTTCTACTGTTCACATTCGTAAGAAAGTGATTTGGGAAGGGTTTTTCTTAGACACAGGTACTATTGGCAAGTAGGCCAGTAGTAGGCTTGAGATATTATCTACAGTCCTGATTTTGCCTCAGAGATTGAGTTTATGTTGATGTTTCCCTGAAGTCTTTTAATTCTCCAAATTACTTTTGCTTGCAGGGATGGAGGTAATGCCCATCACCACTCTTTAAGGGGTTATAGTTCTGTCTCATGTTTTGCTCCCCCAACATTGGTTATCCTTGCCTGTGAAACTTCTTATCCTAGTTTCTCAGGTTTAGCTTCTTAAATGTAACATT
Source organism: Grallaria varia (assembly GCA_013396735.1). Lineage (NCBI taxonomy): Eukaryota > Metazoa > Chordata > Aves > Passeriformes > Formicariidae > Grallaria > Grallaria varia. The sequence continues at coordinate 28,605 of VWZG01004020.1, forward strand.
TTGGGTGCAACCTTTGAACTGATGTTGGAAATTACCAGTGGCATTTGTCTGTAGTCCTAATGTAGAGATGATAATTTAATTGCACTGTGAGAACTAAGTCTGTCCACTATGAATACGGTCTTCTTGTCCTGCCCCTGGCCTTGGTTTGTGTTTTGGTGTTGGTTTGTTTTGTTTTGGTTTTTAATTTCTCTTCTGTACTTTTTTCTGAGATTTGGACACAAAAACAATTGCCTTTTACCATAAGACATATGTTAGCAATGCTGTAATTCTAGTTTGGTCATGTTTGACTCCCCAGAAACAAGGTTCACTTGGTTTGAAAAACTGCTGCTGAGAGTTCATTAATACATTGAAAACCCCTCAAAAGTTTTTACAACCATTCATCCTGTATCCAGAACAGGTTTTTTTCTCAGCCCTAATGTTTCTATAACCTCTCTGTGCATATGTTTCCCTTCAACTTAATGCTTTTTCTCATAATATGCACTCGCCATTCAAAAGGCAATTTTTAATTTGTTTATACAGATTTGACTTAATATATGATGTGTATCCCCCTGACTGCTGCACATTAACATTATTGCTTTATCTAGAACTTTTTCTTGCTATAACTTGACATAAGCAACACTACTTTTTATGATTTTTTTTTTTTGGTGCATGGCGCATTAAGTCATTGTCTGTGTTGTGCCCCAGATACCAGCTTGAAACTAGTGGAAGAGGAGTGTTCCAATAAGTCATGTTAATTTTCAGATGAATGACCTGAGTGTTCATACATTATGCTGTTTTAAGAAGTATTAATCTTCTTGTGAAGTGTTACTTTTTACCATTTTAATACAACAGGTAACAGTGATGTTCACTACCGGAAAGTTGAATAGTTTGGATTTTTTAATGCAGTGGAGATCTGTTTCTCTTGTGTTTTAAATCCTTGTGGGGTCTTCTTGAGGCTGTATTTAAGTGTATGAAAGAAAGGTGGAAATTCTGTTGCATTTTATCTGTTTGTTTTGTTGTTGTTTTTAATCCAATTATATATGATTTCCATATAGATCTGCTTTTGATGAGCAGGGCTTATCTGGCAATTTAATTTCAGTTAAGAAAGCTTTTTTTAAGCCTGAGTAATTTGTTATTCTCCAGGAAACTAGAATAAGAAGGGCTGTGGTTGATGCAGTATTAGAGTAAGTAAATGTAATCTGTATTTTTGCTTGATGGGCTATGTTACTTCAGTATTATCAGCTGAGTTTTCATTATCTTTTGAGTTCATTGGTACTATTTCCATGTCTTTTGGCTGAATCATAACTGAAGCAATTTTGATGTTCTGTACTGCTTACAAATTGAGATTGTCTGTTATTTAGTGGCACTTTTTCCTATATCTAATTTATTTCCAGTTAATGGAATATTTTTCCATATTTTTGATTTGCTTAGTTTAGCATATAATGTATTTTCTGCACTTCATAGCGCTTTTGTGCTGTTCTGTAATCAGTGTTGTGCACTTTGAATCACTTTGATTGTCTTGACTGTGTTCTAGTATGAATGGTCCAGGATCATTCTTTTAAATTATTCTTTTTTTTTTTTTNTTGTGGCAAATAAGATAAGGTGGATTCTACTTGCTGCCTTGTCCACAGAAGCAGAATAACCGTGTTTGATGCTTTGCTCTAGGTTTAGCTCCCCATGCTGGTTCTCTGTCCTTCCCTTCTGTCTAGTCAGTTGCATTATTTGGTACTTAGTTGTATTCTGCGTCTTTTTTCCTCAAAGGATATTTCCCATGATTTGAGTTGGCAATTCTGCCGTTTGTTTGTCAATTAATTTTCATTCGATGTCTAAAAACCCAATATTTTTTCTTACAAAATATGATTATTAAGTCTTGCATGAAAATGGGTGCCAGGTTCTTACAGATTTGTTACCTTTTGTTCAGCATAAATTAAGGTGTAATCTTGAGAATGAAAAGGTTCTGTGTTGATCCCCCACCTCCCATCATAAAACCCGATAGAACTCAAATCTGACCTGTACACAGCTACTGAAAATAGAGCAGCAAGCTTTCAGTAACTTGGATAAAGCTGTACGTGACTGCTGTGGGGGGCTGTGCTGTGGGGCAATGAAGGTAGCACTGGGCATTTGAGTTGAGCCTGCAGATGACACCTCTGTCCATGCTGACCTGCTGTGATAATTTGAAGGACTGGAATTGTTTCTGCTCAAATTGATTGTGCTGGTTTGAGAACCTATTAACCTTAGGCAACTGGACATTTGAAGCTTTCATCCGCGATGGCTGTTGCGAACAATATTTTGAGCTGGTTAGTGAAATGTTGTAGGTTGTTCCAGTGCAACTCTTGGGATGAAGCCAGTCTTTGATGTAGTGGTTTAGTTTCAGGACGTTGTCAAAATAGTCATTGCCAGCATAGTTACAGTGTACGGTCCTCAATTTGGAAAAATACTGAGCAGACTGGCATATTCTAGCAATGTGCTTGGCTTATAATGTAAAAATACAACTTCATTGCCAGCAGTCCTGTAACACAAAAATGAAGCAGGTGGCACTAAGAGGGTGATAAGCAAAAGCAGCATCAGTGGACAGTTTGGGCGTTTATAGAACACTTGAGAGAAGAGCCAAGTCTTTTATTCTGACTGTTTTAAGACTTTGTCTAAATTTCTAGAACTTCTTCATGCTTGAGAAGTTGGATAGGAGGACTGTACCTGGAGTACCTCTTTGCACTTGAGGTCAGCTCCAGAAGCCTATTGTAGGAGTTGGTGTCTTAGTAAAGAGGACCACTCCTGCATGGAGGAAAAAGTTTGTCTGCCATGGACATGGATCTCCAGAAGTTAATTTACAAGGCTGATTGCAAGGATTTCAATATGTGGCTTTACAATGGGAATCTTGATTTATTCCTCTTCACTCCTTTAAATTCACCAGGTACTTTTTTGTAGAGGGGTATTAAAAGTGCTTAAAGAAAGTATGAAGGGTCCCGCTGATTTGTAATTACAATTATGGGTTTTTTTAGTGTCTATCACTTAAATATATTTTCCTCTTTTTTTTTTTTTTTTTTAAATTGGAATGGTAACACAAGTGTCTGATTGAAAGGAATTAGAGGAATTAGATATGCAAGGTATTACAGGAATGTCTCTGTCCTAGCTAACTTCACTCCGACTTCTGTAAGCAGCAGCATCAGATTTGGTGATATTAAGATGACCTTGTCTCTTGTAGGATAATCATGGGTCAAACCGGAAAAAAATCTGAGAAGGGACCAATTTGTTGGCGAAAACGTGTAAAATCAGAATATATGAGACTGAGGCAGCTCAAGAGGTTCCGACGGGCGGATGAAGTAAAGGTGCTTTATCTTTTGTTCTGTTGCTTATGAAATTATACAAGTATTGATTTTCTTCTGAAGTATGATGTGACCTGCAGTTAACATCTGCTAAAAGTATTTCATTGAATACTTTAACCTCCTGAAAACTTGTCTTATAAACAGATATGATGCATTTATGTGTGACTGGATCGAGAATGTCAAGTATCAGAAGATACTGTGGACAGCCAGTATGGCAACTTCTTTGGCTGCACACTCTTCAGAATTTTGTTTCTTGTTAAACCTGAGTCTCTAAATGTGAGAGTGTGGTTTGAATAGAAGAAAGGTATAGTGAACTGTATGGAATCTCACTGACATTGAAACAAAATCTGTATGCTTGAGTTTTGAGCCATTTTTTTTTAACATGTCTAGTTTTGTTCAATTTTTTAGTAAATGTTATAACGCCTTAAGATGCTAGCAAGTTAATTTAGAGTCTTTGATTTATTTGTAATGTTGTGATTAATTTTTAGAGTATGTTTAATTCTAATCGTCAGAAGATACTGGAAAGAACTGAAATCTTAAATCAAGAATGGAAACAACGTAGGATACAGCCTGTTCACATCATGACTTCTGTGAGCTCATTGCGCGGGACCAGGGAGGTTGGTTAACATGTGTTGTGGTAATTCCACTTACGAGGTTGTTAGCACGTTTTTGTTTTATTACTGGAAAATTGTCTGTTCTTTTTTCTCCTTTTCCAGCATGGTATGACTTGGTAGCTTAATATGTTTTGTATGAGTCTCTTAAAGAATTTTTTTCAGATTTACTTTGATCATAGGACTTCTGGAAACCAATAAATATGTAGCAGACTACCTAGCTTTAAATGGCACACAAAAGGGAAGCTTCTTTGTTCCTGGTAATACTTGGATCATACCTCAGCATCCTTTAATCAAACTGTTTTGTCTCTGTGATATTGGGAGTTTACTCTTGCACCTATTGGAGTTTTCCCCCAATCGTACAAATGAGTGGTTACTTTGGTTCTTACTGAGTAAAAGCACATGAAAGCTGTGAAAAAACCCACTTCACAAAGTCTTCTTTATATTAATTAAAGTCATTTAACCACAATGATCCTAAAAGGAGTTAGGTTGATGAACCTCTGCGTTGCACAAGCAGACTGGAAGCTAAATTTGTGAAAAGCATTTCTTTAATTGTGGTGTGATTTGAGCACCTAAACTGGCTTTCACAGAATCACCGAGTGGGTAAGGTTGGAAGGGACCACTTCTCTGCTCAAGCAGGGTCATCCTAGAGTATGCTACTCAGGATTGTGTCCTGTATCATGTTGGTAGCTTGAAGAGTGGTTTAAGACCACTCCAACTTTCTGTATTCAGCCCAGGTGAATTTATCTTCTTTCTCAGTTGCTCTTTGGGCACTTCTTCAAACTAAGCCAGTTTGAAGATGTTTTATCTGTGATCTGAAAAGCAAAGATGAGAACAAAAAGATCTTCCTGTGAATAGGTTCAAAAAATCAAACCAAATCACTTTATCTTCAATCAAATTTGCAGACTTTCCTTTTCCTAAAAATTTAGTGGAGAATTGGGGGACAGGAGTGTGTCACAGTGGTGCATTTTTGTGCATGTGTGTTCAAAAGCAAGCAAACAGGACCTTTGTATGTTCTCTTTTAAATGTTCCTGAATATGCAATTACATGTACAGCTCTATCACTATTAAATGGCACTGTGGGATCAGAACTTCTGATAATAATTGACACAGGTACAGATCCAATTTTCACCTTTTTTGTTTTTTAGTAGAAAATCATTCCTCACAATTCCTCCTTCTTTCTTCTTCTTTTTTTTTTTTTTTTTGTAACCCTGGTGTTCACTATTCTTTATGTTAATTTCCTGCCTGTATTGATAGAACACACTAATTACTGCATTCAAATCCAGTCTCTGTCTCTCTAATGCTTAAGATTGCCATAATTTAATAGTGAGAGAAGTGAGACAAAGAAATGGTGGAGACTTTAAAAGATTACTTTAAACCCTCCTTTTCTTAATATGCTAAATTTCTTCATAATTGTGTAAGACACTGGCTAGAAATTCAATGACTTTGATGGAAAGGTTCTATGAGAGCCTTCAACCAGTGACAGTAACATGTCCTGTGCTAGCCAACTAAACATTAGGCTGAGTTCCATACTGAAACAACAGGGCAACACAACTGAGACTTGGTGCTAAACATTTTGAGTCATTTTGACATAGCCCATTTGTCAGCCTGAGACTTCTATTTCCAAAGATAAAAGTAATTAGATTTTTAACTTTTGTATTTTTCTTTAAAAATACATGAAAAATAGGCTAGATGGCTGCTAGCTAGAAAATTAAACATTAACCTGAAATGGAAGTAAAGCAGTTGCGTAGGATAGTGTCTTGAATATTAATATACACAGCAAAAATCTAATTTCATTTGCTGCACATTATAAAGAAAAAAAATAAATCTGGCTCATGTCATTCTACCGGGGTACTGTCTCTGTATACTGTTTGTTACATTACTTTGTGTATTTCTTTAGAAATGTGAAGCTCTGTTCATCTTTCCCTTCTGGAAAGGAGAAAGATCTTTTGTCACCACTTCCTTTTTTCCTTTCAGGTAGCTATGTTAGCTGTTCTAAACTTTGTTTTACCTGTCTCAAAACCTGCTTTGTCGTACTTCTAGCTTCATATGTTTCTGTCTGCTTTTGTTTCTAACTTTTTTTCCAGAGTTCTCCGTGCTGCTGTCCAAGTATTTGAGAGAAGTCGACCTGTGTCTGTTAACTGTTGATTAGATGAAAGAATAACCTAATGTTGTCTGTATTTCTATGGATTGTTTATCCTTTGAAGGCTACAGAACAAAATCTCCGGAACAAAAGTCCTGTAGCTGAAAATCTCATTGACATGTCCAGAATTGCATATTAAGAATTAATTTTCCTTTTTCCTTTATAAGCAGTGAGCGTAATCAAAGGCTTGAGGATAGGATGAAGATAAATAGACAATAATAGGAAAACAAGAGAGGAGTTAACAAGTCATATGGAGGTTTTATTTACATAAGGTGTCTTGCTGGCATTAAAGTAAAATTTTATTTATTTTTGTAACATAAGTAATACATGATTTCTGCAGTGTATTGATCTGAAGCCAAGGGAATTCAGTTGTCGCTCAGATGGCTTGAGTAAATACACTAACATCAGTGTGGCAGCAACAGGTACTAAGTCTGTTTTGAGATACAAAACTCAGTTTGTATCGTGGGTTGAATAGTCTGAGTAAAATACTATTACAGCCACTTAATAAGAAATGGAAAAACCCATGATGATCTATTAGCAAGGGTATTGACATAGAAATAATTCTTGAGGTTTTTTCCTGCTAAAACATTTTGTACTATTATGCCTTAAAAAATGATGTGTTTTTCAAAGGCTGATACGGGTAATTTTGAGAAACCCTTTGAATTTTGTACATTATGGAGTGTTCTGTGTTTTCTGTTTTTTTTCTGATGTTGCTATGTAAGCGTAACTTCAGCCTCTTGTTTCAGTGCTCTGTTACCAGCGACATAGATTTTCCAAAGCAAGTCATCCCACTGAAGACTCTCAATGCTGTTGCTTCTGTGCCTATAATGTATTCTTGGTCTCCCCTTCAACAGAATTTTATGGTAAGTTTAAATATGTGTTGGGAGAAGAAATGTATGGAGAAACGGAAAGTGTTAATTTTAGAAGTAATCCAATGGTAATGTATTGCTAATTACCCTCTCTATCTCTGGTATTGGTAATAAGGCAGTAAAAATCAGAGATAAGCCTGCCCTCCCCCCCGTAAAATAAAGAAAAAGGTAACTTTGCAAACTAAATCTCTATCCTCAACCTCAGTATCTCCAAAATCCTGCTGTAAATTTTATTTAATTCAGGTGATCTATTGTCTTGTGTGGCCTTTACCAAATGTTGATTTATTTGAAAGTATATAATTAGTTTAATGAGATATATTTTCTGAGAGGTATGAATACTTTTATGTAGACAATCAACCAACATACCTGTAGCAAAATAGTAGTTCTTATGGCATAAAGGGAACTTAGTCCTCTAATGTCTCCCCCCACCACTGGTCATTCTCATATAATACCCGAGGTTCACAGTATGCAGAAGCCATAATGCTGGATTTCTGATGTAGGTATTTGACTTACTTGAAAAGCTTAGTTTGCTGCAAATCTTTGTCAGGTCATTTTGTTTATGATCACCTTTGGTGATTGGTTATTATGATAATAATAGTAATATAGTGATTTAAGTAACCATTTTTTATCAGTATATGTACAGAGTCGTGTCCGTCCCCCCCCCCCCCCCCTCTCTTTT